>BPLQ01005135.1:0-130747 GCA_021605075.1 Caerostris darwini
GTGCCAATCTAAATAACTTATTCATAAGGCAATGAAAAGCTTGTCATGATAATAATGCATTTTGAAATTAATATAATAATGTTAAACTGCTACTCATTAAAAAGGTATTGTACTTCATGAATTCACGTATATATATTTAGGCAAAAAATTATATTTTGTAAAAGAAAAGGTAAGAAAATATGGGAAAAATATATTATGTATGAAAATAATTGTAACGGTTTCATTATACACAATGCAGAACGTATATCATAAATGCACTATAATATGCCATGCAATAATTGCACTGATTTCTTATTTATTAGAATTGATTTTATAATCTGACTTACTTTAGCCATCCTAATTGCAAAAATCACTTGCTCGCGAAATTCTCCAAGATTTCACCTGACTGTAAGTTAGAAAACTTAATTTGATATTCGTACATTATTGCCAGTTTGAAAATACGAACTTTTTATTTTGAATCAAGATACCTTTTTGTAATTGGTTGAATTATTCCGAAAATAATACGTCATCAGATTCTTAAGTTTCTTCTGATATTTATTTCAATTTCTTCCGTAAAAATTCTTTGACATATCATGAATATTCTAAAAAATTCGGAATTCTTGAAGGCCCAGTATGAAGGTGCGAACTTTTTGTTAATTTTTTTTCAATTAAATTTGTCGGAAAGGAATATTAACACCGAAAAATGTTTGTAAAAACTTAATTCTTTCATGCTTTACTTATAATGTTGTAAACGTGATTCATATTATTTTACTTTTATATGCTAAAAAATATAGAATTCATGATTAAATGGATTTCAAAGATTTTACTTGCTTCATGTTAGAGATAAATCCTATAAATGGATTTGATTTAATTACCACAATAAAGAACAACATTATATAAAGCATTAAATTTAGAAATATTTTTAAAAAATATTTAATTACTATATGAAATAGTAAAAGTATCTTATGTCACAGAATTTGCATCAAAACGTATTTGTAAAAAATAACACTTAAAATGTGTGACTAAATGTTTCCTTTCTTATCGAAATTAAAAGCAATTTATTTTATTCCTCAAAAACATTTAATTTAATGTTTTTCCTTGTTTGCTTTAATCAGAAATGTTCATGAAATTGGTTATAATAACGTATCAAATCAATTCAAATGTTATATCATTGTATTTATTTTTCTGATTTCTTATGAGCAATTGGATAAATTGTGATAAAGCAGCTAACGCGAGCATAACTGTCAAGCTCTAACTGGAATGTTTGTCTAGGACAGGGGTCTCCAAACTACGGCCCGCGACTGTTGCTGTAATAATTTGGATAAAAAAAAAAAAAAAACACAGAATGATAATAATTCGGTTTTATTGACTTGCTAGGTAAAGCGTAATGACAAGCACAATACGCAGAAAATTTAACTTAAGCATAACAAGTAACACATAATTGAAATGAATCCCAGTAACATAAACTAGTGAACATCCCGCGGTTACCCTCGCTAGTTACGTTGGGGTAAAGAGTATCGCATGTGTATGTATGTCGATGTTTGAAATGTATATATCATGAATCAAACATATGATTTTTTTCCCGAAAATGCCTCAGGAACAGAAAAGCTAAATTGGTAATTTATGTAATTTTAATTTTTCAGTGACAATAGTTTGTAGTTAGCAAGCCTATGCTCGCTGAGAGTGCGTATTCGGCGACTAGTCTAGAAATTGTAGATAATGGCAGAAAAATTAAAACGGTTTTGGCCCTTGGTACTTACTGGAGTAAACAGTATGGCCCTAAGGCTGGAAAGTTTGGTGACCCCTGGTCTAGGAGATAAGTAATTAAAGAAGAATTGAGTTTAAGATATAATATTAATATTAATGTGTAAGCACATTATTTTAAATTTAGGTGAAATTTTTGCTCATGGAATGCTTATATTCATTTCAAAATACTGTGCAGTGCTATATATTTAAAAAAATTGATAATTTTTTCTTAATATTTCACTCAATAAGTATTACATAATTCTGATATACTTAATTGGTGCATTAAATTTTAAACTATTTCTTACTTCATTAATTTTTATTTTAAATTTTTCTTTTTCTGGTATTATTGCTACTACAGCGGCGAATGTGAATTTCA
This sequence comes from Caerostris darwini, assembly GCA_021605075.1. Lineage (NCBI taxonomy): Eukaryota > Metazoa > Arthropoda > Arachnida > Araneae > Araneidae > Caerostris > Caerostris darwini. The sequence continues at coordinate 2,102 of BPLQ01005135.1, forward strand.
GTTAATATACATTTTCATGGTGAAATATAGCGCTTATTTCCATTGGATAGTTACTGTATAAATCTCTCATACCCCTCTTCCTACAAAAACATTGACAAGCATTGAACATTGTTTGGCATGCTATTGAAAGTTTCATTTGAAGTTCGAATCTATGTTGTACCACTGTAGAACATTTTTGAACTATACTACTGTGTCCAAAAAGTAAGACCAATTATTATTTATTTTTTTTCCCAAAACTATTTATTCTTCCAAATTTATTCCATCGCCTTCAAAGTAATCCCCCCAGGACACAATGCATTTATGCCAATTTTTTCAATCCTCAATGCATGCTAAAAGTCATCGGAATGTCAATCGGTTTCCGACTTTTAAGGTTGTTGTTGGTAAAAAAAAAAAATTGGTCCGATTTTATGCTTTAACCCGAGTCCAAATCCGAAGGTACGAGAGCAAGCATCCGCTTGTTCCCCGAATTGCAATTTGATCTTGAAAAAGAATCCTGGTGTTTCTTTTTCAAGATGTCTTACTACTGTGCCAAAAAAGTAAGACCAATTATTATTTATTTTTAAATGCTGTAGTGTTCCAAATTTATTTCATCGCCTTCAAAGTAATCCCCTCCGGACACAATGCACTTATGTCAACTTTTTTCCAATTCTCAATGCATGCTAAAAGTCATCGGCTGGAACGGCCTTTTCGTGCTGCGATTCACGTCGAATCTCTTCAATCGACTCAAAACGGTGTCCCCGGAGTGGTCTTTTGAGTTTAGGGAATGGCCAGACGTCGCACGGTGTGAATACGGTCGTTGTGGAATGATATGGGTTTCATTTTTGGCGAAAAAGTCACGAACAATCAATGCAGTGTTAGCTGGCGCATTCAGTGCTTTTAGTACTAATCGATATTTGACACGTTTGATTTGCAAAATGGAATTGATCCATCCTTTTGAAATTCCAACATCATCAGCAAGGTCTCTAATTGTAAATCAACGGTTTGCAAGCACCAAATCTTTAATTTTTTGGACGTGAGCTTCGTCGGTTGAGGTTGATAGTCGACTAGAGGGCTCTTTGTCTTTAAACGCCTTCTCTGCCTTCTTTGAACTGTTTATACCACTTCTAAACATTTCTTACCGTTATAGGAATGCTCATCGAATGCCTTCTGCAACATTCTATACGTTTCCGCAAACAAAATTTAATGTAAGTTCTTTGCTCAATTAATTCAGCCATTTCAAAATTCTCCGGAATCAGTTTTAGCGTCTTACAAAGCCAAGCGTAACTCGAACACTCATGAATATTTAGTCAAAGTCACTAGTCAAATTTCACACAGGTACAAAGGACAGTGCCAGCAACCTCAAAAAGAAAAAGAAAAAAATTGAAATTTCATAAGCCCCGGGAATTTTAAATTTAAAATTGGTCTTACTTTTTGGACATAGTAGTATGTATTTTTATACTTCATTAAATCAACAATTAGGCTTCAAAATTTAATTATTAGAGTATATTATACATCAGGAAATTTGAATTTTGTGTTTTTATCTTTATTCAATTCTTAATTTTCGGAAAAGAAACTATATTTTTGTTTATGTAATATATATTGCTTATAATGAACTTTTGTAATTTAATTCTTGCTGAATTAGTCGTGAATTCTGCTCTTCCTTTTACATTGTTAATTTTAGCATGTTTATATTTCATGTTATGGTTCATTTTACGGTTTCAGTAGTTGGAAAACTGGATTCAATAATTATAGTGATAAGCGAATATTTTTATAGGTGGTATCATCAATGGCGCAACAGCCCCATGGTGGCAGATTTCTAGACGAGAGATGTTTTCTTTTTACGGGTAGGGTTGTCAGCCCTACGCCCAACGCTCTACAGTCATATTAGACTGGGACCTACGGTTTAAAGTGGATTCCGAACCGCTACAAACATCCATGGCACCGCCGAGACTCTAACGCGAAGCCTGTGTCATTATAGGTATCATGTCTTAAAATTTTGTTTATTAATTTTTAAAAATTATGCAGAAATTTGTTGTAATCACTTTGGAGTACAATAACATTTGCTGAATGAAAAGTATGCAATTAATAACTGAATTAATTTTAATTTTTTTAAGTTACTGTACAGACTGTATGGGGAAAAAATTAATTTGACAGTAAAATATTTTGATTATAAAAGATGTTTATGTTGTGTATTGTAAATATATATATAAACTATAACAATGAATTGTATAATTTAACTTATTTTTCATTTTATTTTAGCTTTCCATCTGACAAAATCGAAAGTTGCCTATAAAAAAGTACTATCCTCTGTGAGAAAATAGATGATTAGTCAAAGTAAGTTAATTTAATGCAGAGAAATTACACAAACTTTAAAAAATAATATATTCTGCTGAGATTTTAAAAAGCTTAGTTATATATATCTAATTTTATTTAAAAAAAGGTTTTTGGATAATGATGTATTGTTTACTTTAAAATTATGTAACCTAATGCAGTTTTTCTGTATCAATTTGAATCCTATCCTAATTTTTGTATCTTTCTTTTGATTATTATTTTTCAGTTTAATTTATAAAACTTGGCCTTTCTTTTGAACAACATTCCATTTCTTTTTTCCAATAACTTCAGTAATATTCAATATAAAAAATCTCTTTTTATGCCATCAATGAATTAATGCCTATAAATTGTAATGTGTTAAGTAAAAATATTTGTTTGTTATAAATTAGAAATAATTTAATGTAATTTTAATTCAAAAAATTATCACTTGGATGATTATTGAAAATTTCTAATTTTTTTATTCCTGTGTGTTATTTTTTGTATATTAATAAGATAAATTATCAAATTTTCATAATTTAATTTTAATTTTTACAGATAGTGATTGTTTTGGTTTAAATAACCATCAATTTATTGTGCTCTGAATTTGTGTTTCTGTACCTGCTAGCACAGCCTCAAAACATGAGTGTACTTTTCTTTTTAAGAAATTTAAATTCTAATCCTGGTGAAAGTTTGTTCATTTCCATTGTATAAATCTCTGGCATACCCCTCTTCCAACAAACACATTGACAGTCATCGAAAATTGCTGGAAATTGTTTGGCATGCTATTGAAGGATACATTTGAAATTGAAATCTATGGTGTACTCATGTAAAATATTTTTTATCTCTGCTTACCATTTTTTTATTAAACCAGCAGTTAGGTTTTAAAATTTAATTAGAGACAAGTTTATTTACATCAATCTTTAAATTCATTTAGTTTTTTTTTTTTGTATTTTAGAATGTAACATATATTCATTATGTATATTGTATATTCATTATCATTATCTTATCAAATGCATAATAATGCTTTTTAATAGCTTGCAAATTTAGTATTTTAACTTAGTCTTCTAATATAACCAAATGTGCAATATTATTTAGTTTTATTTACTCTAATATTTAATTTGGTTATGGATTAATTTCTGCTCCTATATACTAATAATTTGTGTTATTCTTTCATTGAAACATAATATTTTACTACTGACTACTGATTTTATTAAATCTTCCTTAATTTTTTTTTCTTCTTGCATTTAACAAATTTACAAATATTACTTTCATGCTTTAATTGTTGCATGACCATATTTTTCTACTTCAAGAAATTTGGAGTGCAATGTAGATCTACCTTCTTGTGGTGCACTCTGGGCAACGTAGATCTCTTTCTTGGAGGTGAAGTAGAGGCAACTTCTGATATGACAAAATGATTTGTCTTCGTTCTGTGTCTCAGTGTGACTTCCTTAAAGTTCTGCAGTTGAACGCACATGGTTGTCCCATTATTGTCAGTGGCATTGCTATGGCTTTTCTGTTGTCACGATTTTCTCCGCAAGCACCTTCACTGAATTAATTGACTTCTGAAACTCTATGTCTCCTGTGTGATAATCAGGAAGAAATCCCTTACAATCATTACGGTTTGCTGAGTTAAGGTAACATTTCCTGGAATGATATCCGTTTTTTCATGCATGTGTGAATAAGACAACTCTATGTGGGATGATCACATATTCAAACTAGTTTTAAACAAGTCAAGGATTGTCTCCTTTCTTAACAGAATGTAGTTCAAGCCAGATTCAGGCAGGAAATCTCTCTGAAAGGAGGAATCTTAAGAAAAATGTAGCTTTTCCCAATTAATTTGCACCCTATTGTATATATGTTACATAGCAATTTGCTTTTTTTAAAGAATGTTATGATGATTGATTTTGAATTTTTTTTTTATTCTTCTTTTAATTAACCTCTCCTATATTTAATTATATTATATATTTTACATTTGCCACATTGCGTTTTAATTATTACCAATTCAAGAGCAAAGGCAAGAATTCCATTTGAAATGTGTTTAATTTTACTCCTTCTAAATTATTTGATTTAATAAATCAACATAAAAAGTGTGTTTTAGAAAATGTTAAAAAAGTTATTTCAATGATGTGATTCTTGTCTTGATTTTAATATATATGTAAAATGCCATTTCTAAATTAAAAGCAGCATTTGGAAATTATGTTCATCTATTTTTTATGAAGGCATTTTACAAATTTATGTAACTTAGCAGTCATAATTTACTAGATTTAGTTTAAAATTGAGTAATCTCGTGTTTTAAATTTCTCCGAAAGTTATCACCTCAAAAATATCCATCCTGGTTGTACAAACGCCTGACTGACATAGCATTTAATTTCTTATTATTATCCTGGAATTTTCTATTTCATAACATTCTCTTAATTATTATATTTTGTTTAATATTGTGAGTTCCTTAAAAGCATATTACTTAATATATATGTTTAAAATTATTTTTATTTTTCTATATTCTGTTTATTTGCTTTACTTCTAATTATTAAATTAATTTATAAGACTAATTAGTTTTTTGTTTTCTACATATTTAATTTGTTAATAAACGAATATGAATTTTTCTTTGAATATAATAATAGTTCTAAAAATATATAGATATATATAGGCATGCAGTCAAACTTCATGCTTTTTTCAGCCTGTCTTGATTTTTAATTATTAATGCTTTTTTTAAAATCCACTGATTTTATTCTAAATTATATCTTTTCTACATCTTCAACTGTGTTACATTTACCGCAATATTGGAATCAAATTAGAAATAACACAATTTTCTTATATAATCATATCATTTTGATCAAAATGTGAATAAATATTCTCTTTCTTTGATTAATCTTAAAGAATTTGAACCACATCTTAATTGAAAAACAGAGGAAAATCCATGTTTTTAGACAACTAACGACGTTTGAGAGGGTTTTTTTCTCCCAAATTTGTTACTTACGTATTTAAGTATTATTTTTTTTCTTCGATTACAGTCACATATTCTAAATTTTCACTTTGTTATTTATTTATTTTTTTTACATATATAGTTTCAGTATTTGAATTATAATTTATGTTTATATTTTTTCAGTTTCTTGACAAATACTTCGCATTTAATTTTCCGTTTAATACTTCGTCATTTTAAAATTTACAATAAGATTTTTGCTCAATGTTTTGTTTGCTCCTAATACTATTTCATTTAATTTGTAGTTACAGCTTTAAAAATTGCTTTATTTTACATATATTTAATTTAAATATTAAAATAAACTATGGATGCCCGTTTATATAAAAATGGAAGATCTAAAATTAAAATGTATGTTTTATTGAAATGTTGCATGAGTTTATGGAAGTGTTTATATCATTCCATTTTAACACTTAATTTGTTGAGCTTTACAATTAGGCATTTTTAAGGATATTAATTTAATGTTAAGAATTTAAGCCACTTTTTGTTATTTTTTATTAGCAACAATCATGCTTCTTATTTATATGCATAAGAAAAAAAAAGCATGGTCTAAATCTCAAAATACAATAGATCGACATTAAATTAGATATATTAAGATTGACCACATAAAGAGAGCACGGTGGGGGTGGCTCGAAATTACATTCAATTTGCATTGCCTGCAAAAAACCTGTATGTTATAGATGTTTAATGGTCATTTCTATTCATGAAGCCTTCACTTATATTGCCACTTTTTTATTGAAACAATAAGGAGCAAGGAATTCAATTTCTATCATATCTTATTATAGGATGTAATGATTTATTATTGAAATTTATTCGAAATATTACCTACCAAATGAAACATATCTGAAATACCTGTGCAAGACAGTTATTTTCAACAGTGTTGTATGAAATATCAGGTAATTTTAAATACTTAAAATATGTGTCAAAAATTTATTTTTCATAACGATAAACATGTATAACACTAACATGTGCTTTGATTTTTAAAATTTGTGGTATTCATTGGTTGTTTTCCTGAAATTTTTATGAATATTTTTTCAGTTGGTATGGGATAAACATATTTTTTCCTTTTAAAATCATATTGTATACTTGTTGACACAAATTTATGAGACCCTAATACTTTTTTAACCTGAATATTAGATTTATGCTATGCTGGTTTTTAATAAATTATCCAAATGCTGCTTAATGTTTGTAAAACCTATGCCTATCCAATTTATTTTTGTAGTTAATGATTCTTTGTGTTAATTATTCATACTAAATGTTAATATTTTTATACATTTCAGATTTTGTTTGATGTTTAAAAATTAAAAAATTGCCCTCATCTGCTAAAGTTCAAGGATTTGTTCATGTAAGTTATTTAACAATATTAGAAAACATTAATTTTATCTTTCATTTTATATATCAAAATGCGTGTTTTTTGTACCAAACTGTATTAATAAACTAAGTGTATATTCATGTTTTTATAATTATTCTACACAAATTTACAATCTGTCATTTTGTGTCTGTGTATTCTTATTAATTCCCCGTTTTTTTTTTCTTTAAAATAGTATTTTGAGCGAAATGCCAAAGTAAAAAACATTAACACAAACATTTTCTACGTGTAAAATATTTTAAGCCCATTTTTTTTTTCTTAAATCCAATTTTCATTCATGTGACATCCGAATCCAAATATTTATTTATTATGTAAAGGTTAAAAAAAATCCTTCTGAAGTTAATACTGTTGATTTAATATTTTATTTTTTCATTATACCTCCTTTTTCTATAAATATTCCACTGTTTATTATTTTTTTTAAACACTATCTGTAAAATCATTCTTGTGATCTGTAGACATTTATTATTTGAATATCTATAATATTCATTCCTTTATTTATAGTCTTTCAGTATACTTTAAAAAGGCCATCACTAAATTTGTGTATTAAATTTTGGACTTCTTTTCTCTTCAGACCATGATTGTTTTAATTTTTGATAAATTACTCAATACTGTCTTAGAATTTAATACAATTTCTGTGTGAATTTTACCCTCAAAGTCAATTCAAATAATATAAAAACTATCAAATCTGCAATGGAATGTTTCCTCAGATTAGAACAATGTATTTTAAATTTCTAACTGTAACCCATAATGCATATTCTGCATCAAATAATGATTGAATTTCTTGATGTGTGGGTGGCACACATTGGTATTCTGCTTCAAATCAGTGGCTATATTTTTCTCTTGGAAGTTTTGATATAATTTAATTCCAAAAGTAATTGACATTTTTCTTGCAAGTAAGAATAGATAAAAAAAGTGGAAAATAAATAGATAATAAAGTATACAGTTAAGACTAAGTATTCTTTTTTAAAAGACAGAATTAATAGATCATGTTATACTTTTCCTGATTTCCTCTTTCTCCAACCTTAAAAATAGGAAAAAAAATTTAATATTCAGCTTTATGTATTTTTTTATTATTTTTTTTTTATATATAAGTATGTTTATCATATTTTGTTTATTTTATTTTATCCCTAATTTTGTGGAATAATTGAGTAAATGCCTTTCCATTGTATTTGGAGGATCCTTTTAAAAATAAAATGTATAAAAAAATGTACAACATTTTTTTCTTTTATTTTTTCAACACATATGCTATTTTTTATTATTATTATTATTATTGCTATTATAGAACCAAAACCACCCTTTTGTAATAAACAATTGTCGGTAGTTAGTCTGTAGCACCGTTAAGAAGTGGAACTAAATTCTTAAAAGGTATGCCAAATCATGGAGCCCAATTTGTACCACAGTTATTAAATATTTTAAAATTGTACCAACCAAATTACAAACTCTGGATTAAAAGCTGCAAGTTAAAAAGGTGTTTGAAATGATTTCGTAGTTTTTTATTTGCTTCTTCACATACTTAAATATTGTTTCAATGTCCATTTGTGATGATGAAGTTTAAGAAACTATTTTTGTTTTCTACTTTTTTTCCTTTGTATGTTTGTTGGTTGATACTTTTGATTTATTTGAAATTATAAAAGTTCAATTCATTTTCAATGGTATTATATTGTAATAACCAAAGTAACAAAAAATTTTATATTTCTTTCATACTTGATAGTTACATTTCTCCATTTATAAGCATATATATAAATTTCCAATTTCTTGAGGAATAAATGCATCTTATCAGTAACTGATAAATAATTGTATTTTGCTTAACTTTCATCCAAATTATGCAATTCCATTAATTTATTGATACACTTTAAAAATTGTTTCCATATGTATGTATTTGAGTAATTAAAATAGTTAATGCTTACATTAAAAGGAATTTTTTTATGAAAGAAGTATATAAGTTTTTTTTTTTTATGCTTCCTATCAAAAATAATTAGTTTGTTGCTTTTCCTAGAATTACAAGTTTTCTTGGAATGGATTAAGATACAGTACTGTGCAAATTAATTTCAACGTGCAAATATTTTCATATGAGATTTAATTAGTGTAATATGAGATTTAAATCGGCATGGATTCCACTAATTTAGAGCATACATTTTGATGTTGTAATCACAAAACCAAGGTTTTAAGATATTTTCAATAATTTTCTCTTTTGTGGATACACATTGTTTTAAGGTTTTTACACTTATTATTTATACTGAGTATAACTATTGTAAAGCATATTGTATATCAAAATGTTTAGCTGGAAATTTTATCCCAACTTTTAGCTCATTGTAAAGAGAAAATATCGTATTTTAAGATCATAGAAGACAATTGAAAATACCACTGGAAATAGGGTGTTATAAACTAAAATTCGCTGATATAAATACATCTTTAAACCCTCTCATTAAAGTGAGGAAATTTAAGACAGAAATCAGGGATGGGTGAAAAAAGGGAATATCCAAATTTTAAAGCAGTTTACTATCATAATAGGACATAGCCTATGTACATGCCATACATTAGAAAATGGCTAAACATGTAAGAAGATTGTCAAATTAATGTATAAGAAATTTTCAAATATCTACATTTCTTCGTTGGGTATTAGTTCAGCTGATTCTTCCTTTTTAGGTAAACTGGCTAGAAGGATCTCAATGTTGCACAAAATCTCAGAATCCCTCTTATGGAACTTTTCTTCTTCAGCAAACCATACTTGAAAAAATTTTCTGAAAGTTTCCTTTTCTCTGAAAAAAAAAGCATGCCTAATAATGAAAGAAATGTACGAAATGGCATTTTAAATCAATAATTTGCATTATACATTTTATTCAGTCAAAGTTAATTTTTATGTACTGATACAAAATTTAATTTAAATTTTACACCAGCAAAATTTTTAGCTCTTGAAAATTTTAAACGAAATTAAGACTTTTCACTTACCGAATGTTAATGTCAGCAAGTTTATTCTTCAGCTCAAAGGTCTTTTTGAAAACGTTATTCTGTAAGAATGCAAGTTGGCGTTTGCGCTAAAAATATAAAGATTCATATATTATTAATTATCTAGTTATAACTTTTTCAATGTGCAGATATTATTTTGATTGATACAAAATAATATATAACACCAGTTTTGCAAAAAATGTTTGATTTTTCTAGTATATTAAGAATTCATATTATTAACTAAGGTATAGAAATTAAGGAAGTCATACGAAAACATGTACTTCAGCTATAGAGTTTCATATATTAAAAATGAATCATAGAAAATTAACGAAATAAAAACATGCTTAAGTCTTCAATTAAACTAAATAACATAATGCTATACATTAATATATATCTAAATAGAAATATTATAATTGATCATACCGAATCAATCAGTTCTTTATTAGTATCTTGATCTGTGGTAGCTAATGCTATTTTCTGTTTAGTCTTTGCTATTTCGTCAAATAAACTTTCTCTCTTAGCAATGTCTTCCTGCAATAAAATTCACAAACACAATCAATCATATAAAAATAAAAACAATATCAATTGTTGCATATACCAGAACAATAATGTCTCCCTTTGATTTTTTGCAAAACACCAAGAAGTAATGCAATAAATTAGAAATTTTTCATGAAATATTGAACATACTTCACAACAGGAATCTGCTTCTTCTGCATTGTTTCCCAGGTGGGTAAGCAATTTATTGCAAAAGTCTTCAACATTGCTTACAGCATTCTGGAATTAAAAATATTGAATGGTATTTTATAAACATATAATTAATTAGAAACAAAATTGAAATAATATCTGAAAACTAATGCATGTCCAAAAGAAAAATTAAGCCTATTATTTACCCCAGATTCAGCTTGAAGCTCAGGAAAATATCTCCATCGGGGTTCCAATGAATTTGTAATTGATTCCAAGGCAACTTTTCTGGATCCAGACAATTCTAAAAAGAAATGCAAATTTTTTTTAAACTAGGAAAGAAGCATTTTTCTTCTATTTATATTTAAAAGAAATAGCATAATTTAAAAGACAGCAATAGAAATATAAAAATTGATTATTTAAAATTTAATATAATTTATGAAATCATCTCTTATTGAATAATCTAGAACATGAAAAGTACAAAGGCCCTTTTTTAAATCACGGAATTATTAGTTAGCATATGTACAGCATTTAGTGATTTTTTCATGATAAATTTACTTGAGATTTTGTTTCGATTATAAAAGCGCCTTTTCTTGCTATAAAATAGAGATAAGAATTTTATATATATAAAAAAAAAGGAATTGAAAAATAAACTGTGGAATTTTTTAATGTATTGCAAACTAAATTTTCGTATTTTAATATATTATATACTTGTAAAATTTCAAATTTAAAAACATAAATTAATTTAATATGCAAAAGAAAGTTATTCAGAAATTTAAAAAATACTTGATTATAAATATCTGTAAAATTCTCCTTTCTCAACTTTAAGCAAATCAAATTTATTTAGATGTGTATATGAAAAAGTATAAAACAAATGTTTTTATACATACCTAACAAGCACTGGAAATAATCATTATATGCATCTTGCAATTTCATTGTAACTGCCTAAAATTTAAAATAGTTATATTAATGGTATTTCAAAATAAAGAAATTTTAAATTCTTGTACATTAAAATGTTCTTCTTTGTAAATAAAAAAATGCTATAATTCAGGAAAAAAAAGAATTTTGCCTATAAATATATAGAAATTAATAGAAGTGCTTCGAAATAAATTTTTTTATTAGCAGTTTTAAATTATGATTTAATACTAAATTAGTACACATACTACGTTATTATTATGAATGGTAAAACTCCTAAATATTAATACTTGTAAATACAATTTAAAAATAATTAAGATTTGTTGAATTTAAACATATATGGTTTTATAAGTCTGTAAAGATAATTAATAATTCATCAATAAAAAATATAATCTACCTTTTGATCATTATAGTTGTCATAGAATTGCTGAAACTGCTCTTCATAGGTTTCCGTTAGTTTATCCGTAGTTGTTCTCTGAAATATACAAAGCGCTTTAAGGGGATTTTATTTTATTTATCAATTGTAAAACAATAGTTTAGAACAATACTATAAACTAATCACATATCTCCAGTTTATGGAATTCTAATATTTTTATTATTGAATGAGTGAAAACATTAATTTTTATTATTCGATAAAAAAGACCTACAAAATGCTAGAGACTGTTTCGATTGATCGGATTTTAATAAGATAATTCCAAGTAGTATAGAATAGAATAACAGAAAAACTGCATTTGTCACAATTTTTAATACAGAGTTTAAACTAATGCTTTACAAGAATACGGAAAGAATAACAATAAGAATTTTAGAACAAAATGAAAGACAGCTTTATTTGAATTGCTAGTTTATTTGAATTTGGGTCTTAGAAGCTAAGAATAGTATACAACGAAAATTTAAAACCTTACATTTAAGTGAAAATCCTTACAAAGAAGAAATTTCAAAACTAATACACACATGGATTTCATTTGCCGAAGTTATTCCTGATAAACACCAATTAATAATATTATTTCTGTTTGTTTTTTATTTATTTGCCTTTTGTTGAAATGCTATGTTATAAACATTCTAAAATCTGCAGAGGAAACCTGACAAATGGAGTATGATTGATTTTAACAAAATACCTGAAATCTGTATTGGTGCATTTTAAAGCACAGCCGAAGAAGCAATAATTAATTATATATTTAGGCAATATAGTAAAAAAAAAAAAAAAGGTTAGAAAGTATAGAGAAAAAATATATTATATAGTAAAATAATAATTATAACGGTTGCATTATACATGGTGTATAACGTATATCATAGATGCACTATATTATACCATGCAATAATTTTCATATTTCTTATTTATTAGAATTGATTTTATAATGACTTACTTTAGCCATCCTGAATGAAAAAATCACTTTCTCACCAAATTCTCTAAGATTTCACCTGTCTACAAGTTGGAAAACTTAATCTGATTTTCGTACATCATTGCCAGTTTCAAAATATGAATTTTTTATTTTTGAATCCCATGATGCCATTTTGTCACAGTTTGAATTATTCTGAAAATGATACATCATCAGTTTCTTATATTTATTTCAATCGTAGAAATTCTTTGAAAAATCATAAATATTCTCATAAAAATTCGGAATTCTCGATTTATTTTAATTCACAAAAACATTTAATTTATTGTTTTTCTTTGCACGATTTAATGAGAAACGTCCATTAAGTTGGTTATAACAAATAAAATCAATGCCACATTTGGTATACCAGTGTTTTTTGTCCTGAAGCATTGGCAAGAATTTTATTCCAACAACAATTTAAATCATAAAATAAAAAATGTATATTCATGTCGATTTATAACGCTAATGACGAAGCATATTTTTACATATGTCTTTTGCTTAAGGTATTAGAATAATAAATATATTTAAGAATGTAATTCATTTTTTATTGATTAATTAGTTAAATTATTTTAATTCTGAAGCAAAAGTAAAAATTCTTAAAAAGACTGTCTTAATGCATTGTTTTGATAGAAATGAGAAAATAATTTACAAAAGACGTTCTCTATAATCATTTGCTGATCACTTCAACACATTCTTCTTAACTTCTTTTCATACTACTTTAAATTTTATTTAAATTAGTAGGAGAGTTAATTTAAATTCTAATTACGTATTTGTAAATTTTATAGCTCATTCCAATTTACACTGTCATTAAAGCTATCATAAAGTATCAAATTTGATAAATGCTATTTACTTTTAATAATTTGATAGTTGCTATTTAATTTTGGGGGGCATGAATAACCGAGTGTCTAGCGCTCGGTGCCACAGATTTCGGGTTCGAGTCCCGGCCGTGCCATAGATGTTTGTAGTGGTTCGGAATCCACTTTAAGCCGTAGGTCCCTGTCTCGTATAGCTGTAGAGCGCCACGGAGCCAAGTCAGATTTTTACCTACGGGTGCTCCATCACAATAGAAGCTGCCCCCTTTCCCCCTCAACCATGAGTCCTTACGGGTTCATGGACTTGGTCCAGATGTCTACCAAGTGGGATAAGAAACAACAACTTTTAATAAAATTGGAAGCATGAAACTGAAATTAAAATTTCTCAGCGATTTAAATTCAGAAATATTAAAAAAACAGGAAATGAAATTTTTATTGAAATTATTAGTTTTGTTTTAGTTAAAATAGAACACAAGCTTGTAGAAAGTACTAAAGAACATGTTTTAAAGTAAATTAGCAACATTCTAATATAACATGTTTTTGGAATTCAATTTGGCTCTAGGTGCAATTGAAAAATTATAATCACGTACATTAAAATAGAATTCCATATTATTTGTCAAACTATATTAATTTTGCAAACCACACCCAATTTAACCAGGTATGAATGCTTCTGAATATTTATTCTGATTAGAGGGTCACATTAAATTTAAGAGTTAAAAAGATTTTCTTAATTTTAAAAATTCAAAATCTTAAATCTATTAATAAGGAATATTTAAAAGAGATTTAAGATTTAAGAATTAAACTTGTATTTCGAACTAAAAAAAACTGAAATCCTTAAGCTGTTAGCGTTTTAGAATTCACATAGCACTACAGGGGCAGAAAATCGGAAATAATTCTCTGACGTGGTAGCGTACACAGAAAACGCCAGATATAAAAAGGAACAAATAAGTGAATATGAGGGTGTATATATCACCGTACATCAACAATTATGAAATGGTCGAGAGGGACGAAGGTGAACTACGGATGCATGTCGCTTTCATCAAGTTGTATCAGGAAAAATCGTCTAGATGCTGGTATAATCTTATATAAGATTATACCACCATAAGTGGTATCGTTGAAAATGACTCGAAATTAACTTATGGTGAAATGTTGTCGTTACAAAATTAATTAACATGGTTAATTGACTGCTAATTAGAAATTTTTACCATTACGGAACCCGAAAATTTTAGTACAGTTTATTCAGCATATTATAAATCCTATACATATAAATTTTTATTACGATATTCCAGTTAATTTCAAAGATACAGAAAAAGGTCCATATCCAAAGTTACAGCTGTTTTATTTCTTAACAGAACCTTTTTATTAAGAAAAACGCAAGAAATGTTAGTGTGGTTTCATTGAAAAAAGTGTTAGGGAACTGAATCTAGATACCATTGAAAAGTTGAGAGAATTGATCATATCTAAAACGAATGTTCATCAGAATTCAAAGAACTTTCTTTTGGCGTAATGGGAAGCTATCTAACTGGCACTGTGGAAAAACTGGATACAAACTATAATCTCCGGCATAAATCCATGAAAGATGAACCAGTAATTGGTACACTGGAACCTTTCACGAAAGCTGGAGAAGAATCCTGTGTTTATTGTAATGCTTGTGATACTCCAGAAGTAAAATTATCCGATTTGTTCTGACAAGAATACCAGTGATTTCAATAGCATGCAGCTTAACAGTCTTTCAACATTGAGACAGATGGCGATTCTCAATATGAATATCCAAGGACTAAATGGTAATGTATGTGTAGATGCAGCTGCTACTCACGCTATTTCTGATGCAGTTCTTTATCATATACTAAAAGATCAAGGAGTTCGTATTCAAAAGACATACAGTGGATAAAAAAAAGTATTGGCAATTGCCTATAAATGATCATATTTGCTAACAAAGTATGTTTACAAATTTTATTTTAACATAGCGATTACAGAAGGAGAAAAGACAAACAAATATAACGAAATTTTCATTTAAATATTTTTTTAGTCAAAATCTATGAGAAAATCCAAAATTAGCATGATAAAAAAAGTATTGGCAAAATTATGAAATTGAAAAAATTATGAGCGAAAACAAAATCAGTATATGTTTAGTACTTTATATGCATACCTTCTGCATTTATAACAGCTTGTAATCTATTTCTCATAGAGGAAACTAAGGTCTTTGTTGCACTGTTGGGAATTTTGTGCCACTCTTGCAAGAGTAAACGTTTGAGGTCGTCTTTACTTGAAATTTTATGTTTCTTGATTTCTAGATCCAGCAGGTGCCATAAATTTTCAATTGGATTGATCTCAGGTGATTGAGGTGGGGTTTTTAATTGGCGAGGAGCATTGTAGAGTAGCCATTCACGGGTGAGATTCGCTGTATGCTTGGGGTCATTGTCTTGTTGAAAAACGAATGATGCTCCCAAGCCAAGATTTTGGGCACTGATTTTTAAGTTATGGCGCAAAATGTCAATGTATGTACGTGCTGTCATAATACCATCAATAAAATGCAGGTTGCCAATTGCATTAGCTGCCATACAGCCCCAAACTAAGACGCTGCCTCCACCATGTTTTACAGTAGCAGTTAAATGTTGCTTTTCCAATTCAGAATTTGGCCTCCTACACACATATCGTCGTCCATCACTGCCGAAAATGTTGAACTTTGATTCGTCGGAAAAAATAACTGTGTTCCAAAACTCTTCAGATAAATCAACGTGGGATTTTGCGAAATCTAACCTCTTTCTCTTATTTATTTCCGAGATGAATGGTTTCTTTCTAGCTGCCCTTCCATAATAACTTCTCTCGTGTAAAACATTCCGTACAGTTTGTACGCTGAAAGTCTTTTGCGAAGTGAAAGCAACATCTCTAGCTATCTGGGGTGCACTTATTTTAGGGTTTTTCTTAACCTTGTTAATAATGACACGTTCTTCTCTTGTAGAAAATATTCGAGGTCGTCCATTTCTAGTCTTATTTTCCGTTGATCCTGTTTCCTTGAACTTTTTTACAACACTTCTGACAGTAAATAAACTTATATTGAACTGCACTCCTATAGCACGAAAGTCAAACCTTTATTTCTGAGCCTAATAATCGTGTTTTTAACACTAACGTCCAACTCCTTTGATTTCGAAGTAATTTTACTGCAGTAATCGCAAAATAATGCATAGACACTTTTGGAGTAGTTTTGCCGACTTTATACCGGTAGAGTTTCTTATCAGTCGAAACACGTTACTTCAATGTAACAAAATTTGCATAGCAGTTAAAACTTTGCCAATACTTTATTGACATGCAAATTTTCGTTTTTGAAAGAAAAAAATCGTAGAAAATGCAAATTAAAATAAAATGTTTACTATTTTTATATATCTAAGATGTCTTGTATTTAATTACAACAGCTAAAATTGCATAACATTTTATTTATTTGTCAATATGAATAAATTAAGACAATTGCCAATACTTTTTTTACCCACTGTATCTTACCATGACTCTCG
This sequence comes from Caerostris darwini, assembly GCA_021605075.1. Classification (NCBI taxonomy): domain Eukaryota; kingdom Metazoa; phylum Arthropoda; class Arachnida; order Araneae; family Araneidae; genus Caerostris; species Caerostris darwini. Next base: position 18,973 of record BPLQ01005135.1, read on the forward strand.
CCTATCCTAGTTTAAGTTAGCTAGTTAATCCTAGTTTAAAGAATTTATCTTCTTTATTCCCAGTGATAAAACAAAGCTCCTTATCCTATCAAAATGGACCATTTCCTTCTTGACTATTTAATAATGAAAAATTTCAGACTTGATTATTAATGGTAGCACATCTTCACGAGTGAATGGTGTTCTATGAATGAATTCTTTGGTCACCATCGAGTTCGAGGGTATCGAAACCCAGGATGTTACTGAACACTGGTAGTCAAATCAAAAGAACTTCAAAAAAAACTTCAAATCAAAAGCTATCTAGTGAAGGTGTGGATTCTCCACTTACGAATCAATTTCCAAGTATTTTCACATCTTTTGCTGTTGAGAGCGAGGCTGTTCCTAAGTTATTACATGTACTTTAATCCAAAGGCTTACCTTTGCCTTATTTTAATCAAGTCATAAATTATATTAGCACTCAAGTAAAACATGAAATTCTCAACCTCCTTTTACCCTAAGTCCTTGCCATGAAGCCCTCCCAAAAACAACAACAGAAAAAAAATGTCAATTGATATTATCAGAAAAAGAAGTCACTTTCCAAAGATTTGTCCATCACACAAATCTCCAGATGACTGTGATTAACAATCGAATATTCCTCCTCCTCTTCTCTGTAATTGCGGCCTGATGGCCAATTGGCTAGCGCTCTGGCCGTTGGTGCCACAGGCTTTAGGTTCGAATCCTGGCTGTGGCAGGGATGTTTGTTAGGGGTTTGGAATCCACGTTACACTGTAGGTCCCAATCTAATTAACCTAAAGTGTGTACGAAATGACCATAGAACGACAAACCAATCCTCTCTAATAATCGCCACTAAACTACACGCCACTCCTACAGCATCTATAGGAGTTATGTAGAGAATGATAAACATTATAAAATGAGTCTGACTAGTGATAATGCGATTTGAAAAGTTTGAAAGAAAAACTTTTTAAAGGATCCTAATCAAGATTTGTTTTTTATCGTGGCGCCATCTATTGTTCTTTAGAGGAACAAATAGTATAAATAATTTGTTGGCGAACACATACTGCTAAATGTTTCTAAATTAACTTTCAAATAAATATATTAAGTTTAAAATAATTTCAAATTTTATTAATATTTTGCATTTGTAAATTCCACACCATCATGTATAATTTTTCCACTTCCCCGCCTAATTTTTAAAAAGTGCTGAATTTTTCACTATAACTAATATGTTTTATTTGCCACTTTTTTATTTATTTATTATCTTATTAACTATCGAATTTTTAAAATAATTTTATTTTAAATAAAACTTTACAGATTAGCTGTATTTCAAGAATCGGAAACAATTCTCTATTTCCCATTTATTATTTGAAATGAATTTCGAAAGTGCATGCTTTTTCCACGGAAAATCTACCGTTGTAATTATATCTAGAAACAATAAAATTCTTAAAAATAAGATTTAAATTTTAAAAATAAAAAATAATTTTACTTGCCGAAATTAGAAATAACTTATAGTAAACATCAAAGTGGTGTTTTTTTTTTTTTTTTTTTTTTTTTTTTTTTGTCCCCTTGCTCAATCAAAACTCATATAGCACATGATAATTTTTTTAAATGAATCCTTTATTTCTTACTGCAACACGTTTAAAATAATTAGTATTTCAATTAAATAACATATTTAATGTAAAAATATCATGTCGAAACAAAATTCTTAGAAAAATCTAATATATTTTTCTATTAAATCATTTAATAATCATATTCTAATAAGAAATCCATTAAAAATTGGTACAATGTTTCCATTAAAAATATTCATTGCTAAAAATTCAAAAAAATTCGAAGTGGCAAGAAGGATAAAGAAAAATTGCTGGCCTGTAAAAACATAAAATGTAGTAATAAATTCATCTGCTACTGAAATGTATCCAATTCATTAATGGGTGTATTTATTAATATTAAATAAAAATTATTTTATTATCTATACATTAAGTAAAAATAATTTTTAAAATTCTATTCTAATTTTCTTCTCGAAATTAATGTATATATAAATAAATTAATTTTGTGTTGAATTTCCAATTCCATACGAAGTGATGCAGTTTAATTTCGGTAAAAATTATGTGTCTTTATTTCATATTAGTCCTACGATTGCTAAATAAATTAATAAATATATGTAAGTATAAAGTTAATAAATATATGCTTTGAAATCTGAATACGATTAACTAACAAATGTTTTATTATCGCTGCAGAAAAATAACAATAATTAAAGTTATATAAAATTGATTTTTTAAAAATCAAAACTAATTTTTTCAAACTAGATGCTCTTAATATGCTCTTGTTCAATGTTCTTTACAAATTTCTTTTGAGTGATTACTATGAAATCGGAGCATTTATACCACCCTCAAGTTGCTATGAAGAATCTAAAATACATTAAAATTGAGAATTTCTAGGGGGAAAAAAAAAACAACACTATCTGATGCTTTGCAAAAAATTTCGTATTTATCTATGTATTTATTTATTTAATGTTTGATAAGTATTCACATCATATGGTTTTTTCGAATTTCTGATTTAATAATTTTATTTATTTTAGTGGGAGTATGAGATACCAATTCCGGTTAAATTAGTTATTATAATAAGTTTTCATTTGAAGTCTTCCTTAATTCAATTTTTGTAACTTTGAATGAATGTGCTTAAAAAATTAATTTTGTTGTTATTTTAATTTAACCTGCATAAGGGCAAGTCATGTCTGCAAGTAGGCATTGAAATAAATATGCAAAACAAAAACTTTTTATTTAATATTAGATGTATACAATTCAAAATAAAAATCATGAAATTTAATATAATTATTGAATAAATATTTTTATTAATAAATATATTTATTTATTATTTTTTTTTTTTTTTGAATCGCAGAGGATATTTATAATAAAAATATCTTCTGAAAAAAATTAAATAACTATAAGGATTTTTTTTTTTCGATACAAATTTCCTGTTAAAAAACAATAATGGAATTTCCTACTTAGCTACAATTCATTTATTATATGAATTGCAACTAAAGTAAGAAATTCCATTATTGTTCTTTAACAGGAAATTTGTAATAAATAAAAATCATCATATTTTAACATTTTATAAATTGCATTCTTTAATTTTAAGTGAAATCAATAAAATCAATCAATCAATTTACAAGTTTACATATTTTATATAATTGTACTCAGTAAATGGTATAATCTATATATAAATTAATAGTGATAGGGTTATAAAAGAATAAAAAGGGATTTATTATTAGTTCCTCAGTAAATAATTAATTTTCTTTAATTATTTATAAATAATTTTAAAAAATTAATTTAAAAATTTTTTAAAACAACAAACATTAAAATGGTGCATTTTATTAATCGAGATACTTTATTTAAGGAACTTCTCCAGATATTATGCAACATTATTTATTAGAATACTTTTCATTTTTAAATACTAATCCTTACATTTCATTGTTTACAAATAAATATTATTTTAGTTATTTATTTTTGAAAATATATTGAATTGAATCGTTGTATAATTTAAATAAGGAAAGCTAGTTTTCAGTTTAAAAAAATAAGAATTTTTCTTGTTAACACAATATGTATTCGAAAATGTATATTTTAAGACGGATTTCTTTTGAATTAGAATTAAAAAGAAATTTTTTCCATCTAACTGCCGATAATGTTTTGACGATGTATATTGTAATCTTAACTTCTATAAAATATAAAACATCAATATAAATCATATAAATAGATGAAGAAAAGGGTTTGATAATTTGGTTATTTTTTATGAAAATGTTTCACTTTCGAATCGAATTGAATACGAGAGCTACAAATAATGTAAATCATCATATATAAATTAATAAAAAATATTGAATGTTTATTTATATTTTATTTACTAACCTAAAAATATTAAGAAAGCCTGTTTCTCTCCACTATTCTAAAAGCTCTGTTTAATCAAAACCTAGGGGAAAAAATTTAAAATGTTTCTTAATTAATTTATTACTCACAGTACTGTGCAAATTAATTGGGACAAGCTTCAATTTTCATAAGATTCGTTCTTTCACAGAAATTTTCTTTCTGAAACCGGTTTAAATTACATTATGATACAGAAGGAAGTTATCCTTGATTAGTTTAAACTGGTTTGACCACGTGATCATACAATGTAAAGCATTTTCGCGTCAGTTGCCTGCCAGCTGCCTTAAGAAACGGTCAATTGTGTGAGTTGTCATGTACTTACGTGTATGAAAAAAGGGATATCACTCTCAGGAAAAGGACTACAATTCTCATTCTAAAGCAGCATACCTCAATGACGGTGAGGGATAATGTTGCAGCAGTTGGAGTTGTAAAATCTAGTGTTTCCAGGATTATATATATATATTTTTTCATTATTTCCAATGGCAAGGCAAGTACAAGTAAATAATAATAATAATAATAACAAGGAAAAAAAGAATAAACACCAAAAATATAAAGATGACCGAAATCATTGCCTTAAGAGTTCTCTCGCACACAAGTAAAGTGCTGTCTCCGAGTCGCCGTCAAGTATTGCACATCGTTGTAGATGGTCTCTGTTCATTGGATCTGCTGAATTACATAGTAGGCAACCGGGGTTCGAAAAGATTTTAATGCGATGGAGATGTTCTGCTAGGCAGTCATGGCCAGTCAGAAGACAGAACTGGGCGACAGCACGTCGTGGCGGATTGCTGGGTATTGTTAAAAGATCTTCAGCTCTCCAACGTTTTGACTTAATCTCATCCTGAGTTTTTAACTTGGGACATTTACCCTTTATTTGTTTGTTTCCAAGATTATAAATCAGTAAAATATGTTTGGAACAAAACAGAAGAATAAATGTGGGTGCAAACGTATGACAACACCTCGGACAGACAAATGTTTTGCACGAAATAGTAAACTGCATGCTCGCAAGACAAATACAGATCTGCAGAGAGAATTATTGGCTACTCGTGGTGTGGATGATCTGACTACTGATCGACAGTACGACGAAGGCTCATTGAAGCAGAGAGATAGGCAAGATCACCAATCAAAATCAGTTATTAACACCTGCAATGAAGCGAAAACGTTTGCTTTGGGCCAGAAAATATCAATCTTGAACTTACAATACTGGAATAAGATTGTATTCAGTGAGGAAACACATTTTTTGTTCAAGGGTTTCGAACAACATTTGTCAGACGAAACGCTGGAGACCACATCAGAGAACAACATCTTAATCAAACAGTTAAGCACCCTCAACAGCAGATGTTTTGGGGTTATTTTACATCTGGCGGATCTGGGAGCTTTGTACCAGTTGAGGGAATGATGGACTCTCAAAAATACACTTCAATATTACAAGATAAAATTATGCCTTTTATGCAAACGTTCGCTGGCTGTATTGTGTGATTCAACAAGATCTTGCTCCATGCCATACTTCTAAGCTAACAACAAAATTTCTCCAAGAAAAGGAATTAACAGTTTTTAATTGGCCTGGTAATTCTCCAGATGTTAATCCTATCGAAAATTTGTGGAGCATTATGAAAAGTCGTGCGAGTAAGATGAATTGCTCAACCAAGAGAAAAGTGATTGAGAATGTCGTAAAAGTTTGGTTTCATGACGAAGACATCAAAAGTGCATGTTCTAAATTAGTGGAATCCATGCCGAAACGTGTACAGGATATCATTAAAGCTAAAGGAAGACATATTTGCTGCTAGAATGCTATGAAATGCATGCAAGTGAACTTATGCTAATTAAATCTCATATATGAAATTTTTGTAATTGCCCCAATGAATTTACACAGTATTGTATTGTATTGTATTCTTAAGTCAAGAATTGACTGTTGAAACGATATGCTATCACATTAACCAATGAGTTACCTTGTTTCTGAAAACTATGAATGAAAAGCATGCCATGAAGAGATAGAATTCTAATCCTTCCTACACGCTAGTTGCGCTTTGTGAGCCGATAACTTATAACTTAGCATGCGAAATTTAAGCCCATGAGTGCTCATAAACGCACACACACATACATATATATAAATAGGACAAAAAGCTCGTTAATTGTAATCTCTTCTTTTCGAAACGAAAAGACTCAATGACGACTGGGGCAACATATATATCTGGAGAGACAACATGTATACCAGTGCATATTCCAGGGAGATAGAAGAAATCTATCAAAATATTCGTTTAAGACCAAAATCATATATCCGATTTCATTATTCTTCACTAACTAAATTTCTATTTAAGTTATCGAAGTTCTGTAGTATCGATGTTTACACACATATCGTAAAATCCGATATTAAAATCGTTGTTGACTCTGATTTTCCTTCCGATGTTGCGTACATTCGATAATCCAATTAGCTTTGTACGCATTGGGGATGGCCAGCCGCAGCTTCCGATTTTCGATGAGAGACGAGGGACAAAGCAGTTCCGATTTCTGAAGAGACACGAGGCGATTTCCAAAATCGAAATATCCTCTTCAGAGGTCATCGGCAAAACCAAGCTGCTAATAGGACAATCGTGTTCTTGCTTGACTTTATTGATATCGGACGTACGTGTCAGATGTATCTGGTGATTTCCGATATTCGTTGCTATTCGCCCAGTATTCCTGCTTAACTGAAATCAAACGCAAGAGTTGAATGTATTTGGCAATTTCCGATAATCGGTATTTGTTTATCAACGCTCATTGATAATTATTGCTGGGCAATTCAGGGTACAAATAGGCCTTCTGAAAGGGTATTCAGTACTGGTGACCGTGTAATGAGTAAGAATTACACATCTTTGTTACCAAAAAAAAAAAAAAATTTATTTAAAACTTCACTGTTTTTCCTTTTTTTTAAAAAATTTCATATCATTTTGAAATTGTTTTATTCAAATATTTGTATTTCTATGTACTTAAACTTTGTAGGATTTATGTAATCGATAATTTACTTAATGGCGCTTTTATTTTCTTATATTTATAATTCATAATGTATATTGTAAACGAAAAGTAAGAAAGTAAGTACATTCTACAAAAAATTCATAATGTATATTGTAAACGCTCTTTGATTGATTTTATTTAAGAGGTAATTTTTTATTTATAACAAAAAAGTTAAAATTTAAAACTTATAATAATGTAACCAAACAGCCTTCTGCACAACATTTTTGATCAACTTAATTTTTTTTTAAAAATTAGTAACTAAAACAGAATTTTTTATATTACCATATTAAGTCTAAGTAAAAGTCATTAAAATTAAGTAGATTTATTTAATGACTATTTATTTAATTTTACTCATCACATAGGTTTCTGAATAACAATTATCTACTTGTTTTGCAAAAATATAAATTTTTTTGTGCTTCAGAAATTTGTACTTATATAGTGCCATCTCGATAAGTAATCATAATGATCTTTCTACTTAGTAAGACTGTATATACAGCTAAATATTCATTTGTATTACATAGTAATTTATTCTTTTGTGTAGGTTTTGAAGTAACATTTTTCGTAATATTTATAGTTCGTTTACTTTTAAAGTATAAGAAAAGGGACTTTAGATATTGTAACGTCTCGGCCTATATTAGGCCTATAACAGCTTCAAGAAGACGGTCACTTTCAGGTGCATGGGAACACTTTAATTTTTATTCACAAGCACTATATATTTACAAATTCAGAACTCTGGATTATTATACAAAGAAAGAAAAATTAAAAATTAAATTGATCACAAGTGCACGATTAAATCGATTATTCAGTCACTCCAGAGAAAAAGAGAAAAACAACACTTCTGGTCGACTCGTCACAGAACTCTTCACGCACACACCCACAAACCTCATTTTAAGACAAGGGGGTGGTCAGCTTCCCTCACTTCTCATTGGAGTAGACATTTGTCAGCTTGTGGTCTATCATCAATCAAGATGGAACAATTCATGGTATAGTTCATTTTCTGCTCGTAGTTGTTGCGACCTGTGAATATCGCACAGATTCGTTAATTTCCTGAGTCTGATTATACATGATACCGAATATCCGCTATCAGATTTGAGTGATGGATTGTCATTTTATACTTGTCAAATAACATACATTCCTCTCTCTTGTGAATGAAATGCCAAAACTCTTCTCGTGAGAAAAAAAATGCTACTATATAAAGCTAACTTTTAAATCTTACCTCTCATTGTGTATACATTTTAATTAAACGAGCTCTAACATTTTAGCAAATTTAACATAAGGAGTTAGTGCCAGTGTATCGGTATGTAAAAACTCTATATTTTTTTTGTACATTTATTTAGTTACCTTCGTTATACTGGGAAACAGCAGACTTCTTGAGAAATACTTCAACCTATTAATCCTTTTTTATGTTAATTTATTGTAGAATTTATGGGAGTCTTTTGACTTCGGTATTAAATCTGATTTCACGTTATCTACTACTAAAGAAAACTCATGCATCGAAGTTGTGCATTTTTAACTATTGAAATTTCAAAATTTTGCAACATCTTTTTTTGTGTGTGTGTCATTGTCATTGGCGCAACAGCCCTTTGGTGGGCCAAAGCCGTCTGCCTAATGGCAGATTTCGAGACAAGGAGGTGTTTTCTTTTTACGGGGTAGGGTTGTCAGCCGTACCCCCAGCAACATCCTTTGGTTGCCACAATTCATTATTCAGGACAATTCTCTAGTTATTATACTATAGGTTATTATCATTGTATATTTTTAGTTAATCTCCAATAAAAAAGACCCAGAATATTTCTATACTTGTTTTGTTTTATGCATCGAAAACATAATAAAGATTTTTTTTATTGTTTGCAATTAATAATTTAGATAAAATTATTAATTTCTCGTTACTCACATAAAACATAAAAAAGTATGAATTCTTTTACGAGTAATAATTAAGGGGAGGGGATTTAACGTATTTATTGAGATGAGTGAAAAACGAATTCTATTTCTATTGACGCCCTATTTAGCAAATATCGTTAGAGGGTGGGGTTAATATTTTAGATGAAATTATTAATTTTTCGTTACTCACCTAAAAAATAAAAGTGTAGGAATTCTTTCTCGAGAAGTGACTTTTTATTTTTCCCTTCCTATCAAATAACATCAATTTACCCTTTGTCTAAAAAGTCAAAATCCATTCTAACGAGATTGGTCCTGACAATGTAACCCGTATGTCGTAATAATTAAGGGGAGGGAATTTAACGTATTTGAGTGAAGAACGAATCCAAATTCTATTGACACCCTATTTAGCAAATATCGTTAGAGGGTGGGGTTAATATTTTAGATGAAATTATTAATTTTTCGATACTCACCTAAAAATTAAAGTGTACGAATTCTTTCTCGAGAAGTGACTTTTTATTTTTCCCTTCCCTATCAAATAACATCAATTTACCCTTTGTCTAAAAAGTCAAAATCCATTCTAACGAGATTGGTCCTGACAATGTAACCCTTATGTCGTAATAATTAAGGGGAGGGAATTTAACGTATTTGAGTGAAGAACGAATCCAAATTCTATTGACGCCCTATTTAGCAAATATCGTTAGAGGGTGGGGTTAATATTTTAGATGAAATTATTAATTTTTCGATACTCACCTAAAAATTAAAGTGTAGGAATTCTTTCTCGAGAAGTGACTTTTTATTTTTCCCTTCCCTATCAAATAACATCAATTTACCCTTTGTCTAAAAAGTCAAAATCCATCCGAACGAGATTGGTCCTGACAATGTAACCCTTATGTCGTAATAATTAAGGGGAATGGATTTAACGTATTAAGATGAATGAAGAATGAATTCTAATTCTATTGACGCCCTATTCAGCAAAAATCGTTAGAGGGTGGGAAGATGTGGGTGGGGTTAATATTTTAGAGAAAATTAATTTTTCGTTACTCACATAAAAAATAAAAGTATAGGAATTCTTTCTCGATTAGTGACTTTATTTTTCCCTTCCCTATCAAATAATACCCTTTGTCTAAAAAGTCAAAATCCATTCGAACGAGATTGATCCTGACAATGTAACCCTTATGTCGTAATAATTAAGGGGAGGGGATTTAACGTATTTGAGTGAAGAACGAATCCTAATTCTATTGACGCCCTATTCAGCAAATGTCGTTAGAGTGGGGGGGAAGAAGGAAAACAAAATTAAATAAAAGTCAGAAATCCTATTAGGTGGGAAGCTATTCGCGGTCTAGTGGCTGAGATAAATTGGAAAAACCGTTTTCGTAAACCATAACAACACAATAATCGGGAATCTCACGCTCGACGTCCAGAGTATTGTTAATCGTTTTTCGCAGATATCTCATCTGCTGATGGGCCCCAGTATCGGGGAAGGAATAGCCCATGAGGAGACCAATGAGGTGTTTCTGGATGCTTGGCTTGTCATGCGCACCCATTTTTGCCATTCAAAACGCTGGGTCCTTTGAAAACCTTAGCTGCAGCTTTCACGGTGATTGCTCCATAAACTGCATGAAATCACAGCTCTGCACCAATGCTTTTCCCCTGCCAAGTACCACCCTCTCCGGATAATGGAGAGTAATGAGTAGTGAATGGAAGGTGCGGAACTCCAGCGAATAAAAGATCAACTTCACGTGGGGAGGGGGGTATTGATTCACAGCGATAACTGATTCGAAGGGAACACGCGGTACCTTTCGACGATCTTGTCACAAGACATTTGATATTGCGCAGCGAGTGGTGCAGAATCTGTTCCCACATATCTACTTCTCACTTCCGAAGTGAGTACCCACGCGGTTCTATTGCACGCGGGAGACTGTTAATTGAATGTTTTTTGTTCCTCATGGTGAGAAAGAAACTTGATATTGTAAAGGATAGTTGTGGTTGATTTACAATATTGTCAGGTAAAGGAATTGGAGTTGTTTTTTATGTTTATCGAGTCTCATATTTGAGAGCGAATGAGATTTAATTATTTTCTTTTTACATGCTGGTTCACTGTAAGCAAATGCTTTTCAAACAAAACTGCAATATCATTCGGATTTAGGATTGATTTGAGCTTGTCTGAATTGACAATTAAAATAAATTCTTATTTTATAAATTATACCATACTTTCTATAAGTTATACTTACTTTCGATAAGTCACTATTAAATGCTACAGTTTATTTATTATAAGTTATACTTACTTTAAGTAATTATCGCAGAGATTTAGTGCGAGTGGTGCAGATATTCAATATCTGTTCCCACATATCTACTTCTCACATCCGAAACGAGTACCCACGCGGTTCTATTGCACACGGGAGACTGTTAATTGAATGTTTTTTATTCCTCATGGTGAAAAATAAACTTGATATTGTAAAGGATAGTTGTGGTTGATTTACAATGTTGTCAGGTAAAGGGATTGAAGTTGCTTTTTCAATTCCTTCTATTAGCTCACACTCTCCCTATATATATCTTGTTCAAATTTTCAATCGTTCATAAAATACTTTGTATTCATCCACTCAAGTTCAAATACATTTTTTTTTCAACTTGTAGTGGATGACACTTGATGTTAATACAGTTTTTTCAAATATTAATTCAGTAATTAAATTTAATTAATTAATTTTAGGTTTTTTTTTTAGATTAAAGTTCCATATATCTACCAATAGATGGCGCCAGATAAACTTTAAAAAAATGAATGAAAATTATTTATAAAGGACTTTCTGCAATATAGTGAAAAAAAAGTAGGAATTGACTTAACAAAAATTTTTTTTATATTACTTGTTATGGTCATAAAGTCTCATATTTGAGAGCGTCTCATATATATATTTTTTATATATATACTGGTTCACTTATATTAACAGCAAATGCTTTTCAAAAAAAAAAAAAAAAAAATGCAATATCATTCAGATTTAGGATTGATTTGAGCTTACCTGAACTGATAACTAAAATAAATTCTTACTTTATAAGCTGTACCATACTTTCTTTACGTTATACTTACTTTCTGTAAGTCATTATTAAATGTCATAATTTTTTTTATTATAAGTTATACTTAGGGGGTCTGATGGCCGAGTGACTAGCGCTCTGGTGAACGGTGACATGAATGCTTGTAGTGGTTCGGAATCCACATCCCGGTCCGAATCCACATCCCGGTCTAATATGAGAACGTTGGGCGTAGGGCTAACAACCCTACCCCGTAAAAAAGAAACATCGCCTGTCTCGAAATCTCCATGGGGCCATTGCGCCAATGAAGACGATAATTATACTTACTTACTATAAGCCGTTATTAAATGTTATAATTTATTTATTATAATAGTTGCTTTTTTTAAGTTATGCTTTACAAAAAAGTCTGTAAACAAAGCTTTTTTTTTTTCAATAACTGAGATAAAATGGAACTTAAACGATTTTATTAAGAAGAACAAACTTAGCTTCAAAATAAGTTTAAATTAAAAATCAAAGTTTCAAGGATTGTAAAAAAAAAAAAAAAAAAAAAAAAAATCGTGTACTTTTGTTTCTGCTTACATAAATATGAATAATGAATTTCATATGGCAAAGAAATTAAATTAGAGTTATAAAATTTTGATCAGCCTCAGAACTTAAAAAAAATATTTCATTCAAGAAACTAAGCTTTTGTTTAGTCTTGTCTATATAATTGAAATGTACATTTCAAAGTATTGATTATTATTATTATTATTTTAAAAGTATTGAGACTCATATAATCATAAATTAAATCTTAAAAAAAATGTTTATATTGTTATTATAAAGTTTCACTGATTTTAATTTAAAAAAATTATTCAATATCATGATTGTATTATAGGGTACATTTTGCGTTAAGAAGTTAAGATTAAAATTTTTTTAACTGCATCTTTGATTTTAATTTTTTTAACCAAAAAACTATTTTTTTTTTTAATAATTATTTTAAAAGTAGTAAGTTATTCTTAGATTCTGATAAAATTTTCGCGAAAATTTTATCAGAATTTAAGAACAAGTTAGATTTTTCCATAAAACGGAATTGATAAAACTTTATATACCATCAGAAACAAAAAAAAAATTAACTCAGTACATCAATCTACCTATTCATGCTTTAATTCTATACTTTGTAATTTACTAAGATAATCACTGAGACTTAGTAGATAGCACGCAGGGTTTCCGACCTAAGGGAGCGGGTTCGAAACTCTTTAAGGAATGCCGATTCGAAGGCTTCTGGTAAGATTTTTCCCCCCTTGAAAACGAAATTTCTTAGGAAATAAATTGCTAGTTTGAACTGGTGAGAAAATTGCTAGTGACTGATAAATCTATCATTCCAAAAAAAACCTTGTTATCGCCCTACTATACTGCGAACAAAATAATAATATAATTGATATTATTCTTAAAATAAAAAAATTTCTTTCTTCCAGTCCTTTTTCTTTTTGTTCTCATTCCTTTTTTTGGCAAACTAAAAGAAGAAAAATTATAGTTTGAAAAAACTGAAAAACACGCTCTTAGAGTTAATCAAACTAAAAAGTAAAAACTAATTGTTAACATAAGAATAAAATTAAAGACGAGAAAATGAATGTCACTGTTCTAAAAGCGTGGGGTGCTCGATATCAATCGTTATAATTATTCACTAGTTTCATTCCGAAATGCAGAGTTAGTTTAAAAATGTCATACAAAGCACCCAACGCTTTTAGAACAGTGACATTCATTTTCTTCTTATGTTAACAATTATTTTTTACTTTTTAGTTTGATTAACTCTAAAAGCGTGTTTTTTAGTTTTTTTCAACTATAATTTATTTTTTATTTGATTAATTCTGAAACCGTTTTTTTGTTTTTTTAAACTATAAGTTATTTACTTTTTAGTTTGATTTACTCTAAAAGCGTGTTTTTAAGCTATAATATTTAAATGAGGTCCCGGTACGGAGGACTGGAACTATATTCTTACAATAAATTAATTTTGAGTGAAACAAAGGCTAAATGCGAATATGCCGAGCCAGCCAGGATTCGAAGAGGGAATCTCCTGATCTGTAGTCAGGCGCGTTATCCGTTGTGCCACTGTCCCACGTAGGTTTGAATGCCTTAGGTACTTTCATTCTACATGGGTTAAACTGCTCTTCATAAGTTAAACTAAAATCACTAATCCTGGCGATAATAAGCATGAAGAGATAATAAACTTATCAAAATATTTTATTGTCGCCGGTCCTTGATAAGTCTACAACGTTTAAATTAAATCTGGTCGCTTAAAATAGGGCAAAATAGAGACCAAAGAGTCAGTTACAAACAAACATACAGGTGAAACTAATAAAAGCGTATTAAAAAAGAGGAAAAAAATAATTGTTAATCCAAATTATATATGAAAAGATCTCTCACTTACAAAAATCTTGTTGTCACTTCAATATACTACGATCAAAAAATATAAAAGAAAACCTTACTCCAAACCAAAACCTCCCTAAAAAATTAAACAAAAATAAAAATCCAATCGTTTTGCTCCCCTATTTTGAGGGACTGGTGAGAATAATTGGTTTTTCCAACTCTCCTTCAGGGTCAACGAGGAGTTAACAATCAGTTAGCGATTGTTGGCAGAAGAATAACGCGTTTTTGAAGATGTGGAATCACGTAGCAGCACTTTCTATACCTCCGCGGGACCACCACTTGTGTGACAATGGAAGTCAAGATCCCCTAGAGCACTCGAAGAATGGAAGGCTACCTGGAGTCATTTAATCTACTGGGGTGATACTCGGCGTTTTCAGTTTCAACCTTTTTGTGGTTATCGACTTAATCCACAAAGAGAGCAACCCAGCATAAAAAGTCATTGAAAAGTTGGTGAAAGAGGACTTTGACAGGAGAGATTCTGTTTTTACATAAAGATCGTTTTCGCACTTCCTGTTGGTGCTTATGGAGGAGTTTTGCCTACAATTCTGATTGCAGGCGTGAAGTTTCAACAACCCAATTCTGATGCAAAAGTGTTTTAGTATTTTTTTTCAAGTGTGATAATAAGTATTTCTTTTGAGCCATGTGGATCGAAGTTAATTGTATTTCTTATAACAATTTCGTTGCTAACTTTTTGATGAAGAAATAAATTATGATGACTAATTTGATAAGGGATGGCCAACCCGCGGCCCGCCTTGAACTTTTTTCAGGCACGGGAGATTTATCACACTTTTACAAAATGTATTTATTTTATAACTTCCAAAGTAGTGAAAACAGCTGCTTTTGAAAGCCGATTCAGTAATTTAGAGTTAGACAAATACAACAAAATTTTTGAAATGTATTCATCTCCCTTTCATATTGAAATCGAGTTGGCCCCAGAATATCTCCAAATGGAACTGGTTGACTTATAATGCAATACTGAATTAAAAAACAACAGAATCAAAAATAGATTTTTATAACATTTATGTCACAAAAGAGAAATTTTCCAATTTGAGAAATCTGGTACAAAATGTTGTTAGTGCTTTTGGTTCAATTTACACCTGCTGATGCTTTTTTTTCGAAAATGAAATTGACCAAACACAAAACACTCTAAAAAATAACGGACGTTATTCTGCAACACCAATTACGATGTACAAATACCCAAATTGAGATCGATTTGCAAAAGCTGAGTGAAAGAGTGGAGAAAACAAATATCGCACTAGTAAAATAAATATTTTTTAATGATTTCATTTTTTTTATTTCATTTATATTTATATATTTTTTATAATTTATTTTTTGTGTTATATATTTCTTTACAATGTTTAGATTATTCCTTTTATTTTTAAAATGAGCAGTTGTTGAGATTTGAACAATCCTTAAATCTTTCTAGAAATTTTAATTCAGATTTAATATTATTTTATTTGATTGTTTGACTTTCAGAAGGAAGATATATCAATATTGTTGCATAATAACTATTTTTTGATCAAAGAAATTGCATCTTATTATTTTATTCTGGAAATGCAGAAATTTCGGAATACATGTGAAACCCTTAAAAATACCTTAAAACTGTGAAAAATCTTTCAAACGATTTCCGCTTATAAGTTGATTAAAAAAAGGTTTTTTTTTTTTAAACATTTCACTGCATTTCTGTTACGAATTTGAAACCAAAAACAAGTCATAAAAAAAAAAAAAAAAAAAAAAAAATTGTAATTGTGTTTGAAAGATTATTTAACTTGGAAAAAAAAAATATCTATGCTTTAAATTTATTATAAATATTTTCACTTCCAAATTTTCAATGCCATCATACTATTTCAGAAATAATAGATACATGCAAATCCTTAAATTCAAATATGGATATCTTTTAACAATATTTTCCTAACAAGTAGGTTTATTTTTGACAGTTTAAATAATATTTGAGAACGAATTTAACGCATCAAAGCAAATAATGAGATACAGAGAAGTAATTTTATAACTTAGAACACTATGAAGTTTATCAAAGGAATACTTTGAAGTTTAACGAATGAACACCATGAAGTTATGAATGAATTTGATAAACTTTGAAGTTTTATCAAATTATAATTGAAATAAACGACAATTTTACAAATAATTGGGGAATTTAAATACTTTTATTTTATAAATCTCTTATGTTATGAAAACATTTTTATGGCTTTTTGGAAAAGTGGGATTTGTAATTTTTGAAAATATTTCTTAATACATTTACAATGAGTTAATTATTATTTAGTTTGGTTTGTCGCTCTGCCGCTCCTTTTTTTGCACACTTGGGGCTAATTAGACCAGGACCTTTAGTTTAAAGTGGATTCCGAACCACTACAAACATCCAAGGCACCGCCAGGACTCAAAACCGAAACTTGTGTACCGTGCGCCAGAACGCTAGCCATCAGGCCCATTCAGAGTTTAATGTTATTGTGCAAGCATATTTTCTTTGAAGTTTCTGTTGATATTTTTTCTTAATTAAGTTAACCAAAGTAAAAAAAATATATATAATTTCATTGAAGCTGAAAAATGCTGGGCCATTTCAGCTAGTATTAAATAAAAACTTTAATTATGAAACTAAAGATTAACTTTATGTTTTAAAACTAAACAAAGTTTTACTCATAATTTTTACTCAATACATTAGACTTCAAAAAAGTCGTTTTGTTACATGCAATTAAATTATATGCATTTTTAAAGTAAACAACAATTAATTAATAATATTTAACTTTTTTCTGAAACGAAAGCAAGCATTTGAATGTCAAAATTTTGAGTTACAGATGAGCCTATTTTCAAGAAAAATTGCCCATAAACTATTGTCCAATTGCACAGAATGCCCATTTTTAAGCTATTTAAAAACAATTAAACTTGAACGAGAATTTATTCACAGAATTTCAACCATTCAAAGGAACCACATTCTTTCAAATTTCATGATTAATATCGATAATAATATTAATTTTTACATGCTTTTTTAAAAAACTTTTTTGTATTTATATAAAGTTAATTAATTTTTATCCGTATGCCATGCACCATAGTTTGAAAAACATTGCAATAAAGGATTGTGTCAAACTCTCTTTTTATTATCATCACGTAAAAGAAATGTTTAATACAATACTTCTCTTGATTAAATTTCCGAAATCGTGTACTGTCATTGCTTCCAAAATATCTTTTATTGTCCTACTGACCTCATAAAAGCCACTCGAATTCCGAGAAAAGCCAACAAAACAAGCAAAATGAATTGTAAAGAAATAAAGAAAAGCCAAATAAAAAGATAACGCTGAAAAGAGGTGATGAATTCGAGCTGTTGAGATCATTACAAGCCTGGGGTTAAAGTGGAACGATTGAAGTAGCTATTCACAATATCCACTCAAATTAAGAGAGCAACCAAAGCGGTCATCTGATTTAACGATATGATCAACTCTTTCGTCGAATTAAAGGTTGTTGTAGGCCAGCGGAAATTTTAGCAATTTGTGTAAGTAGAAAGTGAGAGATAAACCAACAGATTGAAGTAACTTGACTTTTGCTTTTATACCTCGCTGGTAACCTGACAAATATGGCGAGTCTCCACACTTACTACTCATGGCCTGAGGTAAGTCTTTAACGACCAGTGCTTACTTCTCTCTTCTGGAGCATTATCTCGTCCATTGGTCGCCAGGAAACGATTTTGTTGAACTCCTGGTGTCATTAAGTAGCCAAATATCTGATCAAGTGGATCCAGTACTTGGGAGCCGCTAGCCGTCTGATAAACCCTGGACAACGCTCGCCACTGTCGATAGCGAATGAAAGCGCTTAGTTTTTGTAAGCCTGGGGCAACCTTTGGGTCAAGATCGTCATTGGCCCTTTTCCAAAAGGTCGTATCCCGGGCTGAAAGAGAGGCAGTTTGGTTGCGCCCCAGGCTAAACGTTGCCCTAATCTTCCCGTCCTACCTCATCGGAAACGCCTCGTCTGGGCTTATCCGTCTTAAAAAGTGGAGTTGCTGATAAAAAAGCACCAACATGCACACACACTTTCTAAGGAGAAATCTTACTTGCTCCAGAATCCTAACTGGGGTTTAAATGTGTTCCCATGTGCGCTGTGATTCCAAGTTGATTTTTACTGGATGGATATTTCCTATGATTTTTTTTTTCCCCCTCAACTATTTTTTTTTCCCCTGCCTCTCTGGAGGACAGTAACAGGAAAAAAAAAGTAACTATCTCGAACAGGAAGCTAAGGTTCGGCCATGACTGAGCCCCTAACGTCCGAGAAAAACTTTTCTTCGACTGCCTTAAGCGCGATGTTTTAAAATCATCTCAAATATTTTAGCAGAAATGGATTTGTTGAAAAAAGTCAAAAGGAGAATATAGTAATGGGACATCAAAAATGAATGCATGGAAAATATTTAATTCCAATAAATTGTAAATTAATACTTTGATGTATTTTAAAGTCATATTTTTTAATATAAAATTATATATTAAACCTATATTTATTTTTATATAATGGTACCTTCAATACCTATATATACGAGTGAATACTAAGTTTAAAAGTAGAGTATTGTTGAGAATAAAATAAATTCTTAAAATAGTAAAAGCAAAATATTTAGATGGGAAAAATATCATTGATAGAATAAAAATTTTTAAAAGCAACGAAAAAATGAAAGGGCTAAAATATAATTTTGGGTAGAGAATACAAGACACAATATATTTAATTAATTAGAATTTATTTTGAGAAGTCATTATGTCATAAGAATTTTGTTGTATTACTTTTTGTAGTTCTTTTATATCATTTTATTATTTAAAGGAATGGAAAGGAAGGATTTGTTTCTCAAAATAAAAATAAAAATTCCTAACTTTAACAATAAGAGATCACACATCAAATTAACTAAAACTTAAATAATCAGAGACACATATTTAAAATTATCTATACTACGCATAAACGATTTAAAATTATCTTTATTTCAAGACATAACTGAAAAATTACCTGGAATAATTACTTTATCTTTGTATTCTTTCGACAAAAAATCTGATTTGAAGAATAATATGTAGTTATTGGAATTATTTGATTCTTTCATGACACAGTTGACTTTTACTAAAATAATATAATTCATAGACATATCTAATTTTGAATTTCTTTTTCTTTCGCATGATTTAACATTCAATTAGATTTCTATTTTCATTTTTGAAGTTTTCTGTTTAATTATTAACATCGTAGAAACGCTGTTTGTCAGCTTTACCAACTTATATATATTTACTTTTCAGTTGCTAAATTTCAAATATTGTAACTTTTTCCTCTTCTAATATCCGCCTTATTAGCTTGAGTAGTTCATATATCACATGGGGCTGTGATGGTTGCTTAGAATGGTTTGGTTTGGTTTGTCGCTCGACGGTCATTTTTTTGCACACTTTAGGCTGATTAGACCGGGACCTACAGTTTAACGTGGATTCCTAACCACTAACAAGCATTCATGCCACCACCAGGATTCAAACTTGAACCTGGGGTACCAATGACTACAGCGCTAGTCAATTAGCCATCAGGTCGCAAGGCTGTTTAGCAGGAAGAAATGGTGCAAATTCTGAAGTAATTTAATTCAATTCACTAAAAAAAGTATATGCCCAACTAGTAGCACCAATGTCTTAAGAATGGGAGCTTGATTTTTGTGTGTTTGTGTCCCCTCCATGTGCGATACAAATGTATTTACAACATTTCCTTTCTGAAATTTTCAAGGAAAATAATTTTTAAGTAATGGATATGTTATAATGGGGCCTCATGGTGCACAATTGGTAACTCTGAATTTAAAACAATTATTATTACTCTTTGAATTATAGCAATTTCAATAGTTAATTATGTTAGGCAAAAGAAATCTTTAAAAATTTTTTTCTATTCTTTGGAGTTTTTGTGTGTGTGTCATTTTATCATGCAATAAAGTAAACACATTTATTTATCAAGTCTTCTGTTTTTGTAAATTTCCACTGGCATTATTAATTTCAAATACAGAACATTTACAAACACAAAGGATTAAAAAAAAAAAAAAAAAGAAAACAATTTCTTGCAAATTAAAAAAAAATTATTTAAAACCGTCTTTGTTCTAAATACCTACTTTCACAGAAAATGAGAGCATCACTTTTTAAATACGGATTTTTTATTAATTATTCGTTAGGGACAAACTTTTAGAATTATGCTGTTATTGAAAGAAAAGTTTTGATGCCTTACTCAATACGCTAATAAAAACGCTCTGTTAGAGATTAAAGCGCTGGGCTTTGTAATTTTTTTTTGCTCAGTTGCTTTTTAAATTAAAAAAAAATAATTTAATTAGTAATTTATTATTAATTAAACTATGAGAATTTATTAATTAATAATTAAAAATAATTTGTTTAATTTAATGTAATTTTTATATAAAATTTAACCAATTTTAAATTTTTTTCATCAGTTGCATTTTTAATTGAAAATACAGAACATTCACAAGTACAAAGGATAAAAAATAAAAATAAAAAGATTTTTTTTGCAAATTAAAAATATTTGTATTTAAAACACTCTTTGTTCTAAATACCTACTTTTACAGAAAATAAGAGCATCAATTTTTAAATATGGATTTTTTTTATTAATTAATTTATTGAAAGAAATCTTTTGATTCTTTACTCAATACGTTAATACCAACGCTATGTACAGATTAAAGCGCTGTTTTTTGTAATTTTTTTTTGTCATCAATTGCCTTTTAAATGAAAAAAATTATTAATAATTAATTATTAATTAAATTATTTGAATTTATTAATTAATAACTAAAAATAACTAATTTAATTTATTTTTTAAAAATAATTTAATTAATTAAAAAAAAATTTCATCAGTTTCTTTTTTAATTTAAAATACAGAACGTTTACAAATACAAAGGATAAAAAAAAAAAGGATTTTTTTACAAATTAAAAATATACGTATTTAAAATAATCTTTGTTCTAAATACCTACTTTTACAGAAAATAAGATTATCATTTTCTTAAATATGGATTTTTTATTAATTATTCATTACGGGCAATCTTTTAGGATTCTGCTATTTTTTAAAGAAAAGTTTTGATGCCTTACTCAATACGCTAATAAAAACGCTCTGCTAGAGATTAAAGCGCTGGGCTTTGTAATTTTTTTTGCTCAGTTGCTTTTTAAATTTAAAAAAAATAATTTAATTAGTAATTTATTATTAATTAAACTATGAGAATTTATTAATTAATAATTAAAAATAATTTGTTTAATTAATGTAATTTTTATATAAAATTTAACCAATTTTAAATTTTTTTCATCAGTTGCATTTTTAATTGAAAATACAGAACATTCACAAGTACAAAGGATAAAAAATAAAAATAAAAAGATTTTTTTTGCAAATTAAAAATATTTGTATTTAAAACACTCTTTGTTCTAAATACCTACTTTTACAGAAAATAAGAGCATCAATTTTTAAATATGGATTTTTTTTATTAATTAATTTATTGAAATAAATCTTTTGATTCTTTACTCAATACGTTAATACAAACGCTATGTACAGATTAAAGCGCTGTTCTTTGTAATTTTTTTTTTGTCATCAATTGCCTTTTAAATGAAAAAAATTATTAATTATTAATTAAATTATTTGAATTTATTAATTAATAACTAAAAATAACTAATTTAATTTATTTTTTAAAAATAATTTAATTAATTAAAAAAAAATTTCATCAGTTTCTTTTTTAATTTAAAATACAGAACGTTTACAAATACAAAGGATAAAAAAAAAAAGGATTTTTTTACAAATTAAAAATATACGTATTT
The DNA here is from genome assembly GCA_021605075.1 of Caerostris darwini. NCBI lineage: Eukaryota > Metazoa > Arthropoda > Arachnida > Araneae > Araneidae > Caerostris > Caerostris darwini. The sequence goes on from BPLQ01005135.1 coordinate 40,961, forward strand.
AAAATAATCTTTGTTCTAAATACCTACTTTTACAGAAAATAAGATTATCATTTTCTTAAATATGGATTTTTTATTAATTATTCATTACGGGCAATCTTTTAGGATTCTGCTATTATAGAAAGAAAGTTTTTGATGCTTGACTCAATACGCTACTACCAACGCTATGCTAGAGATTAAAGAGCTAAGCTTTGTAATTTTTTTTATCAGTTGCCTTTTAAATTAAAAAAATAATTTCATTATTACCTAATAATTTAATTAATTACAAATTAATTTAATTTAATTTTTTTAAAGAATTTTCTTAATTTAAAATTTATTTCATCAGTTGTATTTTTACTTTAAAATGCATAGCATTTACAAATACAAAGGATAAAAAAAAAAAAAAAAAAAAAAAGGAATTTCTTTGCAAGTTAAAAATATAATGTATTTAAAATCGTCTTTGTTCTAAATACCTACTTTTACAGAAAATAAGAGCACCCTTTTTTTAAATATGGACTTTTTATTTATTTTTCATTAGGCATAATCTTTTAGGATTATACTATTATTGAAAGAAAGCTTTTGATGCTTGACTCAATACGCTAATACCAACACTATGCTAGAGATTAAAGCGCGGGGCTTTGTAATTTTTTTGTCATCAGTTGCCTTTTAAATTTAAAAAATAATAAATTATAAGTTATTTGAATTTATTAATTAATAATTCGATTAATATTTAAACATAATTAATTAAATTAAATTTTTAAAAATAATTTCATTAATTTAAAATTTTTGGCATCATTTGCATTTTTAATTTAAAGAACAGAACATTTACAAAAGCAACGGAATTTTTTAAAAATTAAAAAAAAAATGTATTTTAAACTAAACTTTGTTCTAAATACCTACTTTTACTGAAAAAAGAGCATCATTTTTTAAATATGGATTTTTTATTAATTATTCATTAAGGACAATCTTTTAGGATTATGCTGTTATTGAAAGAAAGCTTTTGACGCTTGACTCAATACGCTAATAATACCAACGCTATGCTAGAGATTAAAGCACTGGGCTTTGTGATTTTTTTTTCATCAGTTGCTTTTTAGTATTTTATTATGTTGGTGGGTGAGACACAAAAAGCACATAAAAAGTTTTAGAAAAAAGGCATTAATACAGCAAATTAATTACTATTGTTTTTGTACCCCTTTCACAGCCTGCATCTCACCCCATAAGGGAAAAAAAATGTTGAACGAAAAGTCCGTTTTGTTTTACTGAAATTTTAAACAAAAAAAAAAAAAAAAAAAAGTGCATTGAAAATTTTTTAAATAAAAGAATGTAAAATGTGTTCCTCCGGATGCTTCATAGAAGGGAGGTGGAGTGAAAGGGGGAAAAAAAACTATAGAACACAGCTCGGAAGTTAAATATCGAATAAAAAAAAAGCTTCCTTTGCCTTTTTTGAAATAATAAAAAAAAAAAAAAATTTGCAACGAATAAATAGGAAGGCTATTCAGGAACTGTTATTCACAATTGAAGCTTCGAGAGAGGAATAGCGTGGGGAGGGTTAGTGTTGTGTTGATAATATGCTCCTTGTAAGGATATTCGACTGTAAAGCGGGATTTTCATATAAAAAGAAAGATCACTGAATTAGGAAGACGATTTTTTGCCACTATCAAGAACGGCCAGAAAGTTTAAATAATAATAATCGAAAGAAAAAAAGAAAAAGTAAAGAAGGGAAGGGAAAAAAAAGAAGAACCTGGGTAGAGGGTGTCAAAAATGGGCATCGAACGAGTGGGAGGAAAGGCCGGTATTTAAAAACGTCGAACATTACTATAAAAAATATCGATTGGAAATTTCCCAGACACTTTTTTATGTATCAATCTGAGCTAGAAGTAAACATTTTTGATATGATAGCAGGTTTAAGGGTGTCATTTAGCCACAGACACATATTTCAGTTTGTGGACTCGTTCATGCTGACGGTGTCTTGGTTTTCTATTTCTTTTGGAATGGATCCGCAAAATTGAATTTCTGAGTCACGGAGACAATAAATATTTCATTTGTACCAATTTTATTTGGTTTAGTTTATCGCTCAACCGTCATTTTGTGCACACTTTAGGCTAATTAGATCGGGACCTACGGTTTAACGTGGATTCTGAACCGCTAACAAACATCCATAGCCAGGATTCGACCTGAAGCCTGTGGTACCAAAAGCCAGAGTGCTAGCCAATTGGTACACCATGCCGCTGAATTTTATTAAATATATTGATGATTCTACGTATCATGATTTTAAAATTTTTGCTACAAGTAACTATGTATCTTTGTTGTTTTAAAATGAAACATCCTTCCGCAATGAGTCAAATAGATCTCCTAATTGACTGACAATCTTTAAATTTTCCATCTTTATAATCTTTTATTTATTCTAAGCATTTTTCATTTTAACCAAAGTACAAGAAAAACCATAATTATAATTCTAAGAGTTCTAAAGGATTTTACTGAAACCTGAAATTTTAACAATGTTAATAGCTTCAAAGTATATTGACGGCAAAAATGTCTTTACTGTAAATTTCTATTCTTCTTCTTTACTGGCATTACAGCCTTGAACAGACTTGAGTCCCCAACACAACAGCTCGCTCCAATGCCAATCTCTTCCAGTTAATAATTTTTAGTTGTCTAAAATCCTCTTCGACACATGTACATGTTCCTCTTGTACATGTCCGAGACAGCGGATTCTTTATGATGTAAATTATCATTAACAATTAGAAACATTTCGTAAAATATTGACTAATTATACAATTTAAAATATGTTAATTCGTCCAACATGTTTTTCTTTCATATTTTTTGAATCAGCAATCAATTTTAAATAACTCGAAATAATAATAAGCAATGACATTAAGTACAATGATAACAATAAGTAACCAATGTATGTTGTTAATATAATAAGGAATACTAAAAAAGGATAATTCTGAAAAAAATACTGTCAGTTTTCAATTTCAGACTATCACCGCAGCACTTTCTGTTACTATGCTAAAAAAATAAATAATAATACTAATAATAAACTTACCATCCCATAAATAAATTTTAAAAAAAACATTATAAAAACTACATTAAGAATATGGAATACACTGAATAATAATAATTAATGACTCGGAATAATAATAAGTAATGACAATAAGTATAGTGATAACAATAAGTAACCATTGCATATTGTTGATATAATAAAGAATACTAAAAGATGATAATTCTGAGAAAAATACTTTCAGTTTTCTATTTCAGATTATCACCACAGCACTTTCTGTTTCTCTGCTAAAAAATAAATAATAATACTAATAATAAATTTACCATCCCATAAACAAATAAAAAAATTATAAAAACTACATTAAGAATATGGGATACACTGAATAATAACAATTAATGACACGAAATTATAATAAGTAATGACAATAAGTACAATGATAACAATAAGTAACCTTCGTATATTGTTTATATAATAACGAAATACTAAAAGATGATAATTCTGAGAAAAATACTTTCAATTTCAGACTATCACCGCAGCACTTTCTGTTTCTGTGCTGAAAAAAATAATAATAATAATATTAATAAAAAAAAAAAACTTACCATTCCGTAAATAAAAAAAAAACATTATAAAATCTGAATTAAGAATAGGGGATACACTGAATAATAACAATTAATGACTCAAAATAATATAAGTAACCATCGTAAATTGTTAATAAAATAAGGAATACTAAAAGAAGATAATTCTGAGAAAAATACTTTCAGTTTTCAATTTCAGACTATTACCGCAGCACTTTCTGTTCTGTGCTAAAAAAAGAAATAATAATATTAATATTAATAAAAAAAAAAAAAAAAACTTACCATGCCGTAAATAAATAAAAAAAAAAAAACATTATAAAAACTGAATTAAGCATATGTTATACACCGAAAGCGAAATCCTATTCACGCTTTAGTAGCTCAAACATGTGACAAGTCAAAACTTCCGGACTAGGACAGTCTTGGCTTTCAATTGAAAAAGAATGGATGAAAATACTTTATTCGATTATTTTATTTTATTTGGCAATTCATTCCCCTTCCCCCCGGGTGAGTGACAGTCCAGAGAGGGGTCTGATTCCCCCAGATTAGCGACGGCTTTCAAAAAAGTCGTTCTCTCCATTTTACATTTCCGTCATACATACTAAACGGATCCGAGACCCCAGCCAATACCTCTTTTTAAAAAGGAGTGAAAAAAAAATTGAAAGGAAAAACAGGAAGCGAGTGTGCCTTGCTACAGGATGATTCGGTTGGCTTCTTGCAGAAGGCAGAAAGTCGCAGTCCAATCCTCATTGAAAAGAAATCATTGCATTAGAATGACAGAAACGAAATTGTTTTCCTTCCATTGGAAGATTCCAAACAGATACTGAGACATTCAAATGTTGTGTCCACTGGTTAATCCGCCACCATTTGCATGAACTTCTTTCTTCAAGTCTTTTCTCTTTTTATTAGTTGGGTGTGAGGGCGTTGATTTTTTTATTGTTGTTGCAATCTAGGAATTTATTTATTTATTTTTTCTTTCCTTCCGTTGGAATTCAAAGAAGTCGCAAAGGTTTTGTTGAACAATGGTCGTTTTTTAATCACTTCCCACTTGGTAAATTTTTGTTCTACTCTTAAGCGCGTGGATATTTCAGAAATTCAATTAAAATAAAAAATAAAAATATATATATATATTATGAATAAAAGAAGTATAAGAGAAATAAAAAACTTTAATTCACATGTAGGATATTGTACACAAAGACCCACCCCTCTTCCCTGAAAAAAAGATTTAGAATACACTTTGTGCAAAAAAATCATGATTTGTTATAAAAAAGTGATTTTATAAGGAAAATAATTATTGATGTAAGCATGTTAAGCCTATAATGTTCATCATTCTTCGTATGCAGCGACAATAAATCATTTGAAATTATAATTATAAATTAGGAAGGAAACGTATATAAAAGTGAGCAAAAGCGTGCATAAAAGTGAGTTTTTAAATTTTTTTTTTTTTTATTATCACAAAATGTAATCGTTGTTTACAATATTACCACACACAAGAATATATTTCTGTCAAAATAAGTATTTGTTAACAATTAATAAAGTGAAAATAGTGAATCGAAAAGACTACTTGTGCTTGTTATTCAGGTTTAATTCTTATTTTTTCTCCTTTTTAAAGTTATATTTTATATTATCTTTAGAGGATTTTATTGTTGTTGGGAATAGCAAATTTAAATTATTATCAAAATAATATATATATATATATATTGTTAAACAAAACTTATAAAAATAAAATACATACATAAAAATCGGATATGTTTGGACATAATTTCTAGCAGTAAAAGAAGAAATTAAATCCATAAAATGTAAAAAGATTTTTATGACTGGTCCCTTTTTGACAGTATTCTAACAAAATAAAATCATGTTGATGCTGAATTGAAGAAGACAATTAAAATTTGCACTTTTAGCAACCTGTAAATTTGTAGTCTTTTGCAAGGAATTTCTTTTATGAAGTAAGATAATTCCATTTAAAAGAAGTATAAGAATTCCATTTAAATACACCATTCATTGCAGACTTTCCAGACAGTTTCGTAGCTGATAAATATATTGCATTCAAGTCACCTTCAGAGGGGGAAATGACTTGACCATATACATTCTTCTGAGTAGAAAAGGGACAGAAACGTCGAAAGAACTCGTGACGAGCACGTGTCTCCCGTAACGCCCTTTAGGGGAGATGATTGACTCGCACGTGGTTTTCTCTGAAATCGCGTTATCTGCTCCGTTACTTCCCAATGGAAGACCATGATGGGATTTCATTGTTTTAAAAGCAGAAAACATGTTGGGACACGTGGCCACCCAAGATGATAGCCACTGGATTCGTCTTCAACTCTTTATTCAGTCTCCACTCACTTAAGCCTTTTGTTGGAGGCAGAAAAAGATTTGTTATTGCAGCAAGACACCTTTTAACTTCAAATTGAAATCCGAGACTTCATCCTCTTCCTATAGGATCAGTTGTTATCATATTGTTAACTCTATACAATCTGCCTGCTGTGCGCAAACAAGTGTGGTGTTTACAATACCTATTGAGTATGTCAAGCACGTATGCTGTCTTCTGGCCAAGATTTCGACAACCTGCAGCTTTATTTCACAACTTATTTTTCAATCACTGCACTTCAAGCTTCTGTAGTTAGAATGTCATGACTAGGGAGAGTTTGTTTACTTCTTTGTTGATTGACAACTGACACAACAATGAAATAAAATGGTGATAGTTATATATTTTTGTTAGAGATAAAGTTCTATCATATCCTCTGCTCGTAAGAATAATTAGAATTTCAAGCTACTACAGCAAAAAGGTCAAATAATTACAACTTTTTTCTTTCTTTCATACCAGAAAGTCTTTACGTTATTGGCCAGAATATTACGTTATTGGCCAGAATATTACGTTATTAGCCAGAATTTGTTATATTGATACATAAAGCGAAAACATTTTAATTGTCAGACAACTCCTCCAAAACTGAGCAGTGGCCTGATGTCCAAATAGCTTGGTCTTTAGTACCACAGGCTTCAGGTTTGAATCTTGGCTGTTGCATGAATGTTTGTTAGGGGTTCGGAATCCACGTTAAACTCTAGGTCCCGGTCTAAATAGCCTTAAGTGTGCACAAAATGACCTTAGAGTGACAAATCAAACCTAAATTTAGCTTATTCTTTCGAAATTCGGTGAGAAAGTAAACCAAAGCTGTAATGTGACCTTACGACAGGTTCATGAAAATTAATTAAATAATTAAATTTTTTTAATTAAAAACTATGCCCTATCAAAAAAGCATAATGCGAAACTTTAACCAGCATGTTCCTTGGTTATTGCACTACAACTGTTTTCAAGCCTCACATTATTCAAGAATGCCAATTGCCTCTAAATGATTTGCTTCGGTAAATAAATTATTTTTACTCGACATTTAAAATCGCTGATATCTGATATATTATTTTTACTTTCTATTGAACAATGCCCTTCATGGCTGCATTTTAAAAACGAAACAAAAGGATTTCAAAAAAATTACTCATGATTTTACATGTTAAAAAATGATTTTGAATATACATTAAAATAATTAATGCTAAACTCATTTGTGACGTGTTGTACTTTAACTGTTACACTCTTTTTGTTTTTAACATTGCATTAAAGTTCTTATAATTCAAGAAAGCAAATGCTTATTTATTACCTCCAAATCACTTTTTTCTATATTAAATTTTTAGTAACTTAATTTCAATACAATTGAGTCAATACAATAAGTAATTGTTGGACAACTCATCTCGTGGCTCTAAATTTTAAAACAACACAGCACTGTGTCAAATAAGAAATTCTGTAGATCAGAGGTAGATTATCATGTATTTTATTGCTGCATATTTGAAAACAGGTACATTTAATACATTCTGAAGATATTAAAAACAAATGTTTTTAGAACATCAGTATTAACGTCATGTTCTACTTGTGAATGCCTCGAACTTACCGGCAGGTAATAAGGACAATGTCTTTTCACAGGACATTTAAGGGTAACTTCCACTCATTTCCGTGCCATATGAAAGAAAATCCGGAAAACCCTCATTCGGCAGTCTTACTATCGACGCTAGACGTTTTACATATGTTGTCATAATCGCCATTACGTCTTCTCGCTTCTGAAAGCAGGGACTGCAACGAAAGCCGGTAGCGGATTCAAAATTACCATCCGGCGTGTTACCACTGGGCTACTTCTTCATTGGTGCAACAGCCCTATAGCGGGCCAAGGCCGTCTGCCTACTGGCAGATTTCAAGACAGGAGATGTTTTCTTTTTATGGGGTAAGATTGCCAGCTTTACATTCAACGCTCTTACAGTCATAGTAGACCGGGTCCTGCGGTTTAAAGTGGATTCCGAACATGCATGACATCACCGGACTCGAACCCGAAACCTGGGACACCGAGCGCCCAAGCGCTAGTCACTCGGCTATCAAGCCCACTGGACCAATAGTCGAGCAAAAACAGCTGTTAACTTGAAATATATGTTATTAAATATATAGAAGCTTATAAAACATTAGAAAAACATGAAATTATATATTTAAGAATAATGTTTTCTTGTAAGAAACGAATTTTTTAACGTCTTTTCTAAAAATTTTTAAATTAGATTATAAATTGCTGAATATTATTTACATATTTAACGATTTTATAATATCTGATTAACTTTTAAAAGTAAAAATTTTAGCTTTTCAAATTATCTATATTTTTAAGTAATACTTCTCATTTAAACAGAGTATGAAAAACACGTAATATAAAAAAAAAAAAAAAAATTCCTACTTAAAATCAATTCCTACGTAAGTCAACAAAGAAAAATTTATTTTAATTTTCAAAAAGTTATTGATTTTCACAAGAATCGAACTCGCATTCTTCACGTGAAGAAATACTGAAATCCTTGCATTTTACCGATTGAGCTACTGTCTTTTGATTTCAGTTTTCATAGTTATTGATTTTCAGTTCTTTTAGTTATTGATTTTCACAAGAATCGAACTCGCATTCTTCACGTGAAGAAATACTGAAATCCTACTGTCCTTGCAGTCCTACTGCCTACTGTCCTACTGCCCTTGATTTTCAGTTCTTTTAGTTATTGATTTTCACAAGAATCGAACTCGCATTCTTCACGTGAAGAAATCCTAAATCCTTGCATTTTACCGATTGAGCTACTGTCTTTTGATTTCAGTTTTCATAGTTATTGATTTTCAGTTATTGATTTTCAGTTCTTTTAGTTATTGATTTTCACAAGAATCGAACTCGCATTCTTCACGTGAAGAAATACTGAAATCCTTGCATTTTACCGATTGAGCTACTGTCTTTTGATTTCAGTTTTCATTACAAACTGCTAAAACTCTATTTAAAGTATTAAAATTTAATTCAATTTAGTTAAGGATTTATTAGTTAAGTATTAGTTAAGGATTTATTAGTTAAGTATTAGTTAAGGATTTATTAGTTAAGTATTAAATTTAGTTAAGGATTATTCAGTTAAGGATTTAGTTAAGGTTAATATTTGAAAAAACTGTATTAACATACAGTGTCATCCGCTGCAAGTTTACAAAAATGTATTTGAACTTGAGTGGACGAATAAAAAGTATTTTATGAACGATTCAAAATTTGAACAAGATATATATAGGGAGAGTGTGAACTAACAGTAGGAATTGAAATAAAAAGCCATGCTTTCTCGCTAACAGATTTCTGGTCATTTCAGTTAGTTTCATTTAAAATATAAACATTCGGAGCGTCAAATTTTGGAATATAATATTGATCGAACGTTTTCCATTAAAAAAATAAATCCGAAGCACTTATTAAAAAAAAAACCTCCTGGTTAACGAAAAAGTGCAATTAGGCTCTTATATACATGAGGCCTCTCCCCTCATACAACGATTTAGTTGTTTATTTCTTGGTGATTTTTTGCTCTCCTCTTTCTTGTCAGCCGGAAGAAAAAGACTTCTCCTTAGAAAAAGAAGGGCAGGTTCGAACATTTAGAGTGATGTGCCTAATTTCCTGCAGCCATTGACTCCACTCATTAAAAGCTCTGGCGCCCCCCATATGCTCTACCCCACCCCATAAGGGTTTTCGACATCCTCTCACTCGAGCCTCCAACGCATTTATTTAGAAAAGCTCTGCTTTATTGATTTCGTGGGACTTGTTCGCCAACTCCGTGTAAGTAACCAAGCGATTGCTTTTTCACACCGAATTTAGAGAATGTTTCTGTTTCTTTGACCTGTGCCACAGATATCGCTGGTAATGGTAAATTTACGAATAGCAATAATGATACCATGATGAATGAAATTTAAGTCAAGGAAAGTGATAGTTGACATTTTCAACAATTTCAACTGAGTTATTTGGTTTCAAAATTTTATTAAAATTGCAAGGAGAGATCAACAAGTAATGTCTTCAAGTAGATCTAGTCAAGTAGTCAAGTAGATCTTCCACAAGTAATGAAAAAAAAAATTGCAAAAAGAAGAAGAACATTAAAGTTTGGTGCAAAAACAAATAGTCTCTAAGTTCCACGTGCTGATTCTATGTACGAATGATTATTTGACGTGCGGCACAGATATCGCTGATAATCGTACATTTACGAATGGCAATAATGATACCATGATGAATAAAATTTAATTCAAGGAAAGTAATAGTTGACATATCCAAGAATTTCATCTGAATTATTTGGTTTCAAAATTGCAAGGAGAGATCTTATGTCATTGAAAATCGCCATCAATAAACAATTAAAAAAATTAGCAAAAAGAAGAGCATTGAAGTTTGATGGAAAAACAAATAGTCTCTAAGTTCTGTGTGTTGATAGCCATGTGAACCAAAGTTTGGGGATAGTGCTTTACGTTTCCGCTGGAGAGGGGATCTCTGTTCGAAACCGGACAAGCAATACAGAATCGAAAGTTGCTGCGTCTAATCGGGACCAGCAATATGATTCAGTCTTCTACCTGGTCTGAATGGCCTGATGACCAATGGCTAACGCTCTGGCCTTTGGTACCTCAGGCTACATATTCAAATACTGGCTGTGGCATGAATGTTTGTTAGTGGTTCTGAATCCACGCTAAACAGTAGGTCCCGGTCAAATTAGCCTAAAGCGGGCAAAAAATGACCGTAGAACGACAAACCAAACTAAATCAACCCTCTTTACGCAGCCTGATGGCCAATTGGCTAGCTCTCTGGCCTTTAGTACCACAGACTACAAGTTAAAATCCTGGCTATGGCATGGATGCTAGTTAGTGGTTCGCAATCCTAGTTAAATTGTAGATTCCGGTCGAATTAACCCAAAATGACCGTAGAGCGACGAACCAAAGCAAACAATACGTATGTCGATGATTTTCTGTAAGAATTTTTTTCAAAGTTAACTAAACAGTGGCTCTTTATAGAGCAAGAATATTGTGTTGTTTTACATGCTAAATAGTTTTAATGGCCAAGCTCCACGGATACATGTTTCACTTAAACTACAGAGAAATTTGACTGTGACTCTATGGCATGATGGTACAAAACTGGGTAACAACTTGACAGCAATGAATCTTTATAAAGAGGATTTTAGAAAATAAAAGGAAAATGACAAAGGTAAGAACCGTTTTATTGCTGATGTAATTTTGCCTCATCCTGTTTAACTTAAATAATTATCTAACCCTTTTAATAATAAAAGTAATCTTGATAGTTATAATCATCATATTTAAAGAAAAATGTTGAATTTTTAAAGAAAATGAAATCTTTTCTTTTACTTGATAAAATATTCATAAATCCTTGAAATCTGGTCAAATTACTGGCATATGGATGAAAATTCTATTTCTGAAGTTACCACTATTCAATCTTTTATAACAGCATCAATACTTTCTAAACATAAAGATAGAATTGCATTAATGCCAATGAAAAACCAACCTGCTGATGTATTATATTCAAATACGCTAAGAGTTTTAAATCTTTTAAAAAAACTCAGTTACACTATTATGCGTTTAATATTAGTTAATAATAGAATAAATCTTTTTGCCATAAGCAAGGGCTGCACCGACGTTACTCATTCAGCCCTACCCAGTGGGCACGTGTAGCTTGAAGAAATGCTACGAACGCAAGTAACACTACTCCCGCAGCGCTCTACGATCATATTAGACCAGGATCTACGGTTTAAAGTGGATTCCGAACACTACAAACATCCATGGCATCGGTGGGACTCGAACCCGAAACCTGTGATACCGAGAGCCAGCCACTCGGCCATCAGGCCCGATAATAAAATAAATAGAAATGTGATTATTTAATATTAGCTAATAATAGAATAAATAGAAATAAGGTTATTTAATATTACCTAATAATAGAATAAATAAATGGGGACATGATGGCCTGAGTGCCTAGCGCTGTGGCGCTCGGTACCCCAAGTTTCGGGTTCGAGTCCCATCGGTGACCTGGATGTTTGTAGTGGTTCGGAATCCACTTTAAACCGTAAGTCCTGGTCTAATATGATCGTAGAGCGTTGTGAGGGTAGTGTTACTCGCGTCCGTAGCATATCTTCAAGCTACCGTTCCCCCTGGGTGATGCTGAATGAGTAACAACGGTGGAGGCCTTGCTATGGCATAAAGAGCGCTGTATTGCCAGCTACATTAGAAAAAAAAATAATAATAGAAATATGGTTATTTAATATTAGCTAATTATAGAATAAATAGAACTATGGCTACTAAAATGTGTAATGGTAACTTAAAATGCTGCATTGAAAACCAGCCAGCCAAAAAAAAATATTTTTGTTTGACACTGTATACTTAATAAACTCTGTTAGAAATAATTGGATGAAACCAACAACAGAAGATCAAACTCTTCATTTTCCCAATCTAAATGATTTTTCAGAAGTTTATTTAGCAATTCAATCTTTAAAAAATATTTATGAATCTGAGAAAATGTCAGTTGTAAAAATTGCATCTAAATTATCACAAAAAGTACTTTGAAGAGAGAACTAAATGAAAAAAGTTATAAAACAGAGGTATATTTATTGATTTTATACTAAAATGGTGGAAAATAGCTATCCTCAAAAAGGTTTGAAATTGAAGGATGATTTCTGAAAACAAATAAATATTAGTGATAAAAATGTGTTGTTTTTAAAAAGATTTAAAGCTGGGCTTTGTTCATGGGAAAATTTAAATTCCTTAAAATTGTCAGAAAGAAAAGAATTAGGACTTCTTGGTAAAGGTATCTCAGTATCTCAGATTCATAAATATTTTTTAAAGATTGAATTGCTAAATAAACTTCTGAAAAATCATTTAGATTGGGAAAATGAAGAGTTTGATCTTCTGTTGTTGGTTTCGTCCAATTATTTCTAATAGAGTTTATTAAGTATACAGTGTCAAACAAAAATATTTTTTTTCTGGCTGGGCTGGTTTTCAATGCAGCATTTTAAGTTACCATTACACATTTTAGTAGCCATAGTTCTATTTATTCTATAATTAGCTAATATTAAATAACCATATTTCTATTATTATTTTTTTTTTCTAATGTAGCTTTATAAAAAGATTCATTTTGCTCTTTACTTTACCTCGAAATCTTTAATATAATTAATAAATTACATTTTTCTTTATTTTCAATGGCAAGGCAATACAAAAAGGGGGGAAAAAAACGAAATAAAGAAGAAAATGCACACAAAAGAGCTCAACAAAGTTGACCGAAGTCATTGCCTTAAGAGTTCTCTAGCTTGCCAGTATCTCATCATCTCGGATTCGCCTTGAAGTGCCAAGCACGATGGAAATTAGCTCGATTCACTAGTTCTGCCAAATCACAAAGAATGCAGTTTGTTTCTTCAGAAATCCCAATGCTACGTAGATGTTTATTAGATCAGCTCTTTTTCATTGAGACAAGCCACCAGCATTCCATTGCAAAACATGCAGACCAAACCTACGACGGTTAGGATAGCAGCAGAGCTCATGCCGAAAACTGTAGACCACTTAGCCGTATAGAACTTTGTCCAAGGTGTACCACTATGAGGTACCACTACATTGAACCACCTTTAGAGTCTTTTAAATCAGATAAACTCTCTGAACAATCTAAGAATCTTGATATTTTATATGAAACATTTAATCCATGCGGCGATGCTGAAGTAAATATAAGTGAGGAAAAGTTTTAATTTGCATAGGAGGATTTCTAGGAATGCAAGTTTGTAAGAAAATTAATTTCAAGTTATGGTGCGAGAGATCATGGTGCGAGATTTCAAATAAGAATCTTGAATATGAAATAGATAATTGCAAAATTAAAGAATATTTAAATATTATTAATAAAGGTAATCTAAAATGGCCTACATAATTTGTTGTTGATATCATAGTTCAAGCTTACATAATAGTATTAGCCATAAATATGAAAGTATGTGAGTGTATAAATCAAAAATCTTTATTAGAACAATTAGTTTTTGAAAAGTTTGAATTTTATATCTTTTATTCCAGACACTCAATGTATCTGTACAATTAAGGAAGAAATTTTAGCTAAACATTGATTATCTGTTTCAGCTTATATTTTATTAATAACTACGTTAAGATAAAAAAAGATTAATAAAAGAAAATTATCAACTTTAGCCTCCTAATAATGTAATGAAAAATACTTTTTGGGTAATTTGAAAATGTGTTATTATAATTACTTTTGATATTATTTTTGCATATAATTGTATTTATTTTGTATATTTGCTTTAGAATAAAAATAGTTATATATCTAAAAATTTATTAATAGGCATTTAGGAGTCATTATATATATAATTGAATATATTTTGATTTAGAATTACAATATTAACTATTTAGCATTTAGTATTAGAAGTTTTTCAGGGTAACTATTTAGTATTAGAAGTTTTTTGGGGTAACTATTTAGTATTTGTAGTGTTGTGGGTTGTGCAGCTGGATTGTAACTGGGTGTGGTTGGGTTGAGACTTGAGACACAGGTTTGAAACACACAGCTTTATTTACATATGCACAAACATCACACACATAAAATTAGAGATATACAATATTTACCACATTTAAAGATATATACTTATACATTCGTATAAGGATTCCATTTTTAATCCGAAAATAAAGATACTCAGGTTTGCGTGGGATGCGCTGAATATACTACATCTCCAGGTGAGGGTCTGTAGGCTAACTATTACACAGGGTTGTGCTAAATATATTTCCTCTCAGGATGAGAGATTACAAACTGAACATTTCTCAACAGAAGAGCTTGATTGCACTGTACTAAATGTTTCTCAGTGGCAGCGCATGTTGAGCTGTACTTCCTCTCGGGTGAGAGTCTCGAGGCCTACAGACCATTTCTCCTGAACGCCACAGGGGGTGCTCTTGCAGTACGTAGGAGGAAGCACGGTTACATATTTAGATATTATGATTTTGTATGGCATTAATATAAAGGGATAATATCCCAATGATTGAGCTTTGTGTTTGACAAGAAAATATTCTTGCATTCATTAAGCTATAATTTTTTGGATTTCCCAAAGTATTTCCTAAAACTAACTTTTCATGCTATAAATGTAAATATACAAAAGTATTATTGTATCAAGAATGTTTTTCTTATTGTGTTGAAATGCTGCATCATAATAATAATACTTCGTTAAACTAAATAATTTGCTGACATTCAAATAAAAAGGTTTTTAGGACTGAAATTAATTCCTCCTCCTTTAAACTAAATTTTATTTATTTCAATTTTGAATGCAATTTTTCGAGATAAATTTTAACAATACAAATAAATAAAAATTTTAAAAATATATTTTATAATATATACATACAAACTACAAGGGTTCATAAATTTTTATAAATAAACTATTTTATCAAAAGGATTCATTTCTGCCACTATAGAAAGTCTTTGGGAGATCTTTAAAATAAAAAATATATTTAAGATGAATATATTATATTTTTTTTAAATTATATTTATACTAAAAGTGTTTGCACATAAAACAATTCAAGATAGATTCATAATAGGGTTCTATTGGTTTTAAAAAAATTGTCAACGTTAAATGCTATTTCTAAAATTCCAAACGCCTGTGTTCACACTGGAAAAAGCCGGATTTCGGCGATGGTATCATAAAATCAGCATTGAAGTCCGGTAGAGCTCGATGAATGAAGAATCGGTAAATCTTAGCAGGCTGGAATTCATTGGACTCAAGGTATAGAGTGTGAATCCCCGCCCAACCATCCGAATCGCGACTCTAGTTCGTTTCAAATGGAGTCCGATGGCCGAGTGGCTAGCGCTCTGGCGCTCTGTACTACAGGTTTCGGGTTCGAATCCCGGTGGGGCCATGGATGTTTTTAGTGGTTCGGAATCCACTTTAAGCCTTAGGTTCTTGTCTCATGTGACCGTAGAATGTCACAAAGCCCAATCAGACTTCTTCCCACCCACATCATTCCCGAACTGTAAAGGGGCAACTCAGCTCTTGGCACAGTGTGGTGGTGTGGTGTGGGGTAGTAGTAGTTCGTTTCAAATTGAGACTGCTCAAAGTGGGTGCAGTGTAGAAAACTTCCAGTTGCGTATTCTGGCTAACGCTGAATCTGGTACATGTCTGCAGTTCCAATAGTATTACTACTACTACACCACACCACATCACTGTGCCTAGGGCTGAGTTGCCCCTTTACAGTTTGGGAATGATGTGGGTGAGAAGCCTGATTGGGCTTTGTGACGCTCTACGGTTAATTGAGACCGGGATCTACGGTTTAAAGTGGATTCCGAACTATTACAAACATCCATGGTACTGCCGGGATTCGAACCCGAAACCAGTGATGCCAGAGCGCTAGCCACTCGGCCATCAGGCCCCTGATTCCAGTGGTAAGTGTACTCAAGTCAAAGTATTCAAAAACAACAACACCCATGAAAAGATATATTTCTTATGCACTCTAAAGGAGAAACAAATGATTCACCAAGGAAGAGTTATCGGACTATGAATATCGTAGATTCAACATGCAAAGAATTAAATTTTGAATTGTTAAAATAAGTTAATTGTTGGAACTACAGAGCAGCACAACAGAGCCTCTGTTATTGTGTAAAAGAAGAATTCTAATGTAAGGCAAAACTTTCATTCGAAGGCTTTTCCTCACTTTGACTGAACTAATGCCTCGCATACAGGTTAGTGCTCAGTCACCATTTAGAAGGGGGTGCTAGTGTCCTAAAGGTAGAAGGGGATCAATTCGAAGGATAGCTAAACAATAGGTTGGAGGAAGCCGCCATTCAACGGTGTTGGCGGGGATGATTGAAGAACGGTAACAACGGCCAAGAAAAGAGCAATCAATCTAAAGAGATGGCAGAATATGAGGATAGATCGGCTATCACAGCACCTGATTCGCTATTATAGATGATTCCTCATGTAATCAGTGTACCAGTGATCAAAGGACCATAGGTGATATATGTAACATCGTCTGAGCTCATAGAACCCATTGAGCCGATGGGTCAAATATACAAGTGTGCCCACCGACAAGTGCTTTTGAAGTGGTACCGGCTTATTTGAAGTGGAATTTCATTTACTGCAGTAGAATTATTTTCATGGATAAATCTTGCTTCGAATTGAATATGGATACCAGAAAAGACGTGTCTGGAGACATCCAAAGCAGGGAGGATATTCTAACCTGACTGTCACTTGCCACTTACCCTGATAACCAGTAATAGTGGTCTGGGATACTATTTCATTTAATAGTACGACTTCTCCATATTTGTTAGTGACACACTAACAGCAGCCGATGCCTCGATGTATTCTACGATCAATGTTATTGCCCTTCGTTTCATAGAATACTGGGCTTATACTTCAATAGGGTTTGAAGTGGCACTAGGCTTGTTCGATGTGAAATCTCATTTACTGCAGTAGAATTGCTTTCATCGATAAATCTCGTTTCGAAGTGAATATGGATACCAGAAAAGACGTGTCTGGACACATCCAAAGCAGGGAGGATATTCTAATCCGACTGTCACTCGCCACATACTCTGATAGTAATAGTGGTCTGAGATGGCCTTTCCTTTAATAGCACGGCTTCTTCGTATTTATCAATGACATACTAACAGCAGCCGATACCTTAATTGTATTCTACGACCCATGTTGTGGCTCTTCGTTTCGTAACATGCCGGTCATATACTTCAATAGGCTATTACACGGCTGTACATGATATTACTCATTATTTTCCTGCTTATGCAAGATTTCTTTCTCCAGCTCTCTCTCCCAAATACAGAGTGACATAGAAAGTGTTCCTCCTCATCCAAGGATTTCGTCGATCTATCTCAACAATTGGAGAAAAAAAAATTACGCAAAGGAAATCCACCAACTCTACGAATCAATGCTAGGATGGTTTGGTTTGTCGTTCTACTGTCAATCACTGATACAACCTCTTTAGTGAAAAGGCAACGGGCACACCATTACATATTATTTATGTTATTTGCATATTATTTTATTATTATTACATCATTACATATTATTTTATTATTATTACCAGTTACATGCATATTATTACAAATGTACCAGTTACAGAGTACATACGTGATAAAATATATAACAAATATCTTCACCTCTTAAAATTAAATTAAAGTCTGAAAAGAGGAATTCATAAAATTTAGAAAGATCATAAAGTTAAAAAAAAAAAAGAAAGGAAAATATTAATGAAATAGAAAGTTAAAAATAAAATGACTATTAAAGATAAATATATTAAAAATTATATAGAATGCAGATCTCCAGTCTTTTAAGCAACGATCGGGGAAGAAAATGAAAAACATTTAAACATACTAGTACAGTTAGGGGTCTGTGACGTGATACGTAAAAAAATTAAGAAGATGAAAAATATTTAAAAGAAAAGTTGAAAAAGTTTTACTTTTAAACGGGGATCCACGTGGGATCTTTAGTTAGCAACAGAACTACAAATAAATAAAACCAGCAACAAATAGCTGAATGTCAACTTAAACTTCTACCAGTTTCTTTGTCATAACTTCGTACCTTATGTGTAATTTTCAAGAAATTCTGAACATTGTGAAAAGAAAGTAACCATCACTCTTGTGTCCCGACTACTATTCACAAAAAAGGATGAATAGCCCTTCATGGGTAAGAAGGAACGCAGGGAACAAAAGCCCAACATGAGTATCGACAGCAGATTGAGAGGGCTTCAATAGGCAAAAACATTCCGGAAGGGAAGTAAGTCAGAATTTAGATAATAAAGTTTGACTAATTGGTCTTCTCCTGCGCTCTTAAAAGTCATTGTAAGCTTTTCCCAAGCATTCTATAAAGAGAAGCGTTGAAAATTGATGATCTGTTCTTCAAGTTATTTAGTACCACACTACGGGGGTTTGTGGTAGCTACTGTGGAAGTAACGTTCCCAGAAAGGTCAGTTAGTATAGAAAAAGGGCTATTCACGTCTTCTGTGAATAATGATTGTGGGGGTCAGTAAAGGTGTACTCAACTACCTTGTGTAGTCAACTACGGTGGATGTTTTGTCCAGGTAGATAGCCTGTAGCTATAATTGTACCCTTGCTGGACACTGAAAGCGAATACTGTGAAAGGGGCTGACAAAATGGAACACTGTGGTTTACACTGTCAGATTCTCTTCTTCTTTGGAAATGAAAAATTGATTCAATCTAGGTGAATAAGATTTACAGAAACAGTTTTTGAAATGGTTGCTTTCGCATTGCAGATCTTACACAATGTACAATTACAGTAATCCATTTTTAAAAAAGACCAATTATACTTTCTATGAAGTGATAAAGTTGATTTTATTGCTTTCCCCTGCCCTCTTTAACCACTTACCATTACTTTCTGACCATCACTACTGACCACTTACTTACGACTGATGCAACAGTTACCGATCTACAACACGACTGATCAAAAAGTTGGATAATAATAATAAAAAAAAGTACATAAGGAATTTTTCAGATTACATATTACTACTTAATTCGATATTATACTTTTAACTGTACAGTAAAGGAAAGGAAGGTGTGATTCTAGGATTTGATTAAAAAAAAAATACAATATCAGATGAAGATTTAAGCATGTAGAAGTAGTGAATATAGCACAACATACGATTATAATTGGGTAATTAACTTTTTTAATCACCCCGATACCAACTAAGAGAAAATGTATAAGATTTTTAGTATTCTTATTTACTTTTACACCTTTTTCTTCTTCTTCTTTGCTGCCATTACGGCCTTGTACAGGCTTGAGCCTCCAACTCAACAACTCTCCGTCTTGCTAAAATGCCAATCTCTTCTAGTTAATAATTTTCAATTGTCTAAGATCGTCTTCCACACTATCAATCCACCTTTCCCTTGGTCTTCCTCTATTCCTATTGTTGAACAATTTACATAACATAATCTTTTTAATGATGTTTCCCTCATCTCTGCGATGTACATGCCCGAGTCAGCGGATTCTTTGTAATTTGTTGTATCTCACAATGTCTCTATTTTTAATTAGGTGTTCAATTTCTTTGCTTGGTCTTCTAGTCCATATATCATTATCAACTCTTGACTAAAAATGTTTCTCCAAATTTTCCTCTCAAAGGCTCTGATGTAATCCAAGTTCTTAGTGTTTAATGCCCACGTTTCTCCAGCATACGTGACAATCGGCCTTATTAGAATGTCATAAATCAAAAGTTTTGTTTTTCGTGAAATAAAGCTGTTGTTATACAACTTTCTATTTGCGTAAAATGCTCGATTACCTTTCACATACTTCTCTATGGATACTATTGTCATTACTTAAGATAGTTCCCAAATATTTGAAATGTGATACTCCTTCAAAAGCCTTCCCTCCGATGTCAATATTTCTTAGTCTTTTGGATTCTCTGGGTGATATTATCATGTATTTTGTCTACTTATACATCTACCATTGTTTAAAAAAAAAAAAAAAAAGTTGATCAAGTATAGTTTTTGTAAAAATAATCAGGATTTTAAATATTTTTAGATCTGAATTAATTAAATAAGATTCATCGCCAATCAAAGACTAATTATTACTAACTTTGAAGTTTTACAATAATTATAGTTTGTGTTCATCAGAATGCTAAGGACTAAAGTGGGAGGAGTGGATAGCGCGTTGGATTCCCTAGGCCATGGGAACCGGGTTAGAAACCCGATAAATGATGTCCAAACAGAAAACTCCCCATTTAGCTGGGGATGCGCACGATAAATACTTGACCTCAATGACCTACTGCTGGATTTGGGAAGAGGGACCAAACGGGAAGAGATGCTATTCTTGGGAGTGTCTGTCTAAATTGTGGTGCCAAAATGTGGGAACAGTGTAGCAACTCCAGTCCCCCTCCCTTCCCTTTTGGGGTGCACAAAGGCTAATTATTCCATGGTAACGCTGAAAATTATTGCAGTTTGCTTGCCTTTTATTGTACAAAACTCACCTGATTTATGACCCAATGGTAGAGGTCACAGCTTGCACGTAGAAGGGCTCAGATTGAAATCCTCTTAACACACCCCTTTGTATTTATCAATGATAGGTGCTATAAATCCTGAGACCGGAATGTCCGTTAGACCAGACTTCGTTAGGCAGAATTAGAAGACCAGAATTCCGTTAGGCTTCAGGAGTAGGGTAAGAATCTTCAGTTGTCACACATATGGGGATGAGTGTTCGCTCAAAATTACGATGGCACAATTGGAACAATGCAGCAGGACCATGTTGATCTTAATAAATTTCATAATATCTGGGTCTTTATAGTATTTATAATTTTCAGCATTGTACCGTCTTCTCCAATAATCACTTTCCCTAACTCCTCCATGAATAGCCCTTAAAATCTTCCACTGAAATGTACCCAAATGGGCCTCATCAGATCTTGCTAAGTCCATGTATCAGAGCCATAGATCAAAATAGGTCTGATAACAAAACAAACATTTAATTATATATTATATTAAAATTAATTAATTTATTTATATAACAAAAATTTAATTTTTCTTCTGCATATGAACTGTGAATTAAACAGTTGTCTTAACCCATAAAATGCCTTAAATGCCGACACAATTCTGTTATATATATATATATATTATAACTATATATATATATATATATATATATATATATATATATAATAGCCGTTTTGTTCTTCTTGAATTCCCGACTTATAACAAGCAGCTTAGTTTGCTATACTAACCCCTATTAAATTTAGTGTTCAGTATTTCTGGTAACAGCCACTTCTAACTGTGTACTTTTATAATTTATATAGCACTAATTGCATGTAATATAGCCATCCACTAGCCGTGGAGGTTTCTAAGAATCTACAGCCAGGGCGAACAAAATTATACACGCATTACTAAAAATGGTCTGGTTGTATTTCAGAAGTTCCATCGTGATTGGTGATAGACCACGAGCTGAGAAATGTCTACTCCAATGATAAGTGAGGGAAGATACCCCTTCCTCTTGATGGATTGTCTTAAAAGGAGGTTTTTTTTATGAATAAGAGAGAGAATTCTGCGAAAGTCAAATAATTAATTTTAAAATTAAGAATAAAAATATAAAATTATTAATAACAATTAATTATTTTAAATTTCTGTATCATTTTAAAACTTAAATCCTTTATGGGTATGAGCTTAGAATTCCTTGCTACTGTGTAGTGAATCTCACTTTTTGTACAAGCACTGCATGCCAGCCTCTTCCTAAACAGCGGAATATTTTGTAATAACACCCAATTTGCTCTTCTTGAATTTTCTGCCTATAACTGACAAATTAGGTTATTACACTAACCCCTATTAAATTTATTTCACCATTTCTGGTAACAGCCACTTCTAACTGCTGTGCTTTTATAATTTATTGCTATCTTATGGCTCTAAGCTCTCTTTCTCCTCCGCAAAATATTAACCGGACCACTTTTAGTGGTGTGTTTATAGTTTTTTTCACTTTGAATAACAAATGCTTAGCAATTTTCGCATCTAGTAGACGTGGCTTTTAGCTCTGCCATTGCCTCCCCAAACTAGGTTCAAATTCTTTAAATTCTTTAAAAATATTAATAAAATGAAGTAAATAGATTCATGTCCTTTCCTTTATCAACAAAATGCACTTGAATTTGGACTACAACTCGCAGCCCGTTCCGTTCTATTACAGATACATTTAGAACGAGAGACAAAATAAAGCTTAAAAAAATTGAACGCTAAATGTAAATAAAGTTGGACTCGTAGCCCAGTAGTAATGATTTCAACCAATGTATAGGATGGCTGAGGTTCGAATCTGCTGGCATCACAGAGTTCAAAACAGTCACTGCTTTCAGAAACGGAAAGATTCCATAATGTGTTTGTGATTGATAGTCAGACTGCTTTGTGAGAGAAATAGCATAGCCTTTTTTAGCATACGACACTCATATGAAGTGTAGTTACCACCAAAAGTCCTCACTTCATTGGCCGAGGATGCTCTATTCGCGGTATATATATATATATATTCATATATATTCTATATTCTTCTATATATATATATGTCTGACTCATGGCGCAGGGGCAACGTGCGTCACTGGTGAGTATTAGGGCTGCAGTTCAATCCGTTGGCGGGTTTGTTGTAGACATTGTTTCAAAAACGAGGAGACTAGATTGCATTTGGGATGTTCACCTTGCCTCTATAGTTGGACTGCTTGTGGGAGTTTTCCAGGCTTACTCCCATACGATACGCAAATGCTGGGTAGTCCCCCTAAAAGTCCTCCCGGAAAGCACTGCCCTCCTTCTTCAATGACACAGAGCCAAGTCAGACTTCTACTTGCGGATGCTCCATCACAACAGAAGCTGCATCCCTTCTTCCCTCCTTTCATGGAAACACATGGGTTCATGGATTTGGTCTATATGCTGCTGTCGACCAAATGGGATAAGAAACAGCAACACATATATATACAAGTAGAACGCGAGATTCGCCGATATACAACTGCATATATTGTATGTATGTGTAAATAAATAAAATGAAAACAATTCAAATAATAATGATATTAAAAAGAACAACGAACGTGAATACTAAATTCATTGAAAATTACGAAATAGTACTTTTCTTCCTTATTTGCTATAACTAAATTAAATTTTTATTAAACTGAAAAATGAATTCAATAGAATTCTTTCATGATTTTTGATTATGCACCAAATAAGACTAACAATTTAAATTGGATTTTTTTCACTGAGAGCTGGATTGGCTTGATGTATACATTAGTTTGATTTGTCGCTCTACAGTCATTTTGTGCACACTTTAGGCTAATGAGACCGAGACTTATAGTTTAACGTGGATTCCGAATCCCCAACAAACATCCATGCCACCGCCAGGATTCGAACCTAACGCTTGTAGTACCAAATGCCTTAGTATATAGAGCGTTGATTATCCGAACTAAGTGAACCGAGGTTCCAAATTCGACAAGTCAAGCCAAACCGAAAATCCATGTGTATATACCCAGGATATGCGATATAAATCATTAGATCGGAAAGTATTTCAGTTTGATTCAGGGAGGAGAAGGTGAAACCTCAGACGCCATAAGATATTCGTTCAAAATATGATTGTTTAAATGTTTCCTTTATTCACCCACGAAAATTTCTGAAGTTC
Source organism: Caerostris darwini (assembly GCA_021605075.1). NCBI lineage: Eukaryota > Metazoa > Arthropoda > Arachnida > Araneae > Araneidae > Caerostris > Caerostris darwini. The sequence continues at coordinate 64,940 of BPLQ01005135.1, forward strand.
TCTAATGCAAAAATTAGAAATTATGTTTTTTTAAGATTATGAAGGTGTTTAATTAAGTCCATTTGGAAAAAAATGCCTTTTTGTAGTATTGCTTAAAAATGAGATTATTTTGGCACTGATGTAGACCACAAATATGTAATCACACACCCTATTCAAACTAAACTGCTTTAAATGCTAAGTGAAATTATATGTGAATCTCAAACATTATTTCAATATACTATAATTATATTAATTTCAATATTAATTATTTCAATATACTATAATTATATTAATTTCAATATTAATTATTTCAATATACCTGATGGCCGAGTGACTAGTGCTATGGCGCTCGATGCCACAGTTTTCGGGTTCGAGTCCCGGAGGTGTCAAAGATGCTTGTAGTGGTTCGGAATTCACTTTAAACTGCAGGTCCCGATCTAATATAATTGTAGAGCGTTGTACGTAGAGCTGACAACCCTACCCCGTAAAAAGAAAAACATCTCCTGTCTTGAAATCTGCAAGCAGGCAGACGACCTTGGCCCACCATGGGGCTGTTGCACTACTGATAATGATAATGATGATAATAATTTGTTTCAAAATTAACTAAATATATATTTAGAAATGTATTAAATAAATGTTTTATCTAATTCAAATATGTTGTTACTGTTGTTTAAGTACTGTTGTGAGTAAGTATAAATAATATTGGACATAAAACGTAGATATCTATGTCAGTATCCCTAAAAAGGTTAAAGAATGTGGTAAAAAGTATTTTTAAAAAATATTTCATTAAAATAAAATCAACAAATTGATGAAAAAGGGAATTTTAATTTTGAAAGATTCCCAAGATCAAATTGGACGTGATTGACAGTACTCTTATAATAAATCGGAGTTTTCTTTGTTTCTTCACAAAAGAAATATAGGTTGTTTTATCTAATTCAAATATGTTGTTATTGTTGGTTAAAGGAAGGCTGATGTGTGTAAGTATAAATAATATTAGACATAAAACGTACATATATGTGTCAGTATCCTTAAAAAGGCTAAAGAATGTGGTAAAAAGTATTTTATTAAAATAAAAACAATAAATTGAAGAAAGAGGGAATTTTAATTTTGAAAGATTCTCCAGCAAAGACCAAATTGGGCGTGAATGACAGTAACTATAAAATGTGTAAATAATTATATGTGTAAATTATTATGTAATATGCAAGTTATTATTACACATTAAAGTGTAAGTATAAATAATATTAGACATAAAACGTACATATATGTGTCAGTATCCTTAAAAAGCTTAAAGAATGTGGGAAAAAGTATTTCTAAAAAATATTTTATGAAAATAAAAACAATTAATTGATGAAAGAAAGAATTTTAATTTTGAAAGAATCTCCAGTAAAGACCAAATTGGATGTGAATAACAGTAACTATAAAGTGTGTAAATAATTATATGTGTAAGTTATTATATAATATGTAAGTTATTAGTTATATATAAGTTATTATTACACATTAAAGTATAAGTATAAATAATGTTAGACAAAAAACTTACATATCTGTGTCAGTATCCTTAAAAAGGTTAAATAATGTGGTAAAAAGCATTTCTAGAAAATATTTTACTAAAATAAAAAGAAATTGATGAAGGAGGGAATTTTAATTTTGAAAGATTCTCAAGCAAAGACCAAATTGGACGTGAATGACAGTAATCTTATAACAAATCAGAGGTTTTTTTGTCTTCACAAAAGAAACGCAGGTGCTTGACATAAAAAAAAAAAAATTAAAAAAAACCGAGAAAAATTCCACACCTGGAAATTAAATTAAGGTTTTCAATATAGAGCAGTAACAGTATATTTCATTCAACGTTCACATTATTCACATATCAAGTAATACTATTCTAGAAAAGTTGGTCATGAGAGTGATTTTTTTTTTTGGGGGGGGAATATGAAAGGTATGAGAGGGATAAAGAATGAGGGAACAATACGATACTAATTATCATATAAAACATCACCAACAACATTCGGAATCTAACAAAGGAGTAATTAAATTTTTGCCTTAACATTATTTCCGCCGAGACATAAAAGAAATTCTAATTACTAAAAATATAATTAATGCTTCTGATTCGGCTAGAAAGTATACCGACGGAGAGATAGAAACAGAGAGAGAGATGCGTAATTATATCATCATTAAAAAAGTGGAAAAATCCCTCAACGGTACTTTGACATAATTGCTCTGTCTCATCAACAGCGAATCCATAGGCAGTGGTCCTCGACTGGTTTCCCATGAAACGCGGATTCAATTCCCCGCGTCTCACATGATTGCCGCCAGTTGAGAAAAACGGGCTGTCATTCGTGAAAAGAGATCTTTAGCGCTATTTGCAACGGAAGCAGAATAAAAAAGAAGCACATTTCCTCGTGAAGCGTTAATTAAGAGCACTTAAAATGTACACGACACCTGACAACCATCCTTTCCAAGAGTTGTGGCTCGATGGAGAGGTGTGTCCAACTCACCCCGACAACGCCTTTCAGTTGCGCACTGGTGCCCACGTCAGGAGGTTAAACCAATCGTAGAACTTCCACGATCCTTTGTCCCCGCCTCTTTTGACTATTCCCTTTACGACAGGATTCGGATTGAGTTATCCAAGCGCTTTAACTCAGAGAACTTCCAGTTTTCGAACGGTTTCGGTTTTTTGATGTTAAAATTTTACCAAGTGAGGAATGATCATGCGCTGAAATCGCTGTCACGATACCGTGAGTGGATAAGGGTTGCCTACCGTCTATTTTTTGTTCTTTTTGTTGTACTTGACACCAGCGAGAAATTTTCTGGAACAATGCAGCTCAGCTGTTCTGTCGTTCAAGATATGGCAGAGGTTAAGGTGTCGTCGCCGGTGGCATCTTCGCCTTCTCCGCCGATGTCTGGACATTTTGATGACATGGAGGACTTGTCCCAGAGTCCGTCACCCCTCTACAGAGGGTCCAATGATCACTTATCTTCCCCGAGGGGCCAAGAAAAGTATTACCCCTCGAATATTTCCAAATCTTGTATATCTTTTTCTGTGGACTATCTTTTGGCCGATAAAAGTAGAACATTTCGGCGGACTCCCTCACCTCGCCGGCCAGTAGAACAATTACCGAAACGTTTCACTGTCGATGGTATTTTGGACTCTGGTGAAGACAATAAAAGGTTGTCAGTGACGGGAACTGTGTGTGCTGGACTAGGATCTCGGCCTATTGCATTGCAATCTCAAGCAGCAACTGTACCCATTGCAGCATCTTGTTGGGCACATCCTCTTGGTTCAGCTTTTCCTTGGCTTCAAGCCTCCAGGTCCTTATCTCCAACTAACAGTAAGTGATCTTCCTAATATTTTGAAATAACAATTGTAAAACTGGTTGACATTTACCTAGAATTAATACTCAAATGCATCTTTTAAGCATATTCAAATGCATCTTTGTCAATTTTTAGTTGCTTTTGCACTACAAATAGAAAGAAAAAAAAAGTAAGATAAATATGTACATAATCCTAAGTTTTTTATTGGAAGCATTATAAATCTTTATTCAATGGTAAACAAAACATTTTGTGAGTAATGGGTATTGTCACTCTTCTTTTATATTCCTTAATTTAGTTTCCTAAATTTATAAAACCTAAATTATTCACTCAAGTGAAAACTGGAAAATTGAAAGTAAGAAATCTAATGTCTCACATTTAATTATTTTTTTTAAGGATTTCTAAAAATTCACCTTTTTAAGAATGTAAGTATAAAATTAAAACTGAAAGTAGAAATATCATTTTAAAAAATGAATAAACTTCGATAAGATAAAATATTTTAACTTTACTGTAAATAAGTATTAGGTATTTTCATACAAAAGGGTTTGACAACAAGCAATAAGTATGAAATAGGTAAGATTAATATTACAGCAGAATATGAATCTTTATTAAAGCTACTTTACTTAAATTTGATTTGATTTCTGATAAAATATATATTTGTAAGGAAGAGAGATTTTTATTTTATAACATAATTTTACTGTAGGACATGCAATCTATTAAAAATCTAAAAAATATTTCACACACAAAATATTTTTTATTCCACTTAAAATAATGAAATAAACGAAGTAATTCGTGTATTTTATAATGACTAAACAGTTTTTCAATATCAGAATTAAAGTAATAAAAAATGTTACCGATGAGAAAAAGTAAGAGCTTTGCAACAAAATGAATTAATTGCTGTTTAAATGTAATATGAGTTAAAGCTAAGACTTACCAAAATGCGAATTAAAATCATAATTGCATCTATTTGTATTGTAATTGGTTACTGACATTCTAGCGTCTTTATTTAAACAAGGTAAAATTGAAGATTCACAACGGAATTTTAACGTAAATTTTAACTTCATTTTAAAAATTATTTGAGTCAATTGTATAATAAATGAAAATAACAACCATTAAATGCCATTTTTGAAGGGCAAGTATTGTACTGAAAAAGCGAAGTTTAACTTTTTGGTAATAGAAAAATTAAAACTATTCTTAAACATGGCAGTATGAGTAATACGTTTCTGTATTTTCCTTGAAATCAGGAACAAACTAAGATGAATAAATTATATTCTTTTGAATTGAAACAGTAACAAAATTGTGGCAATCATGCTGACAGTTTCAAAAATGATAAAACTATCTCCATACTTTCATTGTATTTACTTAAATTGCCACATGAAAGAAATTATTCGCTTAAGTAATTGGTTTAAAGATTTATTAAGAACTTGCCACCATTCAATATCAGAAATATCACCCATAAACAATTAAATTAATAGCAAATTAAACGCTTAAAAGATTATAAATTTTACATAAAAGACGAGTGCATGAAGATATTTTTTTAAGATTTTATAAATATGTTAATTAAAATAAGCGATTATAATTTTTATTTTATTTAGTTTGTCAGGCAAATGTGAATTATTTGGCAGAGTGCAATTTACTTTTCAAGTTTTTAATGAGAATGAAACTAGATAAGAATGCTTTGATCTTTTTAATTGATAATGTAACAAATGTGTTTAAGACAGTATTCATTATCGCTCATTATCTACTTATCTATTTAAACCCTATTCGTTATCGCTCATTATCAACTTATCTATTTAAACCGTATTCATTATCTACTTAAATCGTTACATAGTTTTCATTATTTTAGAAATCGCTAATATATGTTAAGAATGCAAAGCATTACAAAATTCTTTATTCAAAAGTAAAATAAATTGTAATGAGTTGCCTCTTTATGAAACTAAAAGCATATCATTAAAAAAAATATTTATAATTGCTTTTATCATAAAAAAAAAGGTTTTGGTACTTATTATTTCAATGAAATAATTCTGTTCAAATATTTCAATTGCGCATAATCTGAATCAATCAGAACTTTTTGAAGTAGGCATATTGTTCAATTTTGATGGATTATATTTTAAATGTTTTACTTTTTAATCGCATACTTTATTCTTAATGTTTTTATAATAAAAGAATTTACCTAAAAAAAACTCATGTGCACATTTTGCATCTTAGCATAATCAAATATTAAATTTGGCAACTTTGATTGGAAACATTTTAGATTGAAAAAAATTTGAATTGGTTTTTATGTAAAAATATATATCAAAGGTTATTTCACACTTATCTCAAAAATTCATTTAAACTCATTATATGCTTTACTAAATGTAGATTTTAAACTTGTATGTTTTACAATACATTGATAATATTTTAGTTAATGTTTGCTGTAATTTACTGTTCAATGGTCAATTATTACTGTTTGGTTTGAAGTATTTAATTTAAATTCATAATCTGTTTTTCAAAATCATGTGAATTTTGAACAATATTAATCTTGATTTGATAAAGTGTTCTGTGAATGGATATATATATATTTTTTAAGTATTGTAAAATATATCGGCAGTACAGATGCATGAAAGTTAATTTGAATTTTTTAAATTTATTTGTTCAATATAATTTTGATTAAAATCTAAATATTGATTACTCTTTTTTTTCTAAATAAACTAATGAAGTTTTAGTTTCAACCACCCATAGATTACATTCTCCAATATTTACCTCAACTCGATAATACACTTTAAAATTTGATATACGGCAATTAATTTATGGGTACTGTATATCATAAAAGAAAAGACTTGTCGACTTAAAAATTTTTTTTAGTTTTATATTTGAGATGAGCTACATGTTTTAGATGAAATCACAGAGAATATATCGGACAGAGTTGATAATGAATCGCTAATGTTTATAATGAAGCATTATGTATTCAGGTTTCCATACCAGCTATTGTAAGCAATATTCGATGTATTTCTCAGAATACAATAATTTTTTTATTTTGTTAAAGTTTCAATATGAAGAAAATGTTCTACTACTTATTTTAGGGAATTATTACTTAAAAGAACTTAGGGCGTCTTTTTTTGTCCAAATATACTTGTATTACAGTATAAAAGACTAAACTGAGAAAGACCAAGACGGTTAAATCACTCCATTAATCTACTGATACAAAGATATACTTATTTAAAAGTCAGTTTAGATAAATTATCACTAATATAAATAACACGAAATTAATTAAAATAATTGCATTTTATTTTGAAAATCTTCTTATAGAGAAAAAAAAAAAAAATTGGTATTGCTCAAAGATATCGCATAAACGTTCTACTCCACAACTGCCATACTATATCTATTGAAAATCAACTCATTGCATTTTATTGCACATTGCATTTTATTTTGAAAATCTTCTCATAAAAACCTAATTGGTATTGTTCAAAGAAATAAAATTGCATAAGTTGCTCCACGACTGCCATATCTATTGAAAACCAACACTTCATTCAGAAAACAAAACTACGCATAGAGCAACACGGCCCTTCCTCAACGTAACGCCTTCATTCCATTAATTTACTGATACAAAGATATAATTATTTAAAAGTCTGTTTAGATAAATTATTACTTAAATGACTCAAAATTAAAATTATCGCATTTTATTTTGAAAATTTTCGTATAGAAGAAACATAATTGGTATTGCTCATAGGAATAAAATTGCATAAAAGTTCTACTCCACAATTACCATATCTATTGAAAATCAAACGCTTCCATCAGAAAACAAAACTACGTATAGAGCAACACGGCCCTTCGCCAACGTAACGCCTTCATTCCATTAATCTACTGATACAAAGATATAATTATTTAAAAGTCTGTTTTGATAAATTATAAGTATCTCAAAATTAATTAAAATTATCGCATTTTATTTTGAAAATCTTCTCATAAAAACCTAATTGGTATTGTTCAAAGCAATAAAATTGCTTAAAAGTTCTAGTCCACAACTGGTATATCTATTGAAAATTAACACTTCCATCAGAAAGCAAAACTACGCATAGAGCAACACGGCCCTTCCTCAACGTAACACCTTTACTCCATTAATCTACTGATACAAAGATATAATTTTTAAAAGTCTGTTAAGATAAATTATCACTTAAATAACTTAAAATTAACTAATCGCATTTAATTTATCGCATCGTATTTTATTTTGAAAATCTTCGTATAGAAAAAACATAATGGGGGTCGCACAAAGAAAAAAAGTCCGGCCCGTGGCATCGATGTTTATGAATGGTTCGGAGTCCATGTTAAACTGTAGGTCCCAGTCTAATTAGCCTAATAAGTACACAAAATGCGACAAACCAAAGAAATAAAATTGCATAAAAGTTCTACTCCACAACTGGCATATCTATTGAAAATCAACACTTCCATGAGAAAGCAAAACTACGCACAGAGCAACACGGCCCTTCCCCAACGCAACGCCTTCACTCCATTTATACTCTGTTAACCCCCATGGCGCAGCTTTAATGATGTCGTAGATACAGTGCTATCCTATGACACTTTAAAATCTCAATAACTCGGCAAGAGAGGAGGGGAGCTGTCACAGAGAGGACGGGAGGTGTTCCGGCGAATAGATTTATGGAAATAGCCCTCTGGAGCCACTGGCTGTTTTGTCCAAGCGGAGAACAGGTTGAGGAACTGCACGAAAAAGGATGCCGCTAAGGCCCAAGTCTGGGAAAGTTTTCCTCGTTCGAATTATCTCGAGAATTATGGGTTCGGAAAGTATCCTTGGTACTAATTCTAGAGATAGGAATCGAAAAGAAACGAATGAGATGTCAAAAACTCGTAGATTCAGAAACCGAGTAGTCTGTACAGATAATGTGGTTCCTTCCACCCACTATCTTCTTTTTTAAGTCTTATTTTATCTGTGGTTCATTCTGAATTGCTATCTAGAGAAGTCTGAACATTAAACAGGCATTAGAATTTTACATACTCCAAGTGGAGACAAGTAAATAAAAATCCGTAAACTATGTCATTTGACTACATGTTTAAGACATCATGTAAGTTTATTTTATTTAAATATGCTGAGAACGATATTGATAATTTTCCGCATCTGTTATAGATCAAGAATGTTATTTTTGACATCATAAAATTGATTTTGAACAATTATCTGTTAAACAATATCGGTAGTTTCTTATAAGGAAGATAGACAGCAAACGTAAATGGTACTGACAATAGGATTGCCATTTCTTTGATGTCAAAATTAGCTAGCAAGATGAACGATCCCATATACATGAATAACACTGTTCATTGGTCAGATTAAATCACTAATTAAAATTGGATTTTACTTCAGACTATATCACTATATGTTGAATTATCCTTCAGACTGTATCGGTAAGATTGATCAACAAATGAAATTGGGTTAGCTGTCAAATGAGTATTTTTTATTGTCAAGATGTTATTGGTCTTTTATTAATCTTGCTTCGTATAATATCGGATTTAAATTTAATATGAACACATTTTATGTCAAAGTGGTCATTAAATAGGATTAATTTTAAGAATCCATTGTAAATCAGCCCTTCTTAGATCAACTCCTAAAATGAATACAATCAGGATTAGACATATTGATCAGATTAATGAATCCATGAATAGTACTCGTCATTCACACATTGATGAATCTAAAATCCATTTTGACTTGAAATATATTGGCAATTTGTCAAACAAAACTGAAAAGCAAATAGTTTTTAAGATGCAATTAACTGACTATAAGCTAAGTAAGTAAAAAGATAGCTCTTTTTTAGGTCTTCCACGTTTTATAGCAGTTTTCGTAAATTTCTGATATTGAATATTTATCAAAATTACTTGAGTATACAGATTTCAATTATAAAAGAGAATCTATCATACTGATTCGTGTGTAAGAATAGCACACGATTCGTTTGTTGACAAATACTGCTATCATTTAAAACATATTTGATTAGAAATTTTCTTAAAGGCCATTCATGGTTTATCATTAAGTTTGAATGTAATAATTAAGGATGTGTAAAAAGTAAAATAAAATTATTTAAAATTGACTGCTTGATGATTAAAAGCAGAAATATACTTTAGTGAATTAAAAGGAACATAAATTGAAGTTTGTCATTTCTTGCTATGGAAATAAATATAAAGATTACTCGGATCGACGTCTTGTGACACTATATATGTTGATAAAAAGTCATATAATGACTTTTTTAAAAGAAAACTGCGACGTAATTTTAAATTTCAATTCAAACTTGATATAAATTAATAAATTTATGTAAATAAATTTTTAAATGAATCTGCTGGATTTTATAAATCTTACTAAGACTTAACTCATTCAAAGATAACTATTAAAATGGATCTGTAAAATTTAGTCCTTAAAAGCTTGAGCTAATGCATAATTTATATAAATGATAAGTGCAGAAAGACGTACAACATAATATACATTAATAATAGTTAGTCAATTTTTCCATTTTTTTCCATAATGTCTGATTGAACATAATACACGGGGATATTCCAATTGAACATAATAAATAAAAATTGTGTTAGTAAAAGTTATATTTGTGTAAAAAATTGTGTTTTCTTTTTAATTCTTCATGTATGTACAGGAATTAAAAAGATGAAAGAAATTATAAATGATATAGAAATCGCAAGAGTCATAAGAAGTGAAAGAAAATATTTTTTGCGACTTTGAAATGCTCAGTAAGTTATTTTTAAATTATTTGGATTGAATGAATAATTTTTACAATGCGCTTTTAAAATTATTCCGCAAGAAATTCATCTACAACGTCAATCTGATACTTTCGTCTTCTTGCCAAAGTAAGTGAATACATCTCCTTATTCCAACAGTATATTGCTTTTAAAAATTTAATTTTTTTACTTAATTTATACTTGATTATTCTACCATATTTGCCATCATGGCAGTGGCATGGTTGTTTGTTAGTGGTTCAAAACCACGTTAAACTGTAGGTCCCGGTCTAATTAGCCTAAAGTGTGCACAAAATTACGGTAGAGCGCCAAACCAAACCAATCTATCATATTTACTAAAATTTCTAATAAGACAAACTTTTATTTGTCCCCGCACTCCCATAAAGCAATTCTTTCTCCAATTATTATCAAGCACTCCTCATTTTGCAAAAAGAATATTTTCATGATAAATTAGATGCGTATTCTTTGATATTATGGTACATTAACGAAAGAATAAACATTTTAATTTAATGAAGCACTTCTGAATTTTTATTTATCTGTAACAAGAAGAATAGTTTAATAGGAAAAATGGGAGGAAAATTATATTACTTCAGACTTACCATTGGCTACTGAACTATTTTTCATCTTTAAAATATTCTTTTTAGTGTTATTTTTTTTTTTAAGTCAAGTACACTCAACAAATAACAAGATTTCTCAAAATTACAAAACGAAGCTTAGCATTAGAAATCAAAGTTTTACTTGATTTGTTATGCTATTTCAATAGAGATTCTTGATGAAATAGTTATAAGGTAAGATAAAGCGAACAAGATTTTGATGGTATCTCCGTGTCTATAGAATGCTAGAAATAAATGATATCTTAAAACTAAAATCTGCTAATTATTAATGCATACTTTTAGAATAATTTTTTCTCTTAAATTATCCATTTTTTTAATAAAAAATCTAACTAGAAACTTATGCTATTGCCAACGTTATTCTTTTTTTCCCTCTTCATATTTATTTCATAATCCAAATAACAAAATTCTCAATCACGTAATAAAACAATTTGGAAAATATTTTGTTATGCAAGATGTTATGTCACTGCTAATTAAATCCCGCTGTTTGAAAGACAAAAAAATAAAGAAATGTTACATTCAAAGAAGCGATAAATTAGATTTTGGTGCCACTGTATGACGCATGAGTTAGCTGTTTCAACAATTGTGATAAAGAGTGCTAAAGATTTCAGTTATTTGAAACACAATTACTAATAAGCATGATAAAATAAAATTCGCGAAAGATTCATTTACAAGAACTTCATTATTTTTTTCTTTGTTAATAAATAAATAAATATGTATATATATTATAAATAAATAATTACAGAAACACACGTATTATAATTTCCAAACACAGATCATCATTGTTCAGAACAATAAATTTAGATCTCAAACTTCGTTATCAATTAATTTTTTTTGTTTAAATGTATAGTAACATAAATGGCAGTGCATTAAACAATCTCTAATTACTAAAGTTATTTTATGCTATTTTGTTCACAATTTCTTATGCTGAATTTGAATATAATTTTTTTTTTCCAAATTGGAAATTACATGGTTCAGAACGTTTTAAAAGAATATTATAGATCATACAAGGATTTTAAGATAATTCATTGGTCAAATTTAAATATATGTATAAATATACTTGACATTAAATTGTTATAAATTTAGGACATTTATCCATTTGTGTCAATCTATTTTTATTATGAGGCACATTGATTTCCAAAAATTAGTGTGATCACCTCTAACAACTATGCAGCCACAACAACGATGTTTCATACTCAAAATGATGTTTATTAACTCGATTGACACTTAAATCCATTGCGGTGTCAAGGCAAGTTAGAAAATTCTAAAAGGTAACAGGGGACAGGTTAAAGCAGGAATATGTCTCCCTAAATAGTTCAGCATGGTTCACCCATACACAAGATGGTTATCTTGTGTATGGGTGACTTATCTTGTGTACTTACTAAGGTAATTATCTACCAACAGAGATCTGCATGGTCAAGCGAAGCATCTGCATGGTTAAATACGAAGGAGTCGCCAACTGCGTATGTGTAAGTACGAAAAATTGGATCAAGAATGCCCTCTCTATATAACTGAATAATAATTAGACGATATACAGGTCAGTGCGATTATCCAAAAAGATATCTATTCCCAAACATAACTGGATCCCCAAAATCTATCTCCTTATCACTGGGATAATGATGGTTTTCGGCTACAGCCAGACAGATTATCTTCTGGAATTACTTTGTAAACAATCTGGATTCCTCAAAACAGAGTACAGATCTCCATTGATTTGCTCTTCATGGATATTTTTCTCCAATTAAAACTTTCATTTCGATAGCGTGGTGGAGGGACACACACAATACTGGACATCTTGCATACAACTCTCCTTGATGCCTTCTGCTCCCAGTTGATCTGGATACTAACTTTCCTGTGGCTGAACAAGAAAAAATTTGAGGTGGGTTGGTGTAGTGGTTCTTTTCTTGCAGTTAGTTATATGCAAATAGTTGTCATTTGCTGCTCAAAATCTTCAACTATATTTTATAAAAACTGATTTTACAGTTTATGAATTACAGAAAGGTCCACATTTAACTATTTTTCTACATAGGATTGATTCTGGCTATTTCCATTCTAACAATGGCCCGATATCGGAATTCTTCAACTATATGATGTCGAGTGCTCGTATTTAAAATATAGCTATCTCGAAATTTACAATGCAATTTTTACTTGCAAAATCTGCAGATTTTTTTTAAAGCCTGTTTTCGGTCATACGTCCAATGACTGTAGAGACAATAGCTCCACTGATATCCATATTGTATTGTGATGCAAAAATACTTACTACTTTTACTTAGTAATTTTTATAAATATTTACTTATTTTTGGCCGTGCAATAGCAATTTTTCCGATCTTAATCCGATTAATCTGCACTTTCCCATAAAAGTAAACACATGAAAGGAATCAATCAAAAATGTAAAATGCTTTTTTTGGTATATGAGAAGTAGAAAAAACAAACTTTTTATTCATTCATGATTTGTTTCCATTAAGGAATTGTAGTAATTATTATTTTAATGGTGATAGATGAAAAATTAATTATTTGTAAATATTTTGATTCAGTTTTGTTCAAATTTTATATTCAATAAGAATTCCAAAGTTTTAACAAATAAAATGCCTGGAATACTTTTCGTAACGGACTAAATTTCTAACTAGTCCTTATTATAGAATGTAGATCACATTACGAAGAATTGCTCAAGATCCAAGAAATGATTAAAAGTCAGGAACGGTTATTTCGATAGAATAATAATTAAGTCATTCACATAAAATGAAATCAAAATATCAATTTCTTTATAGTACTTTATTTTTATACTAAAATTTCATATATTATAAACAGGAAAAATATGTATGTTTGCAAGCTATGACTGAAAGTAATATAATTGGTTAGATGAAAGTCATTTGGCATTTTTTTTAAAAACTGCATTTTTAATTTAGAGATATAAATTAGTAAAATGTACTTTATATGCAAATCAATTTTACTTCACACTAGTTATATTTCAGAAATGCGGAATATTTCAACAGTGTTATCAACTTAACAAATTTAAACTTTTTTCTACTGCTATGAGTTCATGTTTGTCGACTTGATGTTTGTCGACAAATGTTTGTCGACTTGAAGTTATTCAAATTCAGCAAAAGTTTACCATGAAATAGTAGTCGGCCTCCCCCCCTTCCAATTTATCTCATGAAATCCAAAACTCGCCCAATTGATGGGTTCTGTAAATTTAGTGTAACAAGTGATCTTATTTCATAAATTTCTATATAGAAATAATACATATGTCTTTGCTTCGTTTGAGAAAGGGAGCTTTTTATAGTGATTATTACATCCATATCCAGTGAATATGCATTTTGTCTTTTTATTTAGGAATAAAGATATTCCACAAATTATTAAAAACATGTTAAGATAATAATTTTAATTTCTTAACTCTTTATCTTTTGAAACAATGGTTTAATTGATGCTTTTTTAATAAACTAATAAGAAAGAAAGTAAAAATTACGCTACTGATCTTATAAAAAAAAAACGGTTATTTTACGAGAACGAATATCTGTATCGAGTATTTGATGTTTAACATTCATGTGTTCTTTCATAATATGTTTATACCAGGGCATGAACTCTACGCACAAAAAGTTACTATATTTCTTATAAATAGTCTTACAAAAAATGCTCGGATATTTTTAGTTCTTTCTTAAATTAGTTTTTCTTTTAAGTCTTGAGGCATACTAATCCATAAGAATAACTATAAAAGCCGAGCAATACAAAAAAGAAATAAAGCAAGACAATCATATGCCATCATCTTTAACTATTTAACTATTCTTGCCTTTTCAAAGAAAAATCAGCAAAGGAATGATAAATAGAAGATTCCTACGTGAGTATTAAATTTAAAAAAAAATTCTGTAAGCTTCCTATATAAACTCCTAAAATGAAAGATTTGGTTTGTCGCTCTATGGTCATTTTATGCACCCTTTAGGCTAATTAGACCGGGACCTACGTGGATTCCGAACCACTAACAAATACCTATGTTATCCGTATCAATTGTCAGAGCTCTAGACAATTGGAAATCAGGCCGCCCATATAAAATGAAGCTATTTATGTGTATCAAATCAGCAACAAAAAATTTCTTAGTTGCTTAATGGCAACTTTCTACATTCTTCAATCTCAATAAACATTTCTATTAATTTAGAGGAAGTTACTTTAGAAAGTTTTCTAGATTTTGGTTTGGGTTGTCGCTCTATGGTCATTCTGTGTACACTTTAGGCTAATTAGACCGGGACCTACAATTTAACGTGGGTTCCGAACCACTAACAAACATTTATGCCACCGCCAGGATTCGATTCTGAAGTCTGTGTTACCAAGAGCCAGAGCACTAGCGAATTGGCCATCAGGCCGCCTGAAATGAAAGAGAATGGTATTTATGCATACGACTTCTTAAAATCCATGTAGTTTCAATAAAGATATTAACCAAAACTACTATTGGAGCATTTTACTTTCAATTTCAACTTGCGAAGTAAAATATTTTGCATACCATTTAAAATGTCCTCAATCTTAAATGTTTATTTTCATTATCATACAAATATAAAAAAAAATTTCACTAACTGGTAAATATTATATTTAATAGACATCTTTGCTAAACCCAATTTCGAAAATTGCTTTTTAAAAAATAAAAATGTTAGGATTTTCAATAAAAATAAAAAGGCTGTAAAAGTGTTTTCGTCTAACTACGTTCCTCGTGGAGGAAATGATCCTTTTCAAATAAAATACCCGCAGCCATTTCTTTTGAAAAAGCTCTTCGCTTCAACAATGCTATATAACTGTATATTCCCCTAATGACTGTCTATTCAGAAAGTAATCTATTGAGTAGGGTTGTATCGCTGTTTACTGATGCTGTTTTTTCTTCAAGGAAATGATGCTCATCGGGGAATATCGATTTTAGCCGCTATATTATCGCTAAACGTTATTTAACTACCATTAAAAGCTTTTTTATACTTACTAATCATTCGTAATACCGATTATTTACCTCGGGATACTTATTTATACATCATTGTGTGGAATCGTGTTAAACGAAGTTCGTCTACATTCTTTCAGCTGTTACTTAGAGGAATTTTAAGGCTCAAATAGTTTATTTGATGTAGAGCCTGAATGGCCGAGTGGCTAGCGCTCTGGCGTTCATTACCACAGGTTTCGGTTTCGAGTCCCGGTGGTGCCATGGATGTGTGTAGTGGTTCGGAATCCACTTTAAACCGTAGGTCCCGGTCTAATAGGATCGTAGAGCGTTGCGGGGCATTGTTACTCCGCGTCCGTGGCTTATATTCCGCGTGGCTTATCTTACACGCGCCCACTGGAAAATGCAAAGTGAGTAACGTCTGTGCAGCGCTTGACTTAGGCATCCAAGACAGCTGTCTAAGTGTTTGCCAGCTGCATTAGAAAAAAAAAAGTTTATTTGATGTAATATAATTGCATTTCCTATTCAACATAATTAGGAATTCTTTTTCGAGACTCTTTTTATATTTAATCAAGACATGAATGATTTGAATATTAAATATTGAATATTGATTTGTTCATTCAATATTCAATATAAATTTTAATTTTTTATAATTAGGATCAAATATCAAGAGTGACTGTCGAAGAATATTACGTGTTGACTTGACTTGATACTTTGAGATGTATTCTTTATCTCAATTTATCTCATTACTTTTTAAAATACAACAGATAAAAGAATTTGACAAAAGTGAAAAGGAGACTTTTATAAAATTATTACTCAAAAACTCGAAATTCTTGAAACCATTGCCTATGACGGCTTACAAATTCTTTTTAAAATACAAGAAACGTTGCTCGTACTTTCTAGTAACCAAAAGAATATAAGAAGAGTAGATTTGAAAAAGAAATAAATGAATAAAACTACGGATTAAATAGAACAAAACATTTTAACAGTTAAGCGATCATTAGAAGATATGAAGTACAACTAGTACTTGAAATAAAAAGTGAAAAAGAAATAATAATCCCAAAAAATAAAATGTGGGGTACCCCATAGCTTACAGGGTTATGAAACTTGAAGTATTGTTGTTTTCTTATAATAAGCATCCTCTGACATATCAAATATCAAAGAGTAAGATAAAATTTTATAACCAAAATGGCTTTGAAATTTATTTCGTGCTGCTACATATTTTATGTTATGTGTTGAAATTTAGACATTGCTAGGGAAAGAAAATATATATTTAAATTTGAGGTTTGTTATTAAATTGGATTTATATGTCAGTCTTCTAACTTACAAATACAAATTTAATTTATAATATGATTATTAAATTTGTGTCAAATTATTAAATCAAAAATGCATACTCGAAGATAATGCATATTTTCCTATTTATAAAGAGATAAAATATAAATTTAAAATATACAAATTAAAGTATAAAAAATATAAATTATCCTTCAATATAAAAAAAAGTTTAATTGAAAGCAATTCTGGGAAAATGAAAGATTTAATATAAGAAAATGGATTTTATTTAACTAAGAAAATGGAGTGATAATTGTATCCATTTCTTAGTTGTCAGAGATACAAAAGAAATATAGTACAGGTAAGTGTTTCCTATTCATTAAACATGAAATAAAGATAATATTTGGCTGAGTATTTAGAAAATGGTGGATTTTTAATTATTAATTATTGTATTATAATTTATGTATACAACAATAGTATTTGTTTAGGATGACAATTTTGACTTGAATATTTTAGTAATATGGCATTCATTAATAAATATAGGATTGTTCACGTTTTAAACAAGTAAATAAAAAATGACTTTTTTAAAATACATTTCGTTAGTTAAAGCATTTTTGGCTCCAGTTATAAATAATTATTTGATTATTATACACTTCATAATCTTCTGTAAGTCCCGGTCTAATTAGCCTAAAGTGTGCACAAAATGACCATAGAGCAACAAATCAAATTAAATCTCATTCAAATAGTAAAAAAATTATTGGTAAAAGTGAAAGAATTATTAGCTGAAATATTAGAAGTTGGTGGTAAAATTGATTTTTATGAGACTTGAATAAAAGCTTCCAGCATTTTGTTAATTTTAAAATTTTATGTTGCATCCATTATCTGAAGGATAATCTATATTTGAGAAAATATTTGGATACACTAATTGAGCTCATTTTATTTGAATTAATTTTTAATAATCGCACAAAAAATTTAAGCGCAATTTGATTCTACTTAGGATTTTTCAGTTGATGTGGTTGACAAATAATTACATCAAACCTTTTACAACCGCAATGAGTCAAAAGAGCCGTCCGTGGTTACGCAACCATGTCCTACCTTATTTGTAATGCGTTGGATTTGTTTCTGGTAATTGCTGATAAAACTTTGCAAAGCATTTATCCATTTCCATTAAGTTGATTCGCAACTGTTGTGAATTTATGAACTATTCTGGCTGATGTATTCTTCAATACCGGTTCGAATTGCGTGATAGATTCACGTTGGTCTGCGATTAATGATCCGTCCCGTGCGCTAGACATGCACTTTTCAAATGGCAAATTTAAAGAAGGCCATTAAAAGAATTGAGAGTAATCACATTTTACCAACCATGGCGGATACAGATCTATACGTATGTTTTGTCTAGTGCGTGCGTTTATATGTACTGTTAAACGACGACTTACGTTTACCTTAGCGTTAGCGCTGCAGAACGAAAAGTTTTTATCCCGAGTATTTGCGTGTCATTAGCCTGTTGACTTGCTGTTAAGTAAATATTCCCAGTTGTTAAATAAGGGAAACGGTAGGGGGGATTGCTATGGGGGGAGGGGATGTGAAAAACGGCGTTTACTATCGAGGGGTTATTTTTGTTATTCATACGGTTTTCTAATCAAAGATATTATAAACCGCATAACGCATGCTGTCGTTTTCGATAATGATCATCGTTTTGTTGAAAGGCGGAATTACGACTCCCTTTTCTACTTCCCCCCTCTTTTCGCACTAGAGTGATTATGTAACCCCTAGGGGTAAATCGGGGGAAAGAGTAAACGATTTCATTTATAAAAGTTGGTGATCTAAGCGTGAAAATCGGAATATAGAAGATTAAATCATGGCGGCGCATTGTCACTTAAAATGTGCAACGCACGCTAATTTTTTAGATTTCATTTGTTTAGTGTAAACTGGCTATTTTTCACGGTTGGAAAGACTCGAGTTCTTCGTATTTATTTTTCTGTTAATGAGATGGATTTTTGAGGTCGCACGTAGCAATAAAAATGCATTCGCGTGTGATTAAAGTGGCGAATTTAAAAGCCATATCATAACGCTTGCAAACAAATTATTGTAAGTGAAAATGTTTACTTCTAAATGGATTGGATTTGTTTTTCGTTGCTATTTTAGCATATGCAAAGCATGTAAAGTTTTTAAAATTATGAAAAAGTCTTTTAAAAAAAGTAATATCAAAATGTTTTAGACCTTTTTCTATAATATAAAATATAAAATTATACAGTCGTGAGTTTTAACACCTACTTTCTAAATTAACGAAACTTAAAGAAGTAGACGTTTTTGTGAATATAAAATGATTTAATTTAAAAGATGTAATATATAAGAATTAATAAAGCAAAAATAGTTGAAAAGATAACTTGTTTTTTAAAAGATAACCTGTTGTATAATAGAACGAAAACTGAGACTCAACTTCACTGATGTGTTAATATAATTAAATTTTTTAAATAAAGTAAAAAAACAAACATCCAAATAAGTAGAATTTAATAATAGGAAGAATTCAACAATCAATTTCAACAATATATTTTTTCCCAAACAAGTAGAAATAGGAATTCAACAATCAATTTTAAATCTTAGTCAAAAACTGAATAAACGAAGTTTAAATTTTTTGTTTAAATTTTTGTAAAATTAAAATATTGTATTTTTATTATTACCTTAATAAAAATAAATAATTTTTATTATTGTTCTTAAAATGGTTAGATTATTTTGTAATTTTAAAAATTATATGTATGTATTTGTTTATACTTTTCACACTTGGATTGATGAAATCACGAATAATTCTAATAATTAAATCTTTTTGTTCACTTTATATACCTCATGTTGCTGTCCGTTTAAAATACTGTTACGCAAAAATGCATTTATTATTTTCATATTTATTTAAGCTACCCATTACCTGCTGTATTTCTATGACAACTATTTTTTTTTTTTTTATCGTTCAAATTTACTCACTGAAGTAAGGAAAATGTACTGTCTAACCAATTACAAACAACTGAGTATTGGGAACAAATAAAACTGTATATTTAAATGAATTGGTGAAACATTAGAAAAGCTCATGCAACCATTTTAATAAAGAAAAGCAAATCATTACTTCATTAAAAGTAATGGAAACTAAGTGCTTTAAATGACATATATTTATCTAAAGTTTAAAGGGTATGTTTATTGAGTAACTAAGAGGTATTTGCCATGCAATAACTACCGTAAGATAATATTTAAAATTAATCTTTGTCATAAGAAGTAAAAAAAAAAAAAAAAAACAAAGCAATTGTGTTGATATTTTAATGGACTATTTTATTTGTTCAAAAGGCAATGACTCACAATAAATAACTGGAAATTCATGCCGTTTTTAATTACTAGAGCATTTATTACTTTTTCTACTAAATAATTGTTTAGGCTATCTTTTGGCAATTTATATTTTAAGGAATGGATAGTAATAATCAAAAATGGAAGTTCAATTTAATTTGGCTTATATTTTATTTTAAAGATTTCAAATGTGTTTGAAAAGATTTCCTAAGTTTAAAAAAAAAAAAAAAAAACATATATAAGTTAGCATTATCAAAAGTAGCAATGCATGTGTTATTTATATCTGGTAAAAACTTATGCAAACAAATAACTATCAAGTAAATTTGTGTGCTAAAAGTTATTTTATTAATGCATTATTATGTTATTTCTTCATTGGTGCAACAACCCCATGGTGGGCCAAGGCCTTCTGCCTAATGGCAGATTTATTATGTTATTATATTAACTAAATTACTGAAGGAGAGATTATTTGACTTTTAATCCGATTAATAATTTATTCATTTCTGATTTGATGAATCTAATGAAATGAAAGAATTTGTTTATGAAGAAATTTAAATCAAATTTATAAAATTCTTACTTTAATGTAATGAAGTGTGAATTATGTTTTCCTCATAACGTATATTAAATTTTAATTTAATCTTAACTTCAATCGTTTTTTTTTTTTTTTTTTTACTTTAAAAATAAATAATAATAAATACCAATACAGCAATATATATATATAATCCTTTTTGAAAATGTAACGCTTTCAATAATACTGGGATGGTTTATGTTATGATAAATAATTTAGATCAGGGGGATGGCCAACCCAAATAATCCTGCAGACCTCTTTGGAAATGCATCATAACTCCGCGGGCCACATATAAAATTAGGTATGGTCACTTAAAGTGAAACATAGAACATGTTACAAGATACGAGCTCCTCATGAGTTCGCAGAATATAATTTAATTATTCTGCGAACTCATAACTGTAAACTCGCAAATAAAACAAGCAATATCTATCATATGTTTGCAAGAATATTATTTTAAAACCAAAGTTAATTTGTTCTTATAATTTCAGTAGTTAATTTTTTAATATATGGATGCACAAATAATGTATTTTTTTAATACATTGGTTTTCACTACTTTGACCATTATAAAATAAATATATTTTGTAAAAGTGTGATAAATCTCACGGGCCAGAAAAATATTCAAGGTGGGCCGAGGGTTGGCCACCCCTGGTCTAACATGATTTAAAAGCTTCTGGTTTAGAATTTGTAAATCTTTTCTTTTTTTTTTAATGCTTATTATACATTCTGAGATAAGTTTTTTGGAATGATACCAAGTTATAGTCAATAAAGCATATCTATTGATTGTTTGATTGAAGAAAATTATGTTATTACATAGTCAGAAAATTAAAGATCTCAGAAAAGTAAACTGCTTGTACTTATAAATAGAAGGGAATGCAGAAGAGCAATTGTAAATTTTGAGACAATTAAACTCTTTCACAATTGTGTTTTAAGTTTTAAGAGATTTGATAAATCAAAAACGCGATCATAGCAATCCTAATGCCTTTTCTCTTTTAAACATGCAACAAGGACTCGTGTCTAGAGCCTACCCAGAATCTGATCTCATAACTTTATATGCGGATTTGAATACAAAAAACAATTTTACTATATGTCTCATTAAGTTTTAAGAGATTTGATCAATCAAAAGACCATCATAGCAAGTTTGTTTTTAATGACTCAAAAAAAAAAAAAAAAAAAAAACTGTACAAAAATAGCACTTATCTTGTGTTATATCAATTGTTGTGCAATAATGTATGATTACAGCTCATTAATTCTATGTTCCTTTTCAGAAGTTGGTGAACCACCCAAGCTTCCTCCAATGAAGTGCCAACTAAGGAAGCACAAAAGCAACCGAAAACCAAGGACCCCCTTCACGACACAGCAGTTACTGGCTCTCGAAAGGAAATTCCGGTCAAAACAGTACTTGTCCATAGCCGAACGGGCAGAATTTTCGTCTTCTTTGAACTTAACAGAGACCCAAGTGAAAATCTGGTTTCAAAATCGCCGGGCGAAGGAAAAAAGGTTGAAAGAGGCCGAAATTGAAAAACTTCGCATGGCTACTCGCCCTTTGATACCGTCCTTTGGATTTGGAATGACCGCTGCTGGCTCACACTTCTTGCCCGGTATGCCAGCCCACTTTGGGGCAGCAATTACAAGACCTCTTCTTGGCCCTCTGATGACACCTTACCCCATCTATTCTTCTCCATCAACAGTATGTCCCCAGTGACAATATATGCTCTAGACAGTTCCTGGTTATTTAAAATGAAAAATTCCATTGACCTTCGGATTTGATGAATCGGCATAAATCTTCTATATCTACTAGACCTCTGCTGGCAATCCGAAGTCGCACGTCTTTCAAGTTTTTAAAATCAGTGACTTTCATCTACAAAACCTGTAGACAGTTCCTGGTGATCTAATTAAGATAATAGATCGGCAGAAATCCAAGATAATGTCTAAATGTTCCTGGAAGGCACAATAGACGAGTGTCTCTTTATAACTAAATTGAAAGACATTTATGATCTTTACTATTCAATTTTGAAATTTTTTTGAATTTTAGATGAATACGACAGTTATAATATAGCAAAAGTATCATTTTGAGTGATAAAAGCAACAATTATTTTGTGTTAAGATGTCATTATAATTGTTTTGTTGTAAATATTGTACTTTCTTTATATTGTTTTTATTCTAAACGAACTGAAGTCTTAAAATAAAGACCTTTTGACATTTTTAACTATTGTAAACTGATATGAATTAATGAAAGTTTTTTATTTGATTCAACATGAAATGTACCTTTACTATTTTTATTAATATTACATTGAAAAAGCGAAAGATGAATCTGTTATTTCGAAGTAATCGTAAAAGCTATTGAGAGGCATTAATAGCATATATGTTTTAAATTTCTTAAATGCGAGGTTTAGCCACGTTCGTCTACAAAGATAAAACTGACTTTTTTTTTTTAAGGACGAGAAGAAATATTTAATTTAAAAATTACACATTAATATTTTTAATAATTGCTCAAAATTTTGGACAACTACCATTTAATTATTAGAAAAGTGGTTTTGAAATGTAATTAAAAAATTAAATAAATTTTTAATTTATTTCATTAAATTAAAAAATTAAATTTTTAAATTTAATTTAAATTCTTTGGGCATTTTTTAATTTGAAAAACAATGACTATATTTTAAGCAAATAATCCACAGGTTCTTAATTAGGATACAATTAAAAAAAAAACGACTTATAATTGGAAAAAGACATCCTCAGAGAAAAAAAATGGAACAATTTTGCTTAAATAAAAAATATTAAGTATTATTTTAATAAATTAACTTAAGCCGGCTGTATTCTTTTGAGTAGTTGAATTACACTAAATTTTGGGAGATAAATACTATCAATTTCTTAACATTATTTTTCTAATCAATCAATAAAGCGCGAGTTTAACTATGGTATTAACTGAGCTTTCGAAAGCATTTTCTGTAAAAACTAATGTTTTTCACTGGAGAAATAGGGTAAACTATGAATTTAAAGCATTTAATAATAATAATAATAATAATAATAATAATAATAAAAGATTATTTCGGATATTAGCATCTAAATTTATCAGGGTGAATATTTTATTATTGGTATTTCATAATAAGTGTTGTTAGAGCAACTTGTAAGTTAACTTACGTTAAAAAATTATCTAATATATTAGATTATTTAAAATATTAAATTTATTTATTCGTTTTAATAGCCATATACATTTTTTAATATTATATTTCTCTGATAAATATTCGTAATTTTTTTAGGAATCATTTCAACATAATTACATAATTTTGAAACTGATAAAACTTTACAAATATCCTTTAAGGGTACATTGAAAATATGATTAAGTATCATGTTTTACGAATATTAAAAAAATAATTTGCACTGATAGCAAAAGTAATCATATACATTTTAATGGAAATTAACTTTTAATGTCTGAATGATTGTTTTCTCAAAAGTCTAGACAATAAACATTTTAAAACTGGATTTAATAAACGATATGTGAACAATCGTATGATTACTTGTATGTGTGAGTTATTTTAAAATTAAACTTCACTGAGATATTAGAATGCATATACTATGTTCTGGTATTCATTGATGATGGCCATGTAAATTAATTTATGAATTGTAAGCACATATTTAAAATTAAAAACTTGATTTTCTTTTAATTATTTATAAAACACAGTTCGATCAATATTTTCATTTAAATAAATATTTCAATAAACTGAAATCACGTGTTTTAATTTGTGTCAAATTGAAAAATAAAGTCAAGTATTTTATTTTACATATCAAGGTAAAGTCAAGTATTCCATTCTACATATTAAAGTAAAGTCAAACATTTTATTTTGCATATTAAGGTAAAGTCAAGTATTCCATTCTACATATTAAGGTAAAGTCAAATATTTTATTCTACATATTAAGGTAAAGTCAAATATTTTATTCTACATATTAAGGTAAAGACAAATATTTTATTCTACATATTAAGATAAAGTCAAGTATTTTATTCAAATATTTTTAAGAAAAAAAATTTATTTGCATTTTGGTCCAAACTTTTAAAAAGCAACATTATTTCTAAACAAGGTACTGTATCAAATATCAATGAACTCATTGATTAAATAACACATTTTCCAAACTATTTTCAGGGAATTCTTCTTTTTCAAAATTTAAAATCAAGAATAATTCAATAATGGAAACAACTGAATATAATGATTTTTTCACATGCGAACTACTGTTTTACATTCTAACTTTTTGTCAAATGTGCAACATTTTGAAAAAAAAAAAAAAAAAAAAAAAAAAAAAAAAAAAATAAAGCAATAAAAAAGATTCATAACAAAAGAGTTACATTTTGCCTAAAAACAGAAAAATATCGTTATTGAAAAGTAGATAAATTTTAAAAAGCGAATCCATCTTGACTTAAATTAATAATTTAAAAATCAAATCAAAATCTTTTTAATTTTAGAAGACATTTTTACAATTTTCCATATAGTTTTAAAAAATTAAAACACATTAAATGAATTCATATAATTTATCCCTGCAAGTCATATAAGATCTTAATGTTAAAATATACTTAGAGATTTGTGAGAAAAGGAATTAGCACATTGAATGTTCCAAATTGAAAAGAAAAACAAAATGCCATATGCAACGTTCTTGATTAATAGACATTATTTCTTCATTTATATCTCGTTTTTGAAAATACTTGAATTCAGAAACTAGTCTTTATATACAGGGTAATTAAAAAAAATCTTTTTGAAATGAGTCCCTAGTTGTCATGCCATTCACAGAAAATGAGTGAAATTTTGGTTTAAAGCATTTTGAGGTACGCTCTCAAGAAACACATGAAAAACAACAATTAAACTCTAACAGTTACTGTTACAGTGAAAAGATTTGAAAAATTTCAAGCAGCAACACCTATTTTTTTATTTTTTATTTATTATTATTGGAATACGATTTACATAGCGAAAAAACCATAAATATCGTTGGAATGGTACTTGTAGCGCGAAAATCACCGACGCTAGACAGACTAAGATAAAAAGTGAAAACAACCAGTAATTACAGTGAAGCAACAGAAATCTTAATGTTAAAGTAATTAATGTGTTTAACATATTTTTTACACATTTTTAATGTGTTTCACAAATTTTCCGCGTAACCTCCTCCACACATGATGACACTTTGTATGCCGAAGAATTAAAAGAAAGCACGTACCAGGCAGGGCAAGAGGAATCTGTTGAACATGACTTTTGATAGTCGCTTCCAAATCAGATGCAATTGGCGGATTAAATGCATAATATTTAGATTTCAGGTATCCCCACAGCCACAAGTCCATTGGGAGATCGAGGAACGTTGGAAGAAGCGGGAGATAATTCTGTTGCCTAACGAAACCATGTTGTATTAAGGCTCCTTCCCACCGAAGCGAGAGACATGAAGATTCAAGCGGCAAGCGAGACAATTTTTTCGACCCCTTCACAGCGAAACGCCAGAACAGCGATTACGCCTAGTGAAGTTCCGCTTCGAGTTGTCCGCTTCGAGTTGTCCGCTTCGAATTGAAAGTTGGTCAACTCGAAGCGGCGGATTGCAAACCGGTTTCAAGCGAACGTGGTGAGGCTAGTGATTGGTCAAATCTTGTCGCTTAAATCTTCTCACCTCGGTGGGCACGAGCCTTTAAGAAAGAGCCTTTTAGAAGAGCCTTTAAGAAAGAGCCTTTTAGAAGAGCCTTTAAGAAGAGCCTTTAAGAAAGAGCCTTTTAGAAGAGCCTTTAAGAAAGAGCCTTTTAGAAGAGCCTTTAAGAAAGAGCCTTTTAGAAGAGCCTTTAAGAAAGAGCCTTTTAGAAGAGCCTTTAAGAAAGCCTTTAAGAAGAAAGAGGAAACGGCGAAGACTTCACAAACGGCGAAATGCTATCTTGCTTTCACACGAAGTCAGATAGCTCATTTCGCTGTAGATATTCTTGAAATTGCATGCATTGCAAAGTGCCACAAACTGCATCTGATTTGAAAGACATCCCTCTTGCCATGGTACGTGCTTCTGTGCTATCCACCATCTGCCACATGCAAAGTGTCATCGAGTGTGAAGGAGGTCACATGGAAAATTTGTGAAACAAATTAAAATGTTTGCTTTCAATTATTTCTCTGTCTTTATTGGTTAATTTTCTTTTTTCTTCTAAGTTTGTCTAGCGCCGACGTTTTTCGTGCTATAGGTACTCTTTCAACACTATATATGGTTTTTCACTATGGAGATCGTATTCCAATAAAAACAACTAGGTGTTGCAATTGGAAATTTTTGAAATTGTATCTTTGTAACAGTAACTATTAGAGTTTAATTGTTGTATTCCATATGATTCTTGAGCATATACTTCAAAATACCTTAAACCAAAATTTAATTCAGTTTCTGTAAATGGTATGATAGTTAAGAACTCATATGTAGAGAGTTTTTTTATAATCATATAAACAAAACTTAAAAAGGGGATTAAATAAAATTATTCTAAAAATTATTAATTACAAATTATTCTTTTTAAATTAAATTTTAAAAATAATTAGTCAAATTTTGATTAATTAATTAAATTAATCAAAATTTTGTATAAAAGTTCGTTCTAATAGGTCTATACTGCATCATAGGGAAGTAATAAATATTCCTTGATGCAAAAATTGAAATTTACCAATTTTAATTACATCATGAAACGAGTATTATCATTAGAAAAGGGTTAATATTTATATATACTATATTCTAGAATCGTTGCAGAATTTTTCTTTTCATTTATGCTGTATTATTTGCAGATAATTTGCAGTTTCCCTTTCAGTGAATAATACAATATTGTATACTTCAGAAGGCTTTGTTGATAAAAAATTTCAATAAAAGTTACACGATTTCGAATACAGAAAAATTCCAAGAGGAAAATTTTCAGCTTATTATATTGGACTGGCAAAAAATTACTTTCGATTTTTAATATGCACTTAATTGGTGAATACCGAATTTACTTTCTTGCCAACTCAATAAATTTTATCTACATGAATTATTACATACCTCTGCAAATCAAAATAATCATACTAGTAAAAAAGAATATCCAAGAAAACAAAATCATTATATTAGAAAACTGAAGAAAAATGGAATAAATATATATTTAAATGATAAATAAATAAATGCAAGCATTAAATTAAAAATAGAAGAAACAAATACAGGTACTAAATTCAAATAGGTCATGCAGAATTCTATTAGAACATGAACAGAATTATTAAGTGTATAAATCATAATGGGGCACAAAACTCGATATTTCTTTTATAATTCTTTTATCAAGTACAGTACAAATCGAGTGAGAATTAAAAAGCAAAATATTCTAAATTATTTTGAAAGAATATCAAACATTAAAAAATCAAAACATTTTTATTCCGAAAATCAAAACGTTCTAATTTGCTTCTTTTTTGTTTAGGAAATTCAGTTAATTATAATTACAATAATGTTTTGCCTGGTTTTTCGGATTTTGTACTTTGAGACTTAAATGATCTAAACAAAGATTATAATAATTTCTTGATGAAATCATGCATTTTTTTTTTTTAAAGGATTAAATTACAGTGAATTTTTTCTTCGGTTTAAATAATAAGCAAAATGCGAAGTTTATTAATCAGAGCAATATGTGGTCAATTTACCGATATTGTAATATCTTTGAAAATTGAATTAAAAAAACCACAAAATGTACATTTTTTAAATTTTAAATAATCGATAATATTTATAAAAAGAATATTAAAGTTATAATAATATTTATAAAACACAAATATACAGTTGTGGGTACATAAAGATTTAGAAATTATATTTAAAGGTTTTGTAAGAAGAAACTTTAAAAAAATTTTTTTTTTTCAAAATCTGATAAATTCAGATTAATTAAAAATTTTTTTATCCAACTTGAAATACTAACATAATAAATGCTTATATCTTGAGTTACACGTAACATTTAGAACTGAAACTGATAAAAAGTTTTCTAGAGTTTGTTTGCTGTGATTTATAAGTTTTGGTTTTATAATAGGGGAGTTGTAATAGTATTCAAAAGAATTATATGTAGATAAAGGACATAGATATTATTAATCAAACACATTATTGTGATTTTAAAATAACATAATTGGGACAAATAGGTGAATCTAAACTAGCATAAAATTTGATTTGAAGTCACTTTAAGCACATAAATAATAAAGCAATTCTTCCAAAATATTGTTGTCAGATAATTTCTGGAAGTTTAGTTATATTCAATACATAAAATTTAATGGAAATTATTTGCTCATAATCTACCCTAATCCATCTTCATAATCTACTCATAATTTATCTGCTCATAATATTCCTAATCTATCTGCTCATAATCAACACTAAGAATTTAAAAATTTACGATAAAAAAATCAAAGTAGATGTTCAATTTTTTTTCGTTAGTTTTGTTTTAAATCTGTCAAGGAATGCTTTTTCCTTTCTATTTAAATGCATTTGCTATTTCTTAATTATCATCTGAACATCTCAGTTAGGTATAAATCTAAAAAAATAGTGACTGTAGCACTCGGGTGATTGAAACATACATAGTTTAAATGACTAAACATACATACTTTTAATGGCTAAAACCTGGACAATAAATTAAAAAAAAAAATGAGATGTTGTTGATAATTTGATGAAAATGATAGTAAAGAAAAATTTTCATCAAATCAAAACAAAACTTGATAATAATATAATTATCACCAAGCAACCTATTTCAAACTTGTGCACTTAAAATCAACTACAAATCCTTTTAAAATTCTTTTTCATTTTTTGCAAATTACATGATTCTTTATCCTTTTTATATTTACTTGCATTAGGTCTTTCTGTCCCTTAACCTGCAATGTAATATTTTATAACACTTATTTCTCTTATTAAATATTTTATTTATTAATTTTCACATCAACATTAATTATGTTTATTAACGTTAATACGAAAATGTAATATTCCAGTGCATTGCAGCTTTAATAAAAGGATATATATTTATTTCTAAATTTACATTTTTTAAAGTCCTGGAAAACTTACTCCCCCCTTTTATATATGTGTGTATATATTTTAATTTATTCATTTACTGATAAGTATGTTGTTAGTTATTCTATTCAACATCGTCAAAAAAAAATCCGTTTTTATTTTCTATCATGTTTTTTATTTAAACAGAATTTAAGTCCGAAGGCTTGGGTAGATTTTCCGATAGAATTATTTTTGTAATGAAATATTAATAATGTTATTTCAAATGAATTTTTATATTTTCTTACACTTTTTATTTATTCCTTTCACAATATCCCGCTCCCCCCTCTTTTTTTTACATTTTAATTTTTTGATATTCTCTTCTGTTTTTGTAAAAATTTTCCTCATTGTTCAGCTTCTGTACCATCAAAAGTGAATTTTGCGAAAATTTTCCCTCCTCCATCATATGTCCATTCAATTTAAACCACATCATTTCCAAACTGCATAGGGGCAACTCACTCAACCCTAGGCAACAGTGATGTGGTGTGTAGTAGCAGTAGTATTCTTTTCCCAAAAATATTAATGTTCATTAATGAATAAAAATCATGATCCTTATTAAGTTTTCATGCACTCACTTCGATTACAATAAATGTAATCTGATATTAATTACTATTGATCCCATAATACATTGCAAAAATCACCCACGTCAATTTCGTTGAGAGTAATATTGTTATGCCTGCATGATGTTTCCATAGTGAGTTGTTAATAATTTCGAATGTTTAACAAATCAAATTTAATCTGCTATTAATTACTATCGTTCCTATAATACATTGCAAAAATCAGCCACGACAATTTCGTAGAGAGTAATATTGTTATGCCTGCATGATGTTTCCATAAAGAAGTTGCTAATAATTTCGAATGTTTAACAAATCAAAAACAGCAAAATGTTCCTATAATACATTGCAAAAAACCATTTGTATTGTTATGCCTAAATGTTTCCAAAGAAGTTCTAATAACGAATGTTTACAAATCAAATTTAATCTGATATTAATTACTATTGTTCCTATAATACATTGCAAAAATCACCCACGAAATGTTGTAATATTGTTATGCCTGCATGATGTTTCCATAAAGAAGTTACTAATAATTTCGAATGTTTAACAAATCAAATTTAATCTGATATTAATTACTATCGTTCCTATAATACATTGCAAAAATCACCCACGTCAATTTCGTTGAGAGTAATATTGTTAATGATGTTTCCATAAAGAAGTTACTAATAATTTGAATGTTTAACAAATCAAATTTAATCTGATATTAATTACTATCGTTCCTATAATACATTGCAAAATCACCCACGTCAATTTCGTTGAGAGTAATATTGTTATGCCTGCATGATGTTTCCATAAAGAAGTTACTAATAATTTCGAATGTTTAACAAATCAAATTTAATCTGATATTAATTACTATCGTTCCTATAATACATTGCAAAAATCACCCACGTCAATTTCGTTGAGAGTAATATTGTTATGCCTGCATGATGTTTCCATAAAGAAGTTACTAATAATTTCGAATGTTTAACAAATCAAATTTAATCTGATATTAATTACTATCGTTCCTATAATACATTGCAAAAATCACCCACGACAATTTCGTAGAGAGTAATATTGTTATGCCTGCATGATGTTTCCATAAAGAAGTTGCTAATAATTTCGAATGTTTAACAAATCAAATTTAATCTGATATTAATTACTATCGTTCCTATAATACATTGCAAAAATCACCCACGTCAATTTCGTTGAGAGTAATATTGTTATGCCTGCATGATGTTTCCATAAAGAAGTTACTAATAATTTCGAATGTTTAACAAATCAAATTTAATCTGATATTAATTACTATCGTTCCTATAATACATTGCAAAAATCACCCACGACAATTTCGTAGAGAGTAATATTGTTATGCCTGCATGATGTTTCCATAAAGAAGTTGCTAATAATTTCGAATGTTTAACAAATCAAATTTAATCTGATATTAATTACTATCGTTCCTATAATACATTGCAAAAATCACCCACGACAATTTCGTAGAGAGTAATATTGTTATCCCTGCATAATGCTTCCATAAAGAAGTTCTTAACAATTTCGTAGGTTTAACAAATCAAAATAGCAAAACGCGAAACCATTTGTATAAATAAAGAAAGAAGTATTATAATATTAAACATAATGCAATGTAATTAAATGTTGTTGTTAACCTGATATTAAATACAGACAACAATAAGTATGGTTCCTATCTTGCATTTTGAAACCACTACTGGCTTAAACCTATTTACCCCACTTCCTGCATTCGCGGATACTTTTCCCTTACCCTTTCAGACCATTCCATGTAGTCATTATGTTCAGGCAGAGGAAGGCCGTTGGAACACCAACAACCAATCAGATGGCCAGCAAACGGAAAAATAAAAGGCCCGATCACCCATAGAAGACCCGGTGTCTACCTTTTCTCTTGCAACAGATCCGACAACAAAACATGGCATTTAAGAACGTTTAACTGTTGCCGGTTGCCCTAGCCCATTTCCCCCTTCGTTTCCGAATGGCTATTAGGGCGAGGTGCCATCGAGGTCTGAATCTCAAAGGGCAGTGCTAATTAAAAGGAAAGCTCGGCGATTAGGATGCCCAGGATAGGGCAATAAAGGGCTAATTTTAAACAGCATATCTCCAGAATACCTTTGGTGGAGGGGAATGGTCGGTTTAGTTGGTCGTAATGTTTTCACGAGTTTTGAAACGTTTTGAAGTTGGCGCGGCACAGTCATTCTGTTTCCAGAAACAATACCTCCAGCAATAAATTGCGCATAATTGGTCGTAGCATAGGGATAATGCAACCTCATTTATTTGGAGAATAGGTGTATTTAAAAATGCAATTTTCCCCATTTGGGTGGAAATTAAACAGAAGGGAAATATATGTGATTGGTACTTGTAGTTTCTCCTTACTATTCAGTTGTTTTTGGTTCACAATGCTTAAATAAGTTTAAAAATGTTTGGAATGTATTGAATTTTCAATCTGACTTTTAGAATATTGATACAGGTTAGATATGTTGATGTTATTTAGAACTGCAATTCCCAAAATAATTTTGTAAGCTTCCCTACGTATTTTAAGTTCAGAATTCAATTTAAAATTAACTTCTGCTTTACATTTTTCGTAAAAAAAAATACTACTAATCTACTTTGTTTCTATTTTAAATAAAGACAGTATAGAGTAAATATTTCAACAAATTACATTTGTACTTTAAAACGTAATCTTAAAAACTAATTAAAAAATATGGATGATAAAAAAGATGATTTAAACTAAAGCGATTGATTTTTTTCAGTTCGAAAGTATTTTCTTAAACATATGAAAATAATAAAAATGGATGAACCAAAACAGTACAAGAGAAATCTTTAAAATCTTTGCCATCTTAAGTAAATATTAGAATTTTAAAGTAATGAAAGCTACTTTAATTAAGTTCATTATATTTTTAAGAAGATATTATTTATCTAAAATTAATCATAAATATTATCACATATGAGTAAAATGGCATTTAAAAGAAGTTTTAAGCTTTGGGAAACAATATTTTTAAATTGTGTTACTAAAATGTGATTTGAAGGAACAACAAAAACAAAGATATTAAACAATTTTTAAAAGTTTGACAAATAAAAAAGCTCTAGACTAATAGTATTTTGGCAATTAAAATGTAAACATGTTTTTATGATGAATTGACGTTATTATTCATTATTTGTATGTATGAGTTTATGATGATCATTAACTTCTCACTTTAAGAATTTTAGAAAAAAAATATTATAATAATTTTAAATCACGTCCAGGCCACCAAAAAAAATGTACCAGACTTAGTTACGCATTAGTAGAAATAATCAGCAAATACTCTTTGCATCCATTTTATTCGAAACCTTTTCACTTACCAAAATGAACCTGCTCACTTTATTCACTTGACCTGTTTACTTTCAAAAATGAACCTGTTCATTTGATGTGTTCACTTGACCTGTTCAGTTACCAAAATGAACCTATTCACTTTGTTCACTTACACAAATGAACCTGAGTTCTTGACTTACTTCGCTTTTATATAAAATAAAAGAAGGTGCACATTCACACTGTAAACAAACGAATTTACATAGTTCGTGTCAAGACTGAACACATTATATAACTAGAAATCATAGTTAAAGTAGATCGAGATTAAAACTAAAATAGGAGTTAAAAAATAGTAATAAAGAAAAGTACCAGAAAGAGTTAAATGCAAATCTGTGCAATCTATACAAAACTTTTTCGGACTTAGTTCAACAACGGATAGGAATATCAAACATTGCAAAATGCTACAGTTTACTTTATTAATATTTCAAGATAAACAGACAATGTATAATTTTTCCTTTTTTATGATATGATTTAGTTTATAAATTACTGAAATTGTATTTACTTCATTGTTGATGCCAATTTTTTTAACTAAATGGAAAACATATATTAGGTATATTAGAAAATTCTCTATAAATTCAAAGTAGTTCAAAGTAAATTTCATTCCGAAAAACTAATTTATATGCTAAGTATGTTTTGTACCTTTATTTATTCTGTACATAATACATCGTTGTTTTCATTCATTTTAAGTATTTTATACTTGTTCATACAAATTTTTGTTTAAATAATATTTTTCTAAAAATATTATAACGTAAGTTTTATTTTCATAAAACAAACTTCATTGTAGATTTACATTTGTAGAAATCAATAAATCCTGATAGTTTAAAAGTTCACAAAAGTAAATCGCAACTATGGATTTTTAAACATTTGCGTTTTAACTAATCTAATTGTTTGATTTCTAAACATGAAGTGTTATTACTTCAAACTAACGCTGCTAATATATCAGATAGTGTAAATCAAAAACGACTATTGCATGATAAGCCAAAGTGTCTTGGACAACCTTGGATACAAAAAAGGCCGAAGAGCCTTGGATACAAAAACGAACAATATTAATTAATTTTTCATTTATTATAACACAAAAATATTTCTTTTGACTAGTCATAGGTTTTACTATAAAATTTTATAAATAAATATCAACTTCTGGAATCAAGTACAATGATTTACATTGAAACGAAAACAATGATTTACGTACGAAATCAGTAAACAATGATTTACATTGAAGTTAGTGGTTTACACATCTAAACTGTTACGGAATTAATAAAAAGTATAAAATCATAGAACTTAATTTATAATTTTTGACATAAAAATTCAATATATATATATATGTATATATATATATATATATATGTATATGTATATATATATATATATATATATATATATATATATATATATATATTCGAATAGTTATCTTATCAAAATATAAATCTCAAAATAAAATTTAATTACGTTGATTTGAAAACGTATTGAAATAGCAGATTATTTCATATGTAATAGGGTGATCGAAAAAAATATATATATGTATATTCTCTACAACAATACTTTAATTCAACACTATAACGCATAATGAGGCAAGACAATGAACATAGACAAATATTAATATACTTTAGCAAATGAGTAGAATTGAATATTATTATGATAAAATATCCGTTCGTTTTTAAGTAGTGTAATTTTGTTTAAAGTAAATTGCTACAAGTAAAAATACCCAGAATTATTGTAAAGTAATTTAAAGAAATTTTATATTTAAAAACGCGTTCCGTTTTTCTAGAATTGAAAATAATTGATTTTGAAAGGTAATGTTAAGGCTATCTTTGATATTTTTATTTTATTTTTGTCTGCTAATTGTCAGATCTTGCAAAAAAAAAAAAAAAAAAAAAAAAAAAAAAAAAATATTGTGATTTCCATTTGACAGCAACATTAACATTCTAAACACTACCATTCTTATTTTTCATGTGTTATCTTTTCTTTATGCCCTATCTTTGATATTTTTATTTAATTTTATCTACTAATTGTCAGACCTTGTAAATAAAAAAAAAATTTATTGCGATTTCCATGTGAAAAATCTTTATCAATTTCATTTTCCTAACTTAGATTTTCAAGTCAAAGCAATCGAGTAAACATGCTAGTTCAATACAGAGGAAGTTGGAACATA
This sequence comes from Caerostris darwini, assembly GCA_021605075.1. NCBI lineage: Eukaryota > Metazoa > Arthropoda > Arachnida > Araneae > Araneidae > Caerostris > Caerostris darwini. Next base: position 100,666 of record BPLQ01005135.1, read on the forward strand.
TACGAAATATGTTCGCAGATTTTTTTTTCTTTCTTTCTTAATTATTCTTATTATACTTAGATCTATTGTTAACGTCTGGATTGTTTATGCAAATATTCTGCTTAACTTTAACAAATACTTATTTTGCACCTGTTCTGTACTATTTTATTTATTTTTAGCACAGCTGTAGTGGCGGAGCAGCTGTTTAATTTCTATTGAATAATAATTGAACTTATTTTTATTAAACAGAAGCTTCTTCGTTGAAGATAGAATGAATGTTTATGAAGATAGAATTTTAATCTTGCGTGGTGTAAAAGGTTTATAGATTTACATAATTTTTTGTAGGCCTTTTATCAAGTTAAAACATAATGATAGAGAATAGCAAAACAAAATCTGAATAATAATGTGAAATTATTTTTACTAAAAGATAGATGAATGAAAATCTTACATAAAATCTCATAGCCAATGAAATAAAAGAAATTAGAAAACAATCTAATATCTTTACTTTCATTTAATCATTACACTTCTTGAGAGTAAAATCAACCAAATTTTGTGTGGTTGCAAGCGATCTATTCCGGGACGGCATTATTAGCGTTCTCTAATTAACGAAGTAATTAATTGGATAATAATTAAACTTATTTTTATTAAACGGAAGCTTCTTCCTTTGTTTATGGAAGTTGAATTTTAATCTTGCATGGTGTAAAAGGTTTATAGATTTATATGATTTTTTGTAGACCCTTTTTCAAATTAAAATATAATTATAGAGACAGTAAAACAAAATCTGAATAATTTTACTAAAAGATAGACGAATGAAAATTTTCCATAGAATCTCATTGTCAATGAAATACAAGAAATTAGGAAACATTCAAATCTTTGGTAAAGTCTAATTCTTTACTTTCACCATTCAAGCACTTCTTGAGAGAGTAAAATCGACCAAATTTGGTGTGGTTGCAAGCCATCCATTCCGGGACAGCATTATTAGCGTTCTCTAATTAACGAAGTAATTAATTTCCAGAGAGATAATCAATCACAGAGTATTACCTATACGGAAATTAATTACTTAAATAAAAAAGGTACTTATCTGTGGCTTGATCAGTAAACCCCCGAAATTGTTAAATTATGGCTTTAATGGCCGGAAGTGAAGTGTTTCTGTTCTGGCATCACTCGAAACTCTTCTTTTGGTAATTATCGACGGAAGATTCTGAAACGGTGCGCTGCGCAATCAGATACCTTTTATTTTTCATCGATGGGTAGCTAATTTGGGGTGGGGGTGGGTGGTTACTGGGAAGAAGGTATAATTTTACTATTACGGGATTTTGAGCTTCAGTGAAACAATGTAAGAGCACTTCAGTATATTTTTAATTTGTTCCTTATTTTTCTGAATTGCTATTTATAATAGTTTTATTTTTTGTTACATGTAACAAAAAATGTATGAGAATGTTTTGAAGCATTAACACTTTTTAGTAGGGCAATAAAATCGAAAAAAAAATTTCTCAATATTTATTTCTTTTTATAAACACAATAACTTGATTAACAATTTAAAAAATTATAAAAGCATCTTCTGACGGTTTTTCTTTTCTAATTGATTTTCAGATATTTTAAGACTTTTTCGATTCTTGAAATCATATTTGTTCACCATTTTAGAGATTAATAGGCTATTTGAATCTGACTAAATTAAAACCTACTCTTGAAAAATTAAAACTTCCTATTGTTTTATTATAAGAATGCAGTACTAATGATTCTATTTTGCAAATTAAGCATGATTCTCTAATCTAATAGTCAATTTATTTGATTTATTATAAGAATGTAGTACAAATGTACTGAATGTAATACTAAGTACTGTTTTATTATAAGAATGTCGTACTAATGGTTCTATTAAGCAAATTAAGTATTATTCTCTAATCTAACAACCAATTTATTTGAATTATGTTCATGACTTACTTTTCTGCAGTTATGTTTGTTTGAATGTGATTTTGTACAAAAAGTCCCTTATTATAATAATTAAAGGAATTAGTATCAATAAAGTAAAAAATAGCTAAAATAAGAAAAATTCAAATTGTGTTAAAATAAGAAAATATAATGGACATTTATGGTACTTTTTTCCTAAGCAATACAGTCAGCAATTTAATCTTCTCATCCATTCTTTAAAGATTCATTAATTTCTTGATTAAATATTAGAACAATTATTGAAATATTTTTAAGTAGCTTACAGCAAAAAATCTTCATTTTTATCTTATCTTTCTAGTGTGCTTTAGCGTATTTAAATAATGGATTAGAGCAAATTTATTAATCGGAAGAAAAACAAATTAATAATCCCAAGTAATGAATGTTATACTTTATTTAAGAGGGTGCGTAGATACGAAAACTATTTGATATGAATCATTTATAATTTTTATTATATAATTTTAAATTTAAAAAATACATAATTATCTGGTTAGATATACAGGCTACCTCTAAAATTCAGAATCTAACGTAAGAACAACACGTGTAACAGCAACCTTAAAATAATAATAATAATAATAAATAAAAAAAAGAAAAGAATTTTTTTAAAAACTAAATTCAATTTTAAAGAGATTGAAAAACATACCTTTATATATTAAAAATATATATTTCTAAAAACATACCTTTCAAGGAAGAATAAATTTTAAAAGAAATCTGTAAATCTCTTGAAAATCACCAAATTTTGAACGAAATATTTTGTTTATGATACTAAATTTAGAATTTTATCTAAGGACAAAAATACATAACAGCAATCTTAAAAAATAAAAATAAAAAATTATAGAATTCCAAACGATTCTTTCTTTCTTGAAAAACTTTTACTTTGAAATAAAATTGTCTTTGGTTTCACCAGACAACTTTTTAGAACAATTTTACATTAATTAATTATATAATTATTGTCTCATGGAAGTAATTTAAATAAACCAATAAGAATATCTGGTGAAAGAAATTTTTAAAAATAATAAGAAACGTGGAAAATGATCAAGGAAACGAAACATCCCGATCCCCAAAACAATACCCATATTTTTATGGGTAATAACCCTTGCGTGTGTGTAGTAGTCGTGGCCGAGCGGTTAAGGCGATGGACTAGAAATCCATTGGGATTTTCCCGCGTAGGTTCGAATCCTACCGACTACGAAGTGTGTTTCCTTGGGAATTTTTTTTCTGAATATTCTTGTTCTTGAATTTTTTTTAATGAATATCCAATTGTAATTTAGATTAAAAAAAATGTTTTCTTTTTCAATGTTTAGACATCTTTTAACAAAAACATTTTAAGATAAATTTTAATATTTGCGTAGGTTTGAATCCTATTTTTTGATGAATATCCAATAAATTTTCTTGTTCTTGAATTTTTTTGCTGAATATCCTATGAATTTTCTTGTTCTTGAATTTTTTTTTATGAATATCCCATTGTAATTTTTTTTTTATTGTATTTATTTTATCTGAATATTTTATTAGATTAAAAAAAAATTTCGTTTTATGTTTAGGCACCTTTTAACAAAAGGATTTTATGATAAAATTTTAATATTTTTTTCCCCTCTTTGTTTATTTTATTTTTTTTCTTTGATTATTTTTTTCTTAGACTTAAGTATATATATGTGCCTCTTTGAAGTTGATATACATATTTTTTTACCAGAATTTCGTAGTTTAAAATAATCATTTGATTATTATAACTTTCCTGAACTCTTATTTCCGTCCTATTCTGCTTTAAGACAGTGAATGTGTGAAAACCAGAAAGGAATTTTTTTTTAATTGCTTTTATCTACGGTTAGTGTAGAAAGTATTCGTACAGTACCAATTAATAATAGAAAACACATTTTTATTATTTATTAGAGGGCATTTCATGAGAAAAATTATCAGAAATTTCAAATTCTATTTGAATTTGGAATTTTAAATAATTATTAAAATTTTTATACATTTTTATTTAAAAGTTAAAATATTATATTTCGTGACCGATAAAAATTGTAAAATATGCTTAGAAAAATCTACATCGTGGTTCTGAATTTTGGAGGGGGAAAAAAAAAAAAAAAAAAAAAAAAAAAATTTCTTTATTTAGCTTTTTAGTCAGACATGAATTTTCAATTTGGTCATGATAACTGTTGTAATGTTTAAGACATAGCCTCATTGTATTTTTAACTATCTAATTTAAATGTCCTCTTTTAAGGACCATAACAATCCGTAATAGGAAAATTTTCTCACATTGGTATTATGTAAGATTTATGGAGGTGGACACTCGTTCAGATACTAACTTCGTCATTTGTTTGTAGTTCTAAATGAAGAAGTAAAATATTTGTGATTGAATGTCTAACCCGCTAAGTATCATCTCACTAGATAAAGATAAATTAATGTTTAGTTTCACGAAATTTCAACAGTGAAATATAAAATTATATTTATATCCACGATAAAAAAGTTGCCTGATAGCCAATTGGCTAGCGCTCTGACCAGTGGTACCACACGCTTTTAAGATTCGAATGCTGGCTGTAAAATGGATGTTTATTAGTAGATCGAAATCCATGTTAAAATATACGTCCTGTTCTAATTAGTCCAAACAGTTAAAAAAATGACAGTAGAACGACAAGCAAAATCAATCCAAAATTAATAATAACAGTCAATCTGTTTCACGTTTAAATCTTTTAAACTGAACAATATTTCTGATTTTTAAATAAAAATTATGTAAAATTTGTATTCTTAATTATCTAATTTAAATGTCATCTTTTATTGGAAAATTGCAATCTGTAATTGGAAAATTTTCTTACATTGGCATTATGTAAGATTTGGGGAGGTGGACACTAGTTCAGATATTAACTTCGTCATCTGTCTCCAGTTGTAAATGAAGAAATAAAATATTTGAGGCGAATGTCTAACCCGTTAAGTATCGTCTCACTAGATAAATATAAATCAATATTTAGTTTCACGAAACTCAACAGTGAAATATAAAATTATATTTATATCCTCAATCCTCTTATTAAGCTGTAGGTCCCAATTTAATTAGCCAAAAGTGTGCAAAAAATGACCGTAGAATGACAAACCAAATCAAACCTCAATCCTCTGATAATAACAAACAATCTGTTTCACATTTAAATGTTTTAATCATCAACAATAACACGACAGTCCAGAGGCGGCCAAGGTTTTCCTTTGAAGAGATTTTCATACATTCCTCTGGGTGACAATGGTCCTCCAATTCTTAACCTTTAGTACAGCAAAATCTTTTGAAAAAGATTTTGCTATCTATCGCATCGTTTCTATCCATCGCAACTTAGGTCGTTTTCTACCTCTTTGTCACTGTGGCTTTGCAAAAACGAGCCTTTTTACAGGGTTTAAATCATTCATTCTAAATATATGAGTTTCCCATTTTATCCTATTGATTTTAATAAATTTTATAATATCTGTGTCTTTATAGCATTTATAAATTTCTGAGTTGTGCCGTCTTCTCCAACAATCATAAATCTTTTAACATGAACAATTTTTCTGATTTTCAAACAAAAACTATTTAAGACAGATTCAATTCAATTATGTAGAATCTGAATCAAGTAAGAAGCATCGTTTTAGCATTTTTATTAAATTAGAAACTAGCGATATACTAAAAATTATATCGTTATTTTCTGGGCGATCTTGATCAATTTGTCGATTTTCCCTGGTATAGATGACCAATCATTTTAATTTTTATTCACATAAAAAAGAATTTATGAAAAAATACAAAGAAGAAATAAACATTTCTATGTTAAAATAATTATACTTCAACAAAATTTGGAGCAGCTAAACTTTTCTAATCAATCATTTTATGCAATATAAATTATAAATTTTGAACCAGAAGAACACATATTTGCTGTATACTGTACAAATTAATTTAAGGGAAAGACCGTAAACACTTCATATTCTTTCAATTCTTTCTTGAAAAACCGTAATGTATACATATTTTCTAAGCGTAGTGCTTTAAAAGGGTTTAAAATTGATATCGTCTTTATAGAAAAGCCATTCTTCACCAGGAAGTACTCTGAAGGCAGCACTAAATTTATCGACACCCTACGGGGCAGCCTATTTATCACCTTGAAGCGCTTACATGGGAACGCAAATCTTCTTCAAATGATATCTAAAGAGTATCCAGTGGAAGAGGTAATAAAGTTCCTTCTTTAGTGTGCTTAATAATAACGTAATTTAACCCAATCGTTTTTGAAATTCTCTTAATAGAATTTTAAAATGTTCCTTATATGAATGTACATATGGTTAAATATCAACTTATTTAAAATGAAATGCCAGATTATTAGTATAAGAAAGGTAAATATTTACGTATTATTATGGAAGGAAAATCTGTATGTTTTAATAGAATTTTAAAATGTTCCTTATATAAATGCAAATAATGTTAAATAATGATAATCAACTAATTTAAAATGATATGCAAGATTATTAGTATAAGAAAAGTAAACACTTATGCATGTTATGTAAGGAAAACCTGTATGAAACCTGTGTGTTCCTGTATGTTTTAATAGAATTTTAAAATGTTCCTTATATGAATGTACATAATGTTAAACAATAATATTTAACTTATTTAAAATGATATTCAAGATTATTAGTATAAGAAAGGTAAATATTTATATTATGGGAGGAAAATTTGTAGGCAAGGTCATAAGGAAATATTGGAATTTGTAGATATTAATTACATTGATTAACTTAATTATAAGGAAGAATAATTTTTTATGACGATTTTACTTGTCTTTAAACAAAGAAGAGAAAAGTGCTGTATGTATACATATGTAAACGCTAACAGTGCGAATAAAAATGCTCAACTGTTTGAAAAAACAAATCGAATGTTGTCCAAAAACAAATCGAAAATTTGTTTTTCAAGCGAACAAACTGTGTTCTTTTACATATCCAGTAACTCGACTGGCTTAAATGGTTAGCATTAATTGTATATTGTAATTGTAGTTAATCGGATTGTGCATCGTAATTAAAAAAGGATCATTTGACGCTCTTAATAAGTTTAATACTAATTATGTCTTGTATTAGAATTTGAAATAAAAGAACCAACATTTATATACACTTAGTCACAAAAGTAAGTATGCAGAGTGTATGGGATGATGTCCTATGATAAAAAACAGACCTACAATATTAAAATTTTCAAATTAACGATTTATTTCGATTACAGCAAAATCGAGCTTAATAACAAAATGAAAAGTAATTAAAAAATACAAATATTTAATTAGCAAGATGAGCTTAACTTAAAATAGGATGTAATTTACATCATAAAAGTAAGTATGCAAACAAAAACAAAGACATTAATATTGCAAATTTTACAATTTTTCAAAAAAATTAGTAATTTGTTGGATAGCCTTTGGCCTTTATAACAGCTCTCAATCTAGATGGCACTGATTTTACTAGATTTTGAGTGACAGAAGATGGTATTTTCTGCCACTCCTCCAAAAGGGCTTTTTTTACATCATTCTTAGTTTTGATCTCTTGCTTTCTAATTTGACGATCGAGATAATCCCACAAGTGTTCAATGGGATTAAGATCAGGTGACTGCGGTGGGGTTTTTAGCCGTTTTCTCACGTGATATAGCAGCCATTCCCGAACAACCCGAGCAGTATGTTTGGGATCATTATCTTGTTGGAAAGTGAAGGATCCATCGAGTCCCAATTTAGAAGCACTTTGGCTTAGATTATTCTTTAAAATATTCAAATAGCTATATTGATTCAATATTTCGTCGATTATAACTAAATTTCCTACTCCAGTTGCTGCCATGCAACCCCAAACCATAATCGAACCACCACCGTGTTTTACAGTTCCTCTCATTTTCTTTGGTTCTAGAGCTGCATTTGCTTTCCTCCAAACTTTTTGGTGTCCATCTGACCCGTGGATGTTGAATTTACCTTCATCCGAAAAAATCACGGAATTCCAAAAATTTGTGTCCTGCTTTACATTTTCTTTTGAAAAATCTATTCTCTTTTTGCGATTCACTTTGATAACAAATGGTTTTCTTCGCATATTTCGACCATGGTATCCTGCCTTCCGTAACACACGGCGAATTGTTTCAGGATTGCATGACTTCGCAAAATTGTTTTTCACATTAGTTGTCAATTTTGGTGAGCTAATCGTCCGATTTTTTTCACATTTCCAACAATAATTTGCCTTTCTCGATCCGTCAACATGGGCGGTCGTCCTGTTCTTGGCTTGTTTAGAGTATTTCCCTCAGCCTGGAACTTTTCTATGATTTTTTGCACTGTTGCAGGACATTTGCCTATGATTTCAGCCATTTGTCTTTGGGACTTGCTTTCCTTATAGAACTTTATTATTGCCTCCTTTCGATCTTTTGATAATTCTTTTCTACGTGGAGCCATTGTTGATGTACTTAAAGCTGAAACTTACAAGCTTTGTAGCAGAACTTCTAAACTTATCACTGACATACGAAAAATCGCTCGAGAAGTTTCATTCATCCTATTTAAAAGTCAAAAATTCAGAATGCATATATACTTTTGTGATTTAAATTTCTACTGGTAGTTAACAAAGTTACTCTTAAAGTTTTTAAAAAATAATGATTTGGTTTATTTTTCATTACTTTATGCCTTTAATCAGAAGCTATAAACAACACTCACCAAAATAATATTTTTCTTATATTTATTTGAGAACTAGAGCTTTTTCACTTACGCTATGAGTTGCATACTTACTTTTGTGACTAAGTGTATGTACAAAATAGGCGGTTTTTCAACGAACGAATTCTCTGTGTACTTTTCTTAAAACTATTTTTTAAAAATTGTTTGTTTTTTTTCAATAAATTTCCTTTTTCAAAAACTACAAAAACTATTATCACTAATCAACGTATTTGATTTCTTACTCTAATATCGATTCTACTAAAAGCTTTTTATGACATATTCAAGAATTGAATCCTTAGAGTTTATTTATCCATACCACTTAATGTGTACTGAAACACGAGATTATAATTTTCAATTCTCAACTATAAAAACTTTGCTTGTTACGCTATTGTCATTTTCATGCTGTTATACTTAATGTTTAGTCATTCTATAACAGGTACAGATTTTAAGCCAATGCAAAATGGTTTCATTTAAAATATTCTTTTAATTTTTTTAAATTTTACTTATTTATCTATTTATTGCTTTTATATATTTTAAAAATTCTCTTTAAAATCTCTAACTAAATTTAGGATGTTATTTCTTTTGGCTCCAGCATTTTTTAAAAAATTGTATAGCATGTTGTTTCTTTTTGCTGTCTTCCTTAGATTCAATTTCGTCATCTAATTTTGTTCTTTACTTCTCAAACAATTTCTTCAGTCGTAAGTTAATCAAAAGTCACTATGCTATGAGCATTTATATCGACATCACTGATAAAGTGAGCCACAAAATTGAGTATACACCTCTAAAACTTTTAGACTTCTTCCAATTACAAATTAAATATTAATTTAAATAGATAAATTTTTTTATCCTAGATACTTTAACCTCTGCTTTACCATCCTATAATAACACAATTCTATAGTTAACTTATTTATTACAAAAAAAGTTAAGCGATTCGAAGAAAAGATTTAAAACCATGCCACAAAATTGAGTATACACTTATATTTGTAGATTATGCCACCACTTTTTTTAGTTTCAAATTTTCTTTAAAGAGTTTCAGGAGTAGCTGCTGCTTATAACACGTGCTATTGCACTTCAACGCTTTTAAATAGTATTTTTTCTCATTAAAAATCGTAAAATGAGCTCTCGTAGAGAAACTACTGAATCTGAGCGTTTATTGGTTGTAAAATCGTCGAAAGAGGGCAAATCTCTTCGAGAAATCACTTCGTTGATTGGTGTAACTCATGGTTGTGTCCAAAAAATACTACAGAAGTATAAAAAAAACTGGATCTGGGGCCAATATTCCTGGAAGACGACGTAAAGAAATACTCAGTAAATAATAAAGGTGTATACTTATTTTTGTGGTGGTGTTTTTCCTCTCGTCTCAGATCTTTTATTTTTTTTCGTAAAAAATAAATAAACGTAACAATTTTATAAGTATAGTACGGTAAAGCATAGACTAAAGTATATAAGGTAAAAAATTCAATCATCTTAAAACAATATGTAATTTGTAATTGTAAAAAGTCTCTAAGTTTCTAAGGTGTATACTCAATTTTGTGGTCCACCGTATATCAGTGATGTCCCAAAATCCTAGTAATTTTTAATGAGTCAAGAAGTCCAAATTTTCCAAATTAAGCAAACAAAACAGGGGGGAGGGGTGCGAAAACCCCAAAGTGACAAAATTTATTTTCTGAGCGCTAAACTTTAATGTACAAGAGAATTCGACTTTAATATACATATATATCGAGTTTTTTTCTTTTGGAATCTGAAAGTGAATTCGTAAAATTTAAATTACTATCCAACACTTTGGAATAATTACATTACACTGTTTTTTAATTGCATATTGCATTAGATACAATGCCTGACAATTTAGGTATTTTACAAGATAATTTAGTGTCAACATGCTAATTAGCTCCTCCGTCAATACTGGAAATAATTTAATCTAAAAAACATCTGAAATTGCTCTAATAATCTTTTCCTGGGTTAATCAAATATCCATCAAATGGCAATATGTAGCAATTTGCTAAGAATTCATATCCGAAAGGTTATATATATATATAAAATCTTACATTACAGATTGATTGAATGAAGCTCAATTTAAAAACTTTCTTGATTTCTTTTATATTTCTTTATGTTTTGATAAAAGACGCAAGTTGTTATACAAGATGCATGTACACGTTATACAAGATGCAAAATAATATAGTCACATGAGATTAAGAAAAGCCAAGTTTATTCTGTTGTGTTGTTGTTGGTAAACGTCTAGACCAAGCCCACGAACCCGTATGGACTCATGGTTGAAGAGAAAGGGGGCAGCTTTTGTTGTGACGGAGCACCTGTAGGTAGAAGTGTAACTTGGCTCCGTGACGCTCTAAAGTCATATGGGACCGGAACCTACGGCTTAAAGTGGATTCTGAGCCACTACAAACACCCATGGCAGCGCTGAGACTCGAACCCGAAACCTGTGGTGCCAGAGCGCCGCCTCGGCCATTCAGGCCTAGTTTATTCTGTAATAATCAGAATCCCATAAAAAAAAATATATAAAAAAAAAAAGCGGCTTAAGACATTTCGCAAGAAAAATATTCTGTGAATAAATATTCAAAAATATTTATTCATACAAAATACAAACTGTAGGGTTGAAAACATTATAAATATTTCTAATTTCCCTTCATTTGCCTACATTTGATACAACAAATCCGGAAAATAAAGCAGCGAATTTTCTGCGCAATGCACTGAAGCCCGACTGGCTACCAAATAAACCCTTCCGTATCTCTTGAATGGTCATTCGTACAAATTTATTCGCCACTTTATCAAGTATTTTGTAACGGGCCGAGCCTCCAATAAATAACGGGGCGATAGCCGGTGAATGGGGCGTCGGCAGGCCAATTCGGAAGCGGGGCGGATGGAACCGGATGGAGTCCCACCCCCGCATGCCTTTCTTAGGGAACCCTTGATTAGAGTTCTTTGGCACTCTTATCGAATGTGGAGGCGTCGCGGAAGAGAAGCGGATGCGAGTCGAGTGATAAGTGAGAGAGGAGAGCTGCTTTTATTTGTTGCTTATTTGTCCCGAAAACATCGTTTCGATAGACAACGACTTTGGCAGAGTCCAGCATACTTTATCCTTTTTCCCACTATTCCCCTTCAAATACTATTGGCTTGCTCTAAAAAGTTAGCCCTGAATGAACTCTTTTCGGACCTCATTTCTGCTTCCCAGCAGAGTTAACGATTGTATTTGAACACTTATGGTGTGAAATTCTTAAGGTAGCTTCTGCCTATATTCTAAGCGACAAGTTTTTATTATTGTAGGAGACTGGGAAATATGGTATCATAAAAGAAAGAAATTGTAATGATTTCAATTGATTTTCCTATAGTTTGCTGTTAGAACACATTATTATAGTGATTCAAGTGCTGGTATTTCTTAGGTAGCTTTTTTTTATGATTCTATTATATTTATGAAAGCTTTAAAAATATGCAAGAGATATTTGTTGGCTATTTGTCGCGAAAACATCGTTTCTATAGACAACAACTTTGGCAGAGGACAGGAAAAAGTCCAGGATACTTATCCTTTTTCTTCCCACTATTCCCCTTCAAACACTATTGGCTTGCTCTAAAAAGTTAGCCCTGAATGAAGTTCTAGGCAACTCTTTTCGGACCTGCTTCCCAGTAGAGTTAACGATTGTACTATGATGTAAATGTGTGAAATTTTTAATATAGCTTCACCATGTATTCTAAGTGATACATTTTTATTATTGCTCGATAACCAGGGAATATAGCATCACAAAAGAAAGCAATTGTTATGATTAGAATTAATTCCCATATAGTTTAAGAAGTTTTCTTGCTGTTATTCAAGTGTTGGTATATCTAGGGTAGCTTTTTTTATGATTCGATCATATTTATTATTCAATCATATTAATCATTTAAACATCGTTTCCATAGACAACGATTTGGCATTTTTCTTTTCCTTCCCACTATTCCCCTTCAAACACTATTGGCTTGCTCTAAAAAGTTAGCCCTGAATGAAATTCTAGGCAACTCTTTTAGGACCGCGTTCCTGTTTCCCAGTAGAGTTAATGATTGTATTTGCACACTTGTGGTGCGAAATTTTCAAGGTAGCTTCTTCATATGTTCTGAATGACAAGTTTTTATTATTGCAGCAAACCCAGGAAATATGGCATCCTATTCCTACTCCCCAGCATTTCCCGAAAGCATCATTTCGACTTTGGCAGAGGAAAGGAAAAAGTCCAGCACACTTTATCCTTTTCCTTCCCAGTATATTTCGAATGCTACTTACTCTGAAAAGTTAGCCGTGAATGAAGTTCTGTGCAACTCTTTTAGGATCTCGTTTGTGTTTCCCAGTAGAGTTAGCGGTTGTATTTATACACTTATGGGTTCTTTGTAAATGTGTGAAATTTTTAAAGTTGCTTCTCCATATATTCTAAGTGACAAGTTTATAATATTGTAGCAAACCCAGGAAATATGGCATCCTAAAAGAAAGAAATTGTAATGATTAGAATTAATTTCTCTATAGTTTGAGAAGTTTTATTGCGGTTAAAACGTATTATTATAGTAATTCAAGTGCTGGTATTTTTTAGGTAGCTTTTTTATGATTCAATCATATTTATGAAAGTTTTAAAAAAACGTAAGAGAAACCTCCTATGTAATGTTTGGTTTGCCAATCTACGGGCATTTTTTTACACACTTCAGGTTAATTAGACAGAGACCTACAGTTTAACGTGGATTCCGACCCACTAACAAACATTCATGCCACCGCCAGTATTCGAGCTTTAAGCTCGTGGTACCAAAGGCCAGATTGCTAGCCAGTTGGTCATCAGGCCGATGTCATTTGTAGTGTAGGGCATCCCTTAAGAGATAACAAATAAGAAAAAGTGACAATTCTTAGGGAATGTCTTGATAGATAACTATTTAAAAAAATAGCCTTGTAACTGGTCTAATGAAATATATATGTTTAGGATTGGTTGTTATAACACTCCAGTTAAGCATTGTTACTTATTATATCTTTCAAGATAATGAGAAATTACTTTTCGATAGTAAGTGAAAGTATCCAAATATAATGTACTAGTAAACGATGGAATTTCATTCAATAAACTTTATTGTATATAAAACATTGTATATAAATAAATTAGATAATAAAACCCAATATCAAAGGATAAACATGAAACTTTTCATACAGGTACACATATCGTACTAAATAGATACAAAATACCTTGTTAAAAGATAATAATAATAATTTGGTTTCAAAGAAGACCAAATCAAGGTACCCTTCAAACCCATTTAGAAATTATAAGCTTTTCTTTAATGCTCAGCTTTCTTCAACATGAAGGATTACCATGGAAAAGTTGCAGTCAGCACTTAAGGCGATGTTATCTCTAAATGTTGTCACCATATTCTTTTAGAACTCTCTGTTAAGTAAAGAGATTTTGAGGTCAAGAGAATTAATTGTGATGATACATCCTGTATTTCAGTCACTGATGTATGAATGATATTCATGTTTTCGTGACACAATTATTTGACAAATGAAAGTAATCTGTAATCCGAATTTTTCTCAAATAGTTAGGATCCTCCTATTAGATCGTCTTTTAATAATAAAATAGTGAGTATGATAATTGTATACATTTGTTTTTATTGGTTAGAGTATTTTTGTACAGCAGTTATTTTTTTTAAATATCATTAATATATATACATAATAATATTTTTTTACTAATTCTTAGTAGTAGTTGAATAATTATTTTCTTTATTGCATAACAATTCCAGTCAGTTACTTTTATTCCTAAAATTCAAAATAATCATGATTTGATTTGGTTTATAGCTCTACGGCCCTTTTTTTTTTTTTTTTTTTTTTTGCACACTCTAGGCTAATTAGACCGGGATCTATAGTTTAACATGTATTCCTAACCACTAACAAACATCCATGTTACCGCCAGGATTCGAACGTGACCTGAAGCCTGCGGTAAGCCAGAGCGCTAGCCAATTGGTCACCAGGCCGCTAAAATTATCATGACGAAATAGTTTCTAAAATACGTTCCAAAAATCGAAAAGAATGCATTTAAGAAATATAAAAGAATCAAAATGGGCCCTACATTCTATCGTTTATGCTTTGATCAGCATTTGAAATGCAAAAGAGATTTAGTTAATCAGCATATCATGATTTAATATGCATTACATATTATAAACAAATTGAAGGAATTTATATTATTATCATTTTGGGATCAGTTATTATCTATATTTTTTGTGCTAAGAGTTATATAGTTCAATAGCGTTAAAACTCGTTTATATGCTAGAGTTAATACATTACAAATAAACTCTTTTTATTAGAAACATATTCTTTACAACATATTTTAAAAAAAGAAAAGATAAAAATTTATGAATTAATTTTTAATATATTTTTGTAATTAATTTTATTTTACGAGAGAAAATATATTAAAACACATTGGCAATTTGTTATATCCAAGTTGCGTTTTATTCGTTAGATTAACGAGTTAAGTTTATTCAGAAAGAAAACTTAAAAATTTTAAGCTCTTAACAAATCTTACGAGAAAAATTACTCATACAAAGTAGATAAGACTTATCATAATATTTTCAGAGAAAAGCAGCAGTTCATCATAATTATAATAAAAAAAAAATGGAAAACGACTTGAAAAATGATGAAGCACATCAGCCTATTTTTGCATGATATTATTATTTACACAAAGGGAGTATAAATGACCTTGTGATAGTCTAAGTGCTAAAAAATTCAAAACTCATTTATTTACCATAAATTTTGCTTCAAAAGCACTTTACTTATCCCTCAACGTCACTTTTCACTAATATTCCGTTGAGAAGTCTGGATTTTATCTACGGAAAGTAAAATAAGCTTGACCTAGATATATTCTCAAATCTTTTAATTTTGAGGTGTGCATAGCATAATCTCGCACTTATATGCAATGATTTTTATTAAGCATTTATTTTTTACATTTAAGTTTCTTATTTAAAATGATAATTTTGATTTTTTTACTTTCATGTAATACAGATCATGTAAGCTGAATGAAGAAATGGGCGAATTTCTCACTATGTTATTTTAAAGTTGAAAAGTTGAGCTTTTCAGTTGATAAACAAATTATTATTTAAACAAAAGAAAAAACAAAATATAAATGATTTTTGTGATAAATATAACGGCTCTTATTTTTAACTAAAAATTTTTTAATTGGTTATTTTTTACGCTTTTCAATCTATAAATGTAGAATTCGATTTGGATTTTAATATTTGCTTGAAAGAGGATAAGTGTTTCAAAATGAATAGTTAACTATCCAAATGTCTAAGTTTTGAAATATCAAATAAAAGATTATTTAGCTGGTTTTAAATTTTTTTAGACAATTAGCTATCTAATTAGTTTCAATATATAAAATAGAATTATAATAATAACTTTCGTATTATTATTATAATTCTATTTTATATATTGAAACGTTCATATAATTAAAAATTTTTAAACTAACTATTTTTTGTATTTTTTAATCTATAAATGTGCAAATCAATTTGGATTTTAATATTTGCTTGAAAGAGGACTCGTAAGAGGACGCAAAAAGAATATTTAATTATTCAAATGTCAAAGTTAAGAAATATCAAATAAATGATTATTTTGCAGGTTTTAAATTTTAGACAATTAGCTATTTAATTTTCGTATTATTATTATTATAATTCTATTTTATATATTGAAACAGTCATATAACTAAAAAAAATTTTAAATGATTATTTTTTACATTTTCCGATCTATAAATGTACAATTCAATATGGATTTTAATATTTGTTTGAAAAAGGACATTTATTTCAAAATGGATATTTAACTATCCAAATGCCTAAGTTATAAAATATCAAATAAAAGATTATTTAGTGATGTTTTAAAATCTAACAGCTATTTGAATAAATACATTCTCGAAACTCAAAGCTATAGGCAGTCTTAGTCAATTTTTGAATTTACAAGATTTAACAGAACAATTGCATCAATATATAAAGAAAGAAATTTTTTTTAATGCTTTAAAACTGGTATTAAAGGGCAAAAATAAAAATTGATCGAAAAATTATTCCTATACATCAAAATCTCATACATACTATTAAACCATCTTATTATACATACTATTAAATATATTCTTTATCCTATACATACTATTGAATTTGGCATCACAATGGATTAATAAATTGATCTAGTGTGGTGTCAAATTTAATAGTGAATGAACAATTCATAAATGAATTTTATTGCCATTATATCCATACGTTAGTATTAATATAGTCTTAATCTGTGATTTATGTCATTTGCAATGTCTTTTCTCAATGTTTCACTACTGTTTATTAAAAGTAAATAATTTGTAAAATTTAAATTAATGAAGTAATTTTTGAAAATATTTTTTAAATTAAAACAATTTTTAAATTATAATTTAAATGTTTGCAAAATTTACAAGTTTAATTAGTGAAATACAGATCAGTTAACATTTTAACTATCAATTAGGCCATGTCAAATTTAACAGCGATGAGTAATTCGTAAATGAATATTATTGGCATCCTATCCATACATTAGTATTATTATCGTCTTAATTTGTGATTTATGTAGTTTGTAATGTCTTTTCTCAATGTTTCACTAATGTTTATTAAAAGTAAGTAATTTTTAAAATTTGAATTAATGAAATAATTTTTAAATAATTTTTTAGTTATTTAAATTTTGCAAATTTCCAAAGTTTAATTCATGAAATATCGATCAATTAACATTTTAGTTATCAATTAGGCCTTCATATTCCTCGTTCAGGAAGTGGAACTCTCACTGTCCGAAGAGAATCACCAAGAAGAAAAAAAAAAAAAGTAAAAGAATGAAAAACTCCTCCTAACTGGTTTTTTAATAGTGAGATTCGATTCAAATAATGATTTGCTTATAATTCACCTTATTTTTTTAACGAGTCTTAATCATACTAATCATGCCTAATTGAAACAATAGCATACCATAGTTTTATTTAGGCAAAAAACTATAATTTTAAAACCATCACGAAAAATATATTAGATGCTTAATAATAAAGTTAACAAATAGGTATTTATAAAAATGTTATAAGATTTAAAATACCACTGGACTTTTGTAAATTCTTTTTTTAAAGAATTATAACTTTAGAAACTTCTCCCGCAGATCGATTTAAATGACATTTTATCTGTGGTACTTTTTAAATTTTTCATGATGAGATTCCATCTCAACACTTTACTAAAATTTATTATTAGTAAGAGTCTTTTTAATTATTGTAACCATAAAAATTAATTTTGACCTTTATTGTCTTTTATTATGTTAATTTTATGTGAAACTTTTATTTTAATCTAAGATTTTTTTTTTTTTTTTTTTTTTCGTTTTGGAAGCCGAACTCTTACGGTCCTAAGAGAATCACTGAAAAGAAAAAATGTTAAAGGAAAAAAAAACTCCCCTTAAATGGTTTTTTTTAATAATGAGATTCGATTCCAATAATGATTTACATATAATTCGCCTTTTTTTTAACGAGTCTTAATGATACCTAATTGTAATAACAGTATACCATAGTTTTATTCAGACAAAAAACTTTATAATTTTAAAACCATCATGAAAAAGGTATCAGACCCTTAATAAGGAAGTTAACAAATAGCTATTTATAAAAATATTTTAAATTTTAAAAGTTTTAAAAGACCTTTTTAAAAGTTTTAAGGACTTTTGTAAAATCTTTTTTTTAACGAATTATAACGATAGAAACTTCTCCCACAGATCGGCTTAAATGACATTTTATATGTGGTACTTTTCCATAACGAGATTCCATCTCAGCACTTTATTAAAAGTTATTATTCATACCAGGCTTCTTAATTATTGTGACCATAAAAAGTTAATTTTGACCTTTATTGTCTTCTATTATGTTAATTTTATGTGAATCTTTACTTAGATTTTTATTATTATTATTATGATTTAGTTCAGGAAGTCGAACTCTTACTGTCCTAAGAGAATCACCGAAAAGAAAAAAAAAATTCCCCTTACCTGGTTTTTTAATAATGAGATTCGATTCCAATAATGATTTGCATATGATTCACTTTTTTTTTAACGAGTCTTAATCATACTTAAACCTACTTAATCATACCTAATTGAAATAATAGTATACCATAGTTTTATTAAGGCCAAAAAATTTATAATTTTAAAACCATCAAGAAAAAGGTATCAGATGCTTAGTATAGCAAAAAATTAACAAATAGCTATCGATAAGAATGTTTTAAATGTTAAAAGCTTTAAAAGACTACTGGACTTGTGTAAATTCTTTTGTTAACGAATACTTTAGAAACTTCTCCCACAGATCGGCTTAAATGACATTTTATACTGGTACTTTTTATAAATTTTCCATCATGAGATTCCATCTCAATATTTATAAAAAGTTATTATTAGTACAAGTCTTCTTAATTATTGTAACCATAAAAGTTAATTTTGACCTTTATTGTGTTCTATTAAAAGAACCCTGAACTTTTACAAAAACTCCAGAGGTCCAATTTCTTCTTCTTTTTTTAAAGAATTATAACTTTACAAATTTTTATATGTGGTACTTTTTATAAATTTTTCATGATGAGATTCTATCTCAACTCTGTATTAAAAGTTATTATTAGTACGAGGCATTTTAATTATTGCAACCATAAAAAGTTAATTTTGATCTTTATTGTCTTTTATTACGTTAATTTCATTGGAATCTTTACTAAAATTCTCCCCCCCTTCAGGAAGTCGAACTCTCACTGTCCTAAGAGAATCACGGAGAAGAAAAAAAAGTTAAAGGAAAAAACTCCCTTTAGTTGGCTTTTTAATAATGAGATTCGATTCCAATAATGATTTGCATATGATTCACTTTTTTCTTTAACGAGTCTTAATCACAGTGTCTCACCAGGAGTTATCACGAAGCAGACGCCGAAATGTTTGTCTCTGTGCCCTGCTTAAAATCAGGCTCTCGTAATTGCAACCCAAATATTCCCTAAGGTTGCATTTTCCGACTCGTCGATACTTGCGAGATCATTCCGAATTCAAAAGTTATCAATCAGCTCTGCATCATAAAGTTCCGTAAACTTCTTCCCCGAAGTCAAAGGCTCCAAAAAATATCAATTTTATTCTTGTCTTTCGGTACTAAGAAGAGTCAGGCCCTGTCGTCTTCGTTTCATGCTTATTTATTTACATATACTTTTTTTTTTTACCAATGCTAGGGTGGCTGGTGGCCTGCAAACACAGGCAGTTCCAGTTCTTGATGAGATGCCGCGGTTTTTGCTGGGAGCGGCGACAACGGGTTAAAGGAGCCTTTAGGATCTGTCGCCTAGGGATTTGGATGACATTATAAATGGTTATGTGATGATCGGAGAGTCGAGATCTCGAGAGAAAACACCCGAAGCCAAGGCTTAGTCAATCCGGGGCGGGAAGCTGCTTTGCATAGACACGCATTAGGGGAGCGTGCGTCAAAGGAAATGTCCCACGCGACGTTTTGCGGGATTCTACTTTACTTCGACAGTTCGCTCCTTTTGGCGGCCACTTTTGCAAGGGGTGGTATTCATAGCGACACGGGATTCCAACACAGAACTCTACCTTTAGTCAGAAAGTTTCCGAATTGATAAAAACTCCTTCCATATTAATTAACATTGAACTTTTTATCTCCACCATACTATTCTTAATAAGAAAAATTGTTGTCGCTGTATCAACCATCTTTTTTTTTTTTTTTTTTTTTTTTTTTTTGTAACTTAACTAGAAATGATTAAAGCTTTGATATTTTATTCACCTTCCTTTTCTTTAATAATATCTAAATTATCTTTTTTTAGACAAAATTATAAGTATTAGAATAAAATAATTATAATTCTGTATAAAAAGTATATTTGAATTGATTAAAAACTCCTTTCATACTAATTAACTTAAAACTTTTTATCTCCCTATCTCGGAAAAAGAATAAGAATCTTAATAAGAAAAAATGTTGTCGCTATATATATATATATTAACTTAGCTAGAAATGATAACTTTTATATTTTATTCAGCTTCTTTTTCTTAAATAATATGTAAATTATATTTTTTTATACAAAATTATAAGTAGTAGGCCAAAGTATTTATAATTTTGTACATAAATGTTAAGTTTGGCTTCATTTAAATTTATTTATTGAAAGGAAATTACGACTAGTATTTAATTTCTTCGTGTAAGAAATAACATTTAATTTTGAAAGATATTTAAACTTCAGAGTTTGCTAAATCAGAAAGGCCTAAGTAAAAAAAAGCCCTCATATAAGTATGTTACTATGACCTAAAATTATAAATATTAGGCCAAAATATTTATAATTTTGTATAAAAAGTATATTTTGTATATAAAAATAAAGTTTTGTTTCAGTTAATTAATTTTTTTATTGAACCGAAATTACTACGAGTATTTAATTTCTTCCTTTAAGAAATAACCAAAATACAGTTCTTTGTAATGAATAGCTTTGTTTTTGACAATTTATTTCAATGTTCTCCTAAAATTCTTTCTCTGGTTTTTGGTACAACAGGCATGAAGTTCGAATCCTGACGGGGACATGTATGTTTGTTAGTGGTTCGGAATCCACGTTAAACTGTAGGTCCTGGTCTAATTAGCCTAAAGTGTGCACAAAATGACCGTAGAGCGACAAACCAAGCCTCAAACCTAAAATTCTTTAGGAACATTTAATTATGAAAGATATTTAAACTTCAGAGTTGCTAGATCAGAAAGTTCTAAATAAAAAAAGTCCTCACGTAAGTATGCTACCACGAAAAAAGTTAGCATTTCGTGTGTATTTTACCTTGCAATCGAGAATTCTTTGCAATATATATCCTTAACTCTGACAAAGATCTTATAATTTATTATACAGAAAGTATCAAAAGTGGGATTGGTTGTAAGTTGTTCTTATTCTTAAATAGTTACTTTCAGTTGCATGTGTACTACATTACTGTTCTGAAGATAATGAATTAAAAGAAAAGGAACTTAATAATTTCTACTATTATTTTAGAGAGATAATTATATAATTCACGCATCTGGCGTTTTATGGTTCTTTTAACTGGAGGGTTAGGAAAAGATTCTTTGACATGAATGACTTACATTTTTCATAACACGTTCTCATACATCAATATCATTATGTTCTATTATGATATTATTGTGTTACATAACATTAAATTATTAATGCAAAAATGTTAACTTGGCAACTGGCTTACCGATTACGGAGTACCAATGGGGATAGACCCCTGAACCTCCTCATCTTAATTCATATATATATTTACAATTTTAATTGGCTGCTTAATATAAGATATAAGATAAAGTTTCAAGAATTTAATATTTAGTACTCTAAAATTAAAAAATACTAAAAATAAATCAAGGTAAGATAAAAAATTTAAATTAAAAAAAAAAAAAAGTACCCCCAAAAAAAAAAAGCCGATCTCAGAACGATCTCAAATTCTGGTATTTTAATTTTTATAAAAAAACACTGCCTTTAAATATTAGTTAAATTATTAATAATTAAGTCAAACGAAAAAAAAAAACCCGCAGCCGGCAGGATTCGAACCTGCGCGGGGAGCCCCCATTGGATTTCAAGTCCGACGCCTTAACCACTCGGCCACGACTGCTCTGTGCTCTTGTAAAGAAACGAAGTATAATAATAGCGAAATATGATCCGATAATTTTTTTTTTAAATTAACATAAATCTCAAAATTTTATTGAAATCAATTGAAATAAGAATCCAACCCTATAAGGATATAAATAATTTTATAACGAAAAGGGGATTTCCTCGCTGAAAAAAAATGCATGAAAATAATAAATTTTGTTATTTTTTTTTTTCCGTGTTTATCCATCATCATCATCATCAATTGCACGATAGCCCAGCGTGGGCTATGGCTTTCCTTTGAAGAAATTTCCATGCATTCCTCTGGGTGGCAATGGTCTTTCAATTCTTAACCTTCAGTACAGCAAAATCTTTTTCAACTGCGAGTATCCATCGCAACTTGAGTCGTCCTCTTTGCCTTTTTACATAGTTTAAATTATTCATTCTAAATACATGAGCAGCTCAGTTTAATCTATTGATTTTAATAAATTTTATAATATCTGTGTCTTCATAGCATTTATAAATTGTACCGTATTCTCCAACAATCATAAATCTTTTAAACAGAACAATATTTCTCATTTTTAAATAAAAATTATTCAAAATAGATTCAATCCAGTTATGTATATTCTGAATTAAATAAGAATCGTTTTAACATTTAATTAAATTAGAAACTGGCGATCTAATAAAAATTATGCTGTTATTTTCTGGGCAATCTTGATCGATTTGTCGACTTTCCCTGATATAGATGAACAATCATTTTAATTTTTATTCACATACAAAATAATTTATGAAAAAATACAAGGAAGAAAAAACAACTGCATCTATCCGTCGCAACTTGGGTCGTACTCTTCCTCTTTGGCCCTGTGGGTTTGCCAAAACGAGCCTTTTTATGGGGTTAACATGTTTATACAAGTAATCTTAAAAATGAATTCAATGGTTAAAATTAACAATAGTCACCCTGACGTGATGTACAGTTTTATATGTCCATTTTTAAATCAATTATGTACTTAACAATTGGTCCAAATTTGTTCCCATATAATATCCCTTCATTTATGATACCAATTTAGACAAGTTCATAGCAAAGACTTCAACTCAAAATTTGACTTCAGCTAAAATTCTAACGAAGTTGTACATGAATTGATGATGACTGTAATTTTAATTCTCACTAAATATAATCAAATATATAATAAACATAATGAATAATGTTTAACGTATTGATTAAAAGTACTTAAAATACGGAAAATAATACAATAAATTAAAATATAATTGTTATTAATGTATAAAATAGCTAATATTATTAATGTAGCTAATGTAGCTATTATTAATGTAGCTAATATTATAGTGATATTATTTTAAATACATGAACAATGATATTTATTATTATATTCTGGAGTACCCAAAATTGAATGTAGTGAGATAGTTTGTAGTAGTTATTGTAGTAAGATAATTTGAACATATATTTTCTGTAATTTTTCTTGTAATTGAAATTTTATTAATGTTTAAAAAGGAATTGAGGCATAGTAAAAAAAATTAGAGTTTTCTGTCTAGACTTCTGAGGCAGCAAAAGAAAAAGACCGAGGTCTTAACTATTATTATAGTGATATTATATAAAATACATAAACAATGATTTTTATTGTTATATTCTTGAATACACAAAATTTAAGTGCAATAGTTATTGTAGTAAGATAGTTTGAGTATGTATTTTGTGTAATCTTTCTTGCAATTGAAATTTTATTAATGTGTAAAAAGGGGAGATGGTAAAAAAAAATTGAGATAGTAAAAAAAATGAGCTTTCTTCTCTCTAGACTTCTGAGACAGCAAAAGAAAAAGACCAAGGCCTTAACTATTATTATAATGATATTATATAAAATACATAAACAGCACGTATACAGTAAGATAGTTTGGGAATAAATATTTTGTGTAATTTTTCTTACAATTAAAATTTTATTAATGTTTAAAAAGGAATTGAGACATAATGAAAAAAAATTCTCTCTAGACTTCTGCGACAGCAAAAGAAAAGGACCGAGGCCTTAACTATTATTAAAGTGATATTATATAAAATACATAAACAGCACGTATACAGTAAGATAGTTTGGGAATAAATATTTTGTGTAATTTTTCTTACAATTGAGATTTTATTAATGTTTAAAAAGGAATGGAGACACAGTAAAAAAAATTTCCCTAGACTTCTGCGACAGCAAAAGAAAAAGACCTTCCATGTGCAAAGTGTTTTTACACGTAGGCTTTGCCTATTGATCCAATGACGTGTTTTTCGCAGGCGAGGGAGAGGCGTACGTCACCCCTTGTGGGCCGTTTCCGGCCGGGAATGACAGCGATAGGGTCCCACTAGCTGCAAAGATTGTGATCAGAGGATGGAAATGAGGTGCCAGTAGCGCTCGTAATAAACGGGAATTATCGAACCTGAGGGAATGGGTCCCTGTCGAGCCCCGAAAAGGAATGAGGGCCCACTTCCGAACGGAATTGAAACGCAACCTTCGACTGTTATTTATTTCGGATTCGATACCGTGGCAATAACGACTCGTTTGCTTTTACACTGTCAGTAAATGTCGGCGAAAAATGTTCGCGCCCCGCAGACTCGATAAATCTCGCAACAACTGTTCCATCTTCGAAATATTTATTTCGGGAGGGGTATTTTTGTAACGAGCCTTTAAACGTCTCGCAATCGTCTTTCAAACGATTCGGATTGAAATGTTTCAACGGGATGGTTAGATAGGAGGAGTTCAAATTAGATGAATGCAAAAAGTGGATGTGCAAGAATAGTATTCCATAGAGGTTCGGTTATGGTATAACTACTTAATCTTTAAACATATTCCAATTGTATTGTTTCATTCATGCAAGATTTGGTGGTGGTGTAGTTCGGTGACCATATAAGTGAATACTAAATTCATTTTCATTTAGGATTATCAGGTAATTTGAAGGGTATGAAAAAGTTATGATATAACTATTTAATCTTTAAACATATTTCAATTGTATTGTTTCATTCATGCAAGAGTTGATGAGGGTGTAGTTCGGTGGCTATACAAGTGAATACTAAATTCATTTTCTTTTAGGATTATCCGGCAATTTAAAGGCTATAAAAAAGTTCGAAAACATGGAAGCCTGTTAAAGACAGACTAAAAATTTGTTCTTAATTTGAAATGATATGAAAACAATTTTAATTTTCTGCATTTACTTGCTCCCTTTAAATCAAAATCAGAGTATTTATTAATATGTAAGGCTGTTTTCATATTATATAATATCAAGAGAAAAGATTTAGAGTAAATTTGTGTGTGTCATCCACATTGGGTAAAATATAGAAATTATTTTATTATTTGTTTAAAGTATAATAACTTTTTCATCCTATTAATCAGAGTTAAAGGATTTTCTTACGATCAATCAAAAGTTTGCTTGAAATTGGTAATTTGTTAGTGAATTAAAAAAAACTTATATGTAGTTTAGTTAAGATTATTAATTATTTTTGGTTGCAAAATATAAATTTTGTTTTCTTTTAAAGTAACGAAACAAATTTTTGAATAATTAAATAATTTTTCAAAAATTTTGATATGAATATTCTCTTTCAAAAAATTTCTGAGAAAGATAATTTTATTTAAAATAAAAAGTTTGCTTAAATGTAATTTTTACTTCTTGTTAGAAAGCGAGGTCATTGTTTTTTAATTTATGGTTTTTTTTTTTTTTTTTTTTCAAAAACATATTTTTTTACATTGTTTTTTTAAAAATATTTGTATGTTTATTTTTAGACATATAGTATAGCATTACACATTCACATTTAATTTATAATATAACATTACACATTCCGATTTAATTTATAATATGACATTACACATTCACATTTAATTAATAGTATAACACTACACATTTCCTTTCTCTATTTGCAAAAAAATTATTTTATTCCCGTATGAATTACAAGAATGTTAAAATAATTTATATTATAAGTTTTTTATTATTAAAATTGTCAAAACATTATATATATTATATACATATATATATATATATGTATTATCAATCCAAATGAAATATAATTAAGATGTATTTTACTTTATATCGAAAAAAATAAAAATAATTATCAGTAAATTCTTATTCATTTATTTAAGTTTATTTAAAGATTAACAAAATCTACGAATTAATAGTTTTGATAGTAATACCAAAACGCTCATAAAACAATTATATTAATAATAACCAGATTTTAAAATTCATTTTGATAATCTCCAGCACCGAATCTATTTACAATTAACTCCACTTCATAATTTCTAATAGGCTTCTTAAGCCGCGGGCCAGAGGTTACTCTCTTTTCATTTTCGTTAATGATCATTAAATGGCTGCCCATAGTTACGCGTTGGAAGGAATTTAAATAGTTCAGAGCCATTTGGCGACGATAAATGTTCGCCAAACGTCACTTCCTCTTCAGAGTGACAAGGGCACTTAAGTCTCTCTTAATTATAGTGAGCAGCATCCTCTAATGTTTTTAACCCCCAGGGTGTGAGGGATGGGGGGTGGGGAAAGGGGTTTGATAAGACCCGAAGACGGGAATAATTTATGGATTTCGCAGCGACGGGATAGAAAAATGAATAACAGCGCTCACCCATGGTGGCTTTTTCTACGGCCACTGTTGCAATCTATGATCCCGTTTTTTACTGAGGTGTCTAGATGAATGGTGTGGAGAGAGGGGATAAGGCAGTAGTAAGTTTAATCTGTTTTGCTCATTGATTTCCACCCACATTCTATGGAATTATTCTCTGGTTCTCAAAGAAACATTTATTCAATGAAGCCTTAATTAGAAAAGTCTTTGAGAAGTTGATCGCTAATTAAAATTATTAGGCGTTATAAAAGTTCTTCAGATCAAGGTGGCTTTATATCGCTAATTAAAATTATTAGGCGTTATAAAAGTTCTTCAGATCAAGGTGGCTTTATATCGCTAATTAAAATTATTAGGTGTTATAAAAGATCTTCACAATTGTAACTGTGATTATCATGGTGGCTTTTTCTATTGCCACTGTTGCAATCTATGATCCTGTTTTTTTACTGAGGTGTCTAGATGAATGGTGTGGAGAGAGGGGATAAGGCAGTAGTAAGTTTAATCTGTTTTGCTCATTGATTTCTTCATACATTCTCTGGTTCTCAAAGAAACATTTATTCAATGAAGCCTTAATTAGAAAAGTCTTTTAAAAACTGATCGCTAATTAAAATTATTAGGTGCTACAAAAGTTCTTCACAATTTTGAATGTGATTATCATTTAACCATCTTTAAATATGATCATTAGCAATTTTGATAATTTTGATAACCAATTTATTATATACATATTTAATTAGAAATTTAAAATTTAAAATTGCTAATTATTGAAAAAACGAATAATGTCTTTCAAATAAATTTAAGAATTAATTTAATTATTAAATTTAAAATATTAATTTAAATTATTAAACTTAAATTTAAATAATTAAATTATTAATACTAAATTTTAACATTAAACATTATTATTTTAACATTATTATTAACATTTTTACCATTAAATTTAAATTATTAAATTAAATTAATTTAATTTAAACTAATAATATTTTCAGCACTTTTTTTAAGAAAAATATTAAAAATGTAATTAAGCAAAAGTTTAAATAACAAATAATAATTTTGTCACAATGCCAGCAAATAAAATATAGTAAGAGTTATAAAGTTTATTAATTAAGCAGCGGTAAAATAAATATAATACATATAATAATAAAAAAATTTAATATAAAAAAATATGTACCGAGGTTGTAATGGAAATACTTTAGAGAATAAACAAATATTTTCTAATAATATGCATAAAAATATTAGATAACTTAAAGAAATAATACAGACCAAAAAGAATGATAAAAGATATTAAACACATATAAAATAAAGTATATATAATGTTAATAATAGAAAATATATAAAAATATAATCATATAAAATATATAAAAATATAATAATATAAAATATATAAAAATATAATAATATAAAATATATAAAAATTTAATAATATAAAATATATAAAAATTTAATAATATAAAATATATAAAAATTTAATAATATAAAATGTATAAAAATTTAATAATATAAAATATATAAAAAGTTTAATATAAAATATATAAAAATATAATAATTTAAAATATGTATATATAATTTTATGTATACATAATAAAGTGCATTTGTATGTAATTTACATATATGCAGCATGGAACCGTGAGAATTATATAGAAATTGAAAATTATGAAGTAAGAAAAATAATTTGCAATCCGATGTTATCAGCTTAATTTACGAAAGATAATACTGGGGCATTTTCAGAAAATTTTTCACACATTTTTATTAATTTCTTTGAGTTGAATTATAAAATAATTCAACAAGTCAAAAATTAGAACTAGTTTTATTATACTAAGAATATTTTTTTAAAAAAGTGGAAACTATAATGCTCATTTATATTTCAGAAATTCATTCTGAAATCATATTTCAGCAATTTGGTTGCTCAAATAATACTGGAGCATTCTTGCATTCAAATACTACTAGACTGGATAGCAGAGTCGAGTACCTGTGCACGTAGTGCACATCTGCTCAGAATTAAAATATAACAAAAACAAAATATCTCAGAATTAGCAGAAATTAAAAATTTGAAGAAAACAGTTAATAGGAGGGAAAAAAGTTTTTAAAAAAAAAAGAAAGAAATTTAAAATTAAGGGGAGGGGAACTTAATAGGAGTTGACAAAAGCAATATAAAAATAACCCAAATACGAAAACAAATAAATGAATAAATAAAATAAAATCTACAATTTGTACCATTTCAATTTAACACTGAATGCAATTTTCAACGAGGGGAAAAAAAAATTATAATGTATATTTCAAAATTTACATTTTTTTTTTTAAACTAACTATTCAATTGCAATACAATAATAATAATAATACAAATATTTAGCAACAAATTCTCCCAACCTTAAAACATGACTTTCACACGATTCTCTTTAAGGTACTTTGAAGAAAGTTCGTTCTGAGCCAGCACGGAACTGTGAGAACTGTATAGAAATTGAAAATCATGAAGTAAGAAATATAATTTGCAATTGGATATTATTAGTTTAACCTATGACGCATAATACTGGGGCATTTTTAGAGGATTTTTCATAATTTTTTATTGATTTCGTTGTGTTGAATTATAAAATAGTTTAACAAGATATCAAACCTTAAAACTAGTTTTACTACACTAAAAATATTATTTAAAGGAAGTACAAACTATAATGATTGCTTATATTTCACAAACAAAAGTCTGAAATCATATCTCAACAATCTGGTTGTTTAACAACTCAAATAAGTAAATAAATAAAATATAATAGATAAATTGAATTCAATGTAGAGCTGAAATTTTCAACGAGAAAAAAAAATATTAAATTGTCTGTTTTGAAAGTTTACATTTTTTTTTAAAAACTAAATATTCAGTTGAATACAACAATAATTACAATAATAATATAAATATTTAGCAACAAATTCTGCCAACCTTAAAACATGAATTTGACATGATTCGTTTTAAAGTATCTCGAAGAAAGATCGTTCTAAGCCCCCACCATATATAATGCGAGTCATTTCCAGTCAGATAAAACATAAGAGGTGAAGTTTCGATATAACCGCGAGGTGCAGTAACGACAATTATTTCCACATTACGGACCATCACCGTAATCACCTTTTATCACCTAAATATCACCCTCTGGTGAGATAACCGGAACCAGAACACGGAAGACGAAGGAAAAAGAAAGTGGGGGAAACTGTTTCGAACAAGTTATCGGATCCCATTCCGTCCTGACTGCAAACAAGGTCTTATCAATTCCCAGCTTACATCTTTCCCACCTAGATACGAGATAGCTCCGTTTCATATGGACTCGCGTTTTAATAGTCTTTCAAAACCGTTTAAGGCTGGCCTTCTTTAAGGTGTTCTCTTCAT
>BPLQ01005137.1:0-12749 GCA_021605075.1 Caerostris darwini
TAGTGGCAACGGTTGTTTAAACCGCAGGTCCGTCTAATAGATTGCAGATGCTGCTGTGGGAGTGTTTCTTTTTATTCCCCTCGTCCGTCGCTTATCTTCAAGCTACACGCATCTCCTGGGTAGTGCTAAATGAATAACGTTGGTGCAGCGCTTGACTTAAAGCATCGAATACAATTGTCTAAGTGTTTGCCAGCTGAATTAAAAAAAGAAATAATAATAGAATCGTTTATTATTGCTTTAAAGCGCTCTGTTAAAGTAAAAAAAAATTATTTTTATTCAAGATATAAGGATTATAGACTTGTTATTGTACTTCAGCTGTTTGGGATGAATTGATTTGATCTAAGCCACAAAGAATATTTTGAAAAACATTATTGCACTTTATAAAAACTTAACTGTGACTTGTTAAGTTTTTATATAGTGCAATAATGTTTTTCAAAATAGATTTTTAAACAACTCATTCTTGATTTACAAATAATATAAATAAACAGATTTATATACAAAAAATGTACAATAATTATCATATAATAATTGTCGTATAATAATTATCATATAATTTTTAACATCCACCATTATATAATTTCTCTACGTATAATTTCCGATTTATTAAAAGCACGAATTAGCGATATAATTTGCAGTATCAGAAATAATAAAGGATAAATTCCCTGGAAGTACATAAAGGCTGAAATCGCACTTCTAATCTGCGTACTACAGAGGGTTAATTAACTGATGACAGAGATGCATCTCTGCCTGGAAGTTAAGCTGTTTTCACTCTCTGACGGAAAATAAACCGGTTACGCGATTCGATCACCGCAGGAATCGATTCATGACAATCCGTGTGGAAATAATCCCGCTGGGACCTAATCCATGGGCTGCCTTTGAGTGACGTCATGTCATTGAGTCTTCTAAGCATCGTTGCCCGGCGACCGAGGTAGTATAGTAGAAGGGAAAGAAAAGTAAGTTAAATTTATTTCACCGGCATCTATTTGTTTCAATATTCAAAGGCCATTGGCGCAAAAGTTGACTATTTAAACTTTTCGTCTCCGTTAAATAGATTAGGAGTCTCATGATAGAGCGATTTTCAGTCGCTTTAAGGCATGCTGTTAAAAGGTCTGACCATTTTCTGAGCACCAGCAATATCAGTTTGATTTTACATCAAAGGCACTGGAGCAACAATTGGCTATTTAAACCCTCCTGAATTTTTTAAATAGATTAAGGTTTTCATAATAGTAATCTTTAGTATTCTTTTAAAGCCTTCTGTTTAAGAAAATATTTTTCAAGAGATTATAGACTTGCTATCATACTTCAGCTGATTGGGAGGTGTTGATTTGATATGTCACAATGAATATTAAGTCACATAAAGTTTTTTATTAAGAGCAATAATTTTTTCAACATAGATTTTTAAACTACTCATTCTTGATTTTATAACTAATATAAATAAACAGACTTATATAAAAAAGTATCTTACTTTTTGATTATATTCACATAATTTCTTACATCTGTCATATAATTTCTTCCGTATAATTTCCTATTTAAAATAAATTTCTATCTGAAACTTTTCAATATTTTCATATTGTTATTGAATCTGAACATTGTATTTGGGATTTTTGAGAAAGTGCTAAAATTCATTGAAAGCATAAATTAAGAAAATTAATTTTTAAGCATCGTCTATTTGTTTAACAAACCAATGCCGTCAGTGTAGAAGTTGGCTGTTCAAACTTTCCGTTTTCGTTAAATAAATCTATGGGTCAATTTTATTGTGATTACTTCTTGTGATTTTAGTCGTTTTAAAGCCTTTTCCGTTCAAGGTAAGGAAAGAGTTTTTTTAAGTTTATTCTTAAAGAGTAATAATGGAATATTAACTTGTTAGAGCTTCTTTAGATTTTGGATGCGTTGAGCGTGATAAATGTTTAATTAACTGTTTAAATTAACTTTTTATCAGAAGTATTTTTAAGATTTCTTTTATCAAATATGAACAGATATTATTACTATTTTGATTTCAAAAGAAGTTATATAATTTTGTTTACTAACCATCGTACACTTACGAATATGGCGCAACTGAAAGAATAGCAACGTTTCCTTCATCATAAAATATCTGCTATCGACATGAAATTTAGTTATTAAATCCATCGATATTCATTAAATAGACAATGTGTCTCATTTGACAGATAACTTAATATTTGTAACAGAAATTTTCTGACGCCTTAAAATAAAAGTCTTACGATAAATATAAAAATTTAATTGCTTTTAGGAAATAATTGAACATTATCTTGCTATCTGACATTAGTTCTTTTATGATGCATTGATATGATATCAGCTGTATCAAAATACATTATGGGCATTTATTTGAATCTTTTTTTTTTTTTAATATAGTAATTTATTTTGGTAGACTGTTAATTTTTTTTACTTTCAAATTGTTAATTAAGAGCAAAACAGCAAAATAAATATTTCATTAAAAATATATTGGGGGTTAACTTAATTGTAAAAAAACACAGCTGACCATCCAAAATGGAGAAGAAGAATAAGTGATATCAAAGTCAAATTAGTTAGACAAATAACTGTATAAAATTAAACGATCGAAAATACAGTCCCCTTTGAGTTGAGAAAAATGAAAAAATCAGTGTTCTGGGCATCTGATATGACTTATTGTAACTTTGATGTTTCGGCACTGAATAAAAGAGGCTTTGGATATATCCTTGGAATTTGTCAATCTATAATGGATTCAGTTGATATGACATAACAATAAATAGTGTATACTGCGCCAGTTGTCAATAATCCACTTGACGTTCTAGAAGGGGGACAGATCAGGAGAAAGGGAAGACTACGGTAGCAATGCAATATGATGGCTAAAGAGGAATTGCTGAACATTGCTTGACTTGTATTTTACTGTTGAAATAGCGCAGCAGGTAGGCCTTGGAGCTAAGATAAGATAACAAGCTACAACACTCAGAGATATTTAGCTGTCTGTTCAGTATACTGACAATGCGTCAGTATATTGTAGGTGCAAAACCCAAAACCCCAAAAAACTATAATTCCACGTGAATGATTGGTTTAACGTAAAAAAGAGTCACTTACTAACAATCATACAATTCCTACGTTATCTCTTTCAAAATAAAGTTTATGCTTTCGATAATCGAATTGCAAATCACACTTACTTTATTGGAATCCCAGATTCGCTAAAATAAATTACGACACAATAACAGCCATCTTTATTTTTCTTAGAACAACAATAACATTGCCAATTCCGCTTAACATTAAATATTAACACACGCTACACGTGTAAACATAATTTAACTCTACCCGTGCAAAGAATATAACTTAACAAGACATTAACACGCGCTACAATTGGTGTGTGGGGTGTATAATGGAAGAGTTATACAACTACTTGCTAAAGTGCCTCCAAACTCGGATACGACCATCTTGGTGTTATGGGCAGAATTGGGATTCGTGGGAAAAGACAATATCATGTCATTTGCTTGTCCATGTCAGTGGTCAAATGTACTCGCAGCAACGACGTCTTACTATAAAATTCTCTTGTGCTGGAAACCATATCGAATGACACGTGCTGACACAGATTGTTATGCAACAGACGCTATGTCATTTGCTATGATTGTCGATGTTGTAGTATGATATGCACAATATATATGCTTTCAAGTGAGGTGGTGTGATGTGGCTGGTGCAATCGTTCTCGTTGGTAGTATGCCTCTCTAGCATACATTGGCAGCATATTGACATCGACAGGGCTTGTTTATGGCTCACACAAGCACCAATTATATATATATATATATATATAAACACAGTTATATTGTACAATCCAACAGTATATACAGAGTGTTTAAACTGTACCGTATAAATTGTGAAGGATCCTCTATTGTAGCTGGTGTTCGATATATCTTTTTCTTCAGATGTATGATACATCTATTTCTTCAGATAGGAAAAAGTCAAAAGTAGTCCCATCTAGGTAATTGTGTTGGCAGTACAACGAGTCCTTGTCATCTAATTTACTAATGATATCGCAATTGGTATGACGGCGTGATGTAATGCATTGCAAAGTTTTCTCGATGTTTGTAATGCATTTTCAGTACACTGGCCTTAGATAAATATGCATCGATATATTCATGAGGGGAATCAATATCACTATGCAAATATTGCAATAATTTAAGCATTAGACAAATATGTAATGTGTTAAGTATTTAATATGCAAGTATTGCAACCCCGAGGAGATCTTTTCAATTAAATTAACAAACCCCCATCTATTGCGAATCTCTTTTACTACTACAGCAGACATAGAGTACGTTTCTATTGCTCTGTTTATTTTGCTTTCCTTATACGGTATTTTTTTCATATGTTCTACAATTTCATTTAATTCAAAATAAAACTTATTTTCCGTTCACCAAATGTGACATCTTATTTTTCTTTCTTTCAAAATTTCATAAAGGTACAATTCCTTAGGAAGATATATCACTTCCTAAGTATCCATCATAAAGATATGATTCCTTAGACAAATTTTATGTACTCAGAGTAAGGATTCTCGCCCTGAACAGTTTATATGGTATTATCAGAACACGCTGTATAAAAAGAAAAACATCTAATTTCGCAACAATAAGTTCAAAATTTATTCTATCTTATATTTTTGATACTATAATCAGAGCTGGATTTTCCTATAGGCTAACTAGGCTTCAGCTTATGGCCTCAAGATCAAGAGGGGCCTACATTCAAATTATTATTTTTGTTTCAAAATTAGATTAATTACACTATTCTAAAAAGTGAACACTGAAAAACAGTAAACACTGAAACACTTTTTATTAATAGAATTTTGTTTCTTTGTAAATGTTGTGTGTTATGTTTGATTAGTTATTGTTACAGGTACTATGTATGGAGCTGAGAATAAATGTCCAAATAAGTGTTCTTGACTTTTTTTATTTATTATCCGTGCCACATTTTTTCATAAAGACCAATCACAACATGTTTCATTTAACATATTGATATATATCACAGTATTGATGTATTTTATTATCTCTCATGCAGTTTACAAACTTAAAAATGGGAGGTGAAAGGGCTTCATAAGTGGAATAGTCTAGGGCCACTTTTCATCTAAATCCGGCCCTGACTATAATACAGAATCCGAAACAATTATGGCTAAGACACAATTATGACTTGTAAATGCTGCGTGTTATGTTTGATTAGCTATTGTTACAAGTACTATATAGGGTGCTGAAAATAAATGTCCAAATATGTGTTCTCGACTTTTTTTTTATTTATTATTCGTGCTCCGTTTATAAAGACCAATCACAATATGTTTCATTTAGCATATTGATATATATCACAGTAATGATGTATTTATTATCTTTCATTTACAAACATAAAAATGGGAGGTGAAAGGGCATCATAAGTGGAATAGCCTTGGGCCTCTTTTCATCTAAATCCGGCCCTGACTATAATACAGAATCCGAAACAATTATGGCTAAGACACAATTATGACTTGTAAATGCTGCGTGTTAATTAGCTATTGTTACAAGTAAGGGTGCTGAATAAATGTCCAAATATGTGTTCTCGACTTTTTTTTTTTATTTATTATCCGTGCTCCGTTTATAAAGCTCACAAAGTTTCATTTGATATGAATATATCAAAGAATCTTTCATTTTTAAAAGTTTTGCTAGATAACTATGGCTAAGATTGAATGAATATAAAAATCTTTTTAAAAGGGAAGGAACTAATCTTCTTTTTCTGTTGGTAACCAGAGACCATCAATGGGAAAGCCGGCTATTTAAATTCTTCGTCTCCGTTAAACAGATTACGATGTCCCTCATGATCGACTGCCTGATTTTCTACGAAAAGATAATTTTCCATCGCCTTAAGACATTTTGCATTTAAGATAAGAAGTTACTTCTTTGTGGGATAATGGCAGCGCTATATTGATATCGCACTTTTTTTATTTTGGGAGATTTGATTTCGCATCAGTAGTCGCCGAGAGCTCCATAAGATATTTGACTCATTAAGTTCAGTAAGGTTTCTGTCAGAAAGGTTTTATAATGCATTCGCATTTAGATTTTTAATAAAAATTAAAGTTTAATGGAATCATTAGAAGCTTCTATATCAATTTGTGTGGAGACTGTATATATTTATATTAAAAGAATACTCAATTTTTTAACTCTTTTAATCGTAATGCAATAAATGGTAATAGTAATAATAATAATAATAATAAAGCAATAATAATATTAATTCATATTGTAAGGGAACAATTGCAATTTTCACAAACATGAGTTTATGTATATATATATATAGAGAGAGAGATATTACAATTGATTAAAAAATTACGATTATATATGCAAATTCATGTGATTCATATGAAAATTGAGGAAAAGCATCAAATTTACATATTTATATACTTTTTCTCCTAAAGTTAATGAAATTGTTAAGGAAAAATGTATGTTCTGATAATCCTAATGCAAAAAATAATAATAATAATAATTCATGGTATAAAGAAACACCTTTTTAACTTTTAATCTGTTTTAAACTTTGAATAATTTTTTTTTGGATTATGTAAAGACAATTGCGATAAATAATAATCAAACTTTATCATTGTCTTAGTGTTAAAGCAAATTCTCTGTTGCTTTACCATTTTATTTATTATAACCAAATATTTTATTATATATTTTCTTTTAAAGAGATAGTATCTAAAATATCCAGTTACATTTAAAGTCTAAAACTATATAAAAAAAAATACAACAAAACCTTTTATGTCTTCAACCACTTCATAAAAAGTTTGACGTCAAGTGGGAAAATATCTCAAGAGAACCATAAACAATATTCTTGGCTATTGTGGAAATAGCTACAATTTCAAATGCGTTCGCAGCATCTAGTACTATTATTATGTGATACTAGAAATGAATTTTGAGGTTTCAAGCGATTTATTTTATATCGTTTGAAGAATTTTATTTCTTATTGAATTCCCTTATGTCTATTAATATTCCATTCGTATGGCATAGGTTTAGTTATAACAGAGATTCGTATACTGAAAATAATTTTAACTTTTTTGTTTCAAAATTCGTCATTAAAATTATTTATAATTTTTATGTTTTCTCTTTATGTTACTAAAATAATATTTAAATTTAAATGGTCAGTAATATTTAAAAAAGTCCATATTGCAATGTGCTTGCTAAAAACTTATGTTGGAATTAATACTTTTCGTATTTTTATGTAAACTCTGATAAAAGGATAAAAAAATTGTTATATACATTATGAATTTTTTAATTGCTTTTATATTATTATAAAACATTATCTTTTAAGCAAAAGATATAGATATATATTTACAAAATACTTAATTAATACTTAATGCGCAGTATTTTGTATTTATACGATGCAAAGAAATAAGATAATTTCTTAAATTAATACTTTCAAATTATATTTACTGTTATTGTAAAAAGTATTAAGTCTTATAATCCTAAATTAAGTAAACAATCAATCATATTCATGTTAAAATATTTTTAAACATGAAATAAACTATTTTTGTAAAACATCAATCATTTATTAATCTTTATTTAATATTCCAAATTTATGACAAACCTGTACCAATTTTATGAAAGAATTAAATGTAGATATAAAAATGTTAAAACTTTTATTCATAAATCAGACAAAAAAAATTGCAAACTTTTCCTGAATGATTCCATGTGTAAAAATATAACCAAAATTATTGCTAGGTTGTATTTATACATGTTATTCAAAATAACTCATCCGATTTCAAAATTCCATATTTTCAAAAATTAATGAATACATAATTATAAGTAATATATGAATACAAGGAAATACATGGAAGTTTTATATAGTGATCTCTTCAACTTCACTTTCCAACAAGATGGGGTCTAACCCGAATGGGCTACACATGTTTGTCGTTTCTTTAACAATGGACAAGATAACTTGATGACCAGCTGACCAATCAGGGCATCTGCTATGATCCCATGTTATTTCTTACTTTGGGGGTTTGTAACAGATAAATTGTCTATATCACTATTATACACAAATTTATGTGAACTTAAATCAGTTACACTCTACAACGTGTTTAGTAGGAATTTTTCAATTCTAGGCAATATGGGTTCAGGAAGAAAAGATCAACAATTTCCGCAATCCAAAATATCAAGAATTTTGCCGAGCAGGCAGCACTTGACAAAAAAATGGTATGTCTGATTTCACTCGACATAAAAAATGCCTTGAACTCTGTTAATTGGAGCTTACTCAAAAATAAAATAGCGAACCTTCCAATCCCTTTCTATTTTATCCGCATCATAATGGACTTTCTGAGGGATAGATCAGTTTTATACGACAACTCAGAAATCTCGTATAACCAAGGCATTCCACAAGGATCCTGCCTAGGACCGATCCTTTGGAATATTTATGTAAATGACTTATTAAATTTAGAACTTGGTGAAGATGCGCTTATGCAGGCTTTCGCCGATGATATTGTTTTATTGATCAAGGAGCGAGTTACATATCTTTTTAAAGAAAAAAGTTTAGATCCGTTGGAAAAGATAAATAATTGGACCCAAGCAAATGAACTACAAATCAATTACGAGAAAAGTAATTGCATTATTCTTTCGAAACAAAAATATACTCATATTCCTCAGATAAAAATCGCAAATAATAAAATTAAACATACTAAAGAATTGAAATATCTGGGTATTGTGATTGATGGCAAACTGAATTGGACGCCACATCTAAATCACATAAAAGAAAAAAAAAATAAAGTCCAACACAAACTTGAAAGATACAGAAGGGTGACATGGGGTTTAAACCCAAAAGTCAAAAAAGAATTATACTTAGCAGTCCTGGATAAAATAACTACTTATGGTTACCAAATTTGGTATACAGACACGGTACGTCAAAATACTAAACTCATTCAATTACAAAGAATTGGTTTGAGAAACATATAGAACTGTTTCTTCGGAAGCCCTGAATATATTGGCTGGAGTTCCCCCAATAGATATAAAATTAAAATTATTAACTCAGTTATATGAGTTACACATACTCCATAAAGAGTTAAAAATGGAAAATGTTACTATTACATTGGAAGATATAGAAGACAACTGTACTTTTAGCTCCCCTTGGGACTGCTGTTCTATCAAATGGAAACAATTTTCAAACAACTATGAAAATACTATCTTCACAGATGGTTCCAAAAGATCTGGAAGGACAGGATATGCTTTTGTACATTATAAAAACCATGAAGAGATTTTTAACTCCCTAACTAGGATTAGTGACTATGCTTCAGTATTTACCGCAGAACTACTAGCCATTAGTAGTTCTGTGGATTACGTCATAATAAACAAAATAAAAGATGTAATTATTGTAACTGACTCAAGATCAGTATTAGAAGCTTTGGAAAACCCACAAAACGAAGACAAAAATATCCAGGGTCTTAAAAACAAAATTGTTTCATACAACAATAAGATTAAGTTTGAATGGGTCAAGGCCCATTGCGGATATATTGGTAACGAAATTGCTGATACCTATGCAAAGACAGCTATAGAAAAACAAGAAATAGACAAAGAGATAAAATATACTTTAAAACAAATAAAGAAAATTTTAAATAAAAAGATTGACATAATTTGGCAAGACAGATGGAGTCAATCCACTAAAGCCAGAGTTCTATTCCAAGTCTTCCCACTAATAAGCAGACAAAAAATATGTGGGGATTTTTACATTAACCAAATTTTAACAACCCATGGGGCGTTAGCCCCATACCAACACAGGTTCTTTGGAAAAACAAATTTATGCCCATACGGAGATGCAGAAGAGACCAGATATCATATCATTTACGATTGTAAGTTGTGGTCGAAAGAAAGACTACACTTTCTAAAAAACTTTAAAACTTGGTCTATTAGATCTCTACTTGTAAATAAAAAATCTAGAGAGACAATAAGAGATATCATGGAGAGTAGATATCTTTTAGAAATGAATAAACTATGATAATTACTCTATAGTGTAATGCTAGATAATGGTGTACACTTTATGATTGCTATTACTTTTACCTTAATTTTGTATTTCTTTTGTTGTTTACTCTAGTTGAGTAAACTTTATTACTTTATACTGGGTTTTCACTTTAAAAATATATATATGAAGAAATTTAATGTTGTATCTGCCAGTCTAATAGAACTGGAACTTAAGAAATTGTTATATGTTAAAAATTGGATTTATTATATATGTATAATACAATACATAGTCTTGTTATAGATGTATAATGTGTTTTGTTTTATCAGGACAGGATCTCCTGTATCTTTTGAACTTTATTGTAGCCTTCGTGCCTATTGTGTTACTTACTCTAGTTGAGTAAAAATTTTATGCATTATGTATTTTATTTGGAGCCGCATTGGGTGCTCCTTTGAAATTATAAGATAAATATTATATTTTTTTTTTCCAGTTGAAAAATTCTGGAACATTATGAAACAAATATGTGTTAAACAAGATATAAATATTTAAATGATGTTATATTGTATAAAGCGCTATTGTAAAAGATCAAAATCTCTTTTATTAACTATGAAACCAAATAACCTATAATTAACAAATTAACCTTTAACCCACTACTTTAAAAAAAAAAAAAAACCGGTTGGTCCACGGATACGTCGAATCTTCCAGTCAAACATTTTTCTACTTAAATCAGTATGATTTCTTTAATCTTCCTCATGGTTTGAGGCTTTCGTTGATTAGTTATACCAGCGATTTTTCCCGTTAATTTTTGTTCCGTAAGATTGTACAGATCGGGATTGCTATCGCAACCCTGGTCTGAAGTACCGGATGCTTCGGCAGGTCGGCTGTGATGGGACTGCTGTTGTAAGGGAGAATCCGTAGATAGAAGTCTGATTTGGCTTCGTGACGAAGACGGAAGGCAGTGCCTTCAGGGTGGACTTTAGGGAACTACCCCACCGACTAACGAGGCAAGATGCTGACGCCATCGAATCTTCTCGTTCTTTGAAACAGTGTCACAAAGCGGCCAGCAGATTGAACCTCCTCCCTAAAATTTTTAGCCTGAGCCACGAGTCGGGCTATTTAAAATTAAATTAAAAAGCTGTATTTCAAGATATTTTAATAGTAATAATAAAATGTTGTTCATATATTAAACTAAAAATTTAATTTATAGCGTGTAAAAATACATTAAAAATAATCGCTTAAAAGACCATAAATTCAAAGATATTTTCTAACATTCTTAAACAATAATTCTATGTAAGTGTTAAGAAAAAAATGCGTGATAAATCATCTTTTCTCAGTACAAAAACTTTGATTTGATTTAAGTGTATCCTAGAAAACAAACCGGAGAATCCTACCATAAATCTCACAAAAACACAACTTAAAAAAAAAAAAAAAAAAATCTCCCAAAAAAAAAATATGTTCCAAAGAGGCTTTAAACAACTCAACTTATCGAAGAAAGACACGATTCAACCTCTGGAGATCAAATATTCTTTATTCGCATTTCCCCTCAGTCAATTACTGAGAATTTCAGATAAATAACAAACCTCAATTTTTCCCGTAGTTGCTTACTTCTGCAAGCGATTCATCACGGTGGATCCATTTCCAGAATGGTTTTTATCGAGAAAAAGAAAATATGCGTCTCTGTTTATACGAGCGTGTTTCTTGTGCTGTAGTATTCCGAGTGCCTTGATGTGTTTGGTTAAATGGATAAAGATTCTTCGCTGCTTTTCTGAGGGGGAGATATTTATCGGATTCGTTCTGACCAATGGGAGGAAATGTAGCTATACTGAATGGGATAGCACATAAATAATTCATTCTTTACTGTGAGAGTCTTTGGTATAATAATATTACAGAACAGTAGAAAACAGAACTAAAGCAATGTTCTGATTAAAAATCAAAATAAATGCTGTATGGGTATAATATTCTTACCTATCCAATGTTGTTATTTAAGGCTCAAAAATATTAAAATCTTAGTATTTTATACCTATATGCATTTTCAATTCATGCCAGAAGTAATACTTTTAATAAAGGGTACAAGAGGGTTTAGTTTAGAAATCAATTGACATACTCACTCCTACAGAACACCGAGCTTAAAGGTGTATTTTGAAAGGAAATCATTATTTCATTACAAAGAATATTTAAGATGTTTGCTTGAATATTAGGACAAAATCTTATGGGAATTTTGGGACTGTTGCTTTTCATCCACAATTGGCAGACATCGAGACCAAGCCCATGAACCCGTGTGGTCTCATCATTGAAGGGACAGATGGCAGTTTTTATTATGGTGAGTCAAAAAATGGTGGCACCCGTAGGTAGAAGTCTGACTTGACTCCGTGACACTGAAGGATGGCAGTATATTCCAGGAGGACTTTTGCGGGGAACTACTGCGCTGACTAACGATGCAAGATGCTGAACATCACAAACGGTATCGAATCATGTCGTTTTTTGAAGCAGTACCTACAACAAAGCAGCCAGAGGATTGAATCTCCACCCTAATGCTCACCAACTGCGCAACACGAGCAGCTGGTGAACATTAGAGCGGATTATTTTAAAGTAAATTAAAATGTTGTATATCAGATATTTTAATAGTAATAATAAAACGTTGTATATTAAGATAAAAAAATTATACGCTGAAAATTTAATTTAAAATACGTAAAAATACATTATAAATAATTGCTTAAAAATCTATAGTTTCAGAAATATGGTTCTGGCATTCTTAAATCTTAAAGTTAAGCAAATAAATGCGTGATAAATCTTCTTATCTGAGTACAGAAAATTTGATTTGATTTATA
>BPLQ01005140.1:0-14167 GCA_021605075.1 Caerostris darwini
AGAGCAAACAACACTAGAAGGGGAGGTTTGATGATCGCAATAGATACTTCTTTTCCTTGTAATTCTATTAATTTCCTCAATCTTCCACAATCGGATAATGAAATTCAAGCAATTTCGATCCATCTCAATCGTAAGTCTTTTTCTTTAGTCAATATTTATTCTCCCAAAGGCGAATTCACCATTGAATGGCTAGAAGCAATCCAACAACACCTACTTTCCTCGGTTATTATTCTTGGAGACTTCAATATTCAACATCCTGTTCTCGGTTCATCTTCTGTTAACAACAATTCCGAAATTTTTATAAATTGGATTCTGGACAACCATTACACCATTCTTAATACTAGCACTCATACTCACATTACACCTACATCGTCCTCTCTTCTTGATTTATATATCGCAAGTGCTGATATTTACCCTAACATTTCTTTCCACGTACATTCCGATCCATTAGATAGCGATCATTTACCAATTCAACTGTATTTCCAAATCAGTCACCAACTTAAAATTTATAGACAAACCGTTAATTGGCCTAATCTTATTCAATCTATCCAGGATCATCAACGTTCTTCACATACATTCCACACATATACTGATTTACAAAGTTTTCTCTCTAACCAGTTGCATAGTAATTCTCAAAAACGACTTATTTCACATAAACCTTCTCAACCTTGGTGGAATTCAAGATGCGAAAATCTCCTCCGTCACAAAAGAAATCTCTTATATAAAGCTCGAACCCAACTTTCCAGGGATCTCTGGATCGCATATAAAAAAACTGCCGCCACTCTTCGTCGACTTATATCACAACTAAAAAGAAATTATTGGAACTCAGTTTGCGATTCTGCAGGATTTAATGGCAGAATTTTCAAAATCATAAAAGCAATTCACAACAGGCGGGATACTCCAGAAAATAATAGAATCTTTCACACCAGCAACAATTCCATCATTTCAGATGCTGACCAACAAGCTAATCTCTTGGCAGCCCACTTCAACAAATCTTCCGTTTTTCATTTTATTCCTTTGGATTTTTCTGAAGAGTCGCTTCATGATTACAATAACCCCTTTTCTTTCATTGAACTTACAAATGCGATTAAATCCACTCCCAATACTTCACCGGGATACGACGGAATTCCGGCTAAATTGATCAAAATTCTTCCCGATTATTATCTTCATCAACTATTACACATTTTCAATAATATTTGGCTCTCGGGCAACATACCGGAAGATTGGCTCACCGCTCCAGTCATTCCCATCCTCAAACCAAACAAAGATAATAGTTCAGTTGCATCTTATCGCCCAATAGCTCTCACTTCCATTTTAAGTAAAATCTTCGAAAGAATCGTTCTCAAGAGACTCCTTCAATTCTCAAATTTCAAAAAATTTCATTTTAATCATTCCGGATTCATTCCCTTTA
The DNA here is from genome assembly GCA_021605075.1 of Caerostris darwini. Taxonomy (NCBI): domain Eukaryota; kingdom Metazoa; phylum Arthropoda; class Arachnida; order Araneae; family Araneidae; genus Caerostris; species Caerostris darwini. Next base: position 1,412 of record BPLQ01005140.1, read on the forward strand.
AAGACTGTATGTACACTTTATCGCTTCTTCATCACAAAATAGTTGAAGCCAAGAATATGAAAAAGTTTTTTATCTTTATAAAACTTGATTTATCGTCTGCTTATGACTCCGTGTGGAGAGACGGATTAATTTACAAACTTTTACAATTTGGAATTAAAGGCACAGCAGCGAAGTGGATACACAATTTCATCAACAACAGGAATTTTATTGTCAAATGGAGAAACACTGTATCGATGAAATTGTTTTCCACACAGGGCGTACAACAAGGTAGTGTTCTCAGCGCATTCCTTTTCACAATCTATATGCGAGATTTATTTGAAGTCATCCCTAATCATACAGAATGCCTTATTTATGCTGACGACATCTTTCTTTTCAGCAGTGACTATAAACTAGAAACAGTCCTCTCTAATCTTCAGTTTTCACTGCATAAAATTTCCCAATGGTGTAATACTTGGAACTTCATTCTCCAACCAGAAAAAAGCGAAGCCGTAAATTTTTCAAACAATAAACAAATTCCACATATTCATTTACAAATTCATAACACTAATATACCATGGAAACAACATACTCGAATCCTGGGTCTGATTTTTTCACATAATCTCAATTTCAGACAACATTTTTCTTACATTAAAAAGAAATCCATTAAAAAACTCAATGCAATTAAAGCAATTGCTGCTAACACTTGGGGATGTCGTTCATGGCATCTTATCAAAATAGTCAACTCCACTATTCGTAGCATTTTGGAATATGGCTCTCCTATTTTTATTTCCTCTTGTCCTAGCAACCTCCAAATTCTCAATATTGTTTACAATATCGCTTTACGTTTCGCAACGGGTCTTCCCAAGTGGACTCCTATTTCAGTGTTATACAAAGAAGCCGGCCAAATCCCCCTCTTCCAAAGACAGTTAATGTTAGCAGAAAGATTTTTTGTTAAACACGTCTCTTTTGATCCATCCTCACCCCTCTCTCATTTTCTCAACTTCCAGAATTATTCTCCCCGTTTAAAGCATCCAATTTCTCTCCAAACGTTTTTCGCTGACCTTTTGAAAAATTTACACATCACCCCTTCCTCTCTCATTCCCAATTTTCACCCCTTTGACAATCATGATAAAATTTCTTTTCATCTCGAAGATTTACCCTTTCAAACCAAACAACTCCCACACCATTTAATCAAGAATTTATTTGAACAATATCAAGAGGAAAATTGGAAAAATAAAGTAATTTTAGCAACCGATGCATCCAAATCTCCAACCAAACACTCTATCTCTTGCATTAATTTTTTCACACAGGAAAATTCATCTGGGACAATCTCTAATTATAATAGTATTTTTACAGGAGAAACTCTGGCACTGCTATTATCAATTTCCACGTATGTACTCAAATCACATCATTACATTATTTTATCTGATAGTCTCTCTGCTCTCCGCGCTCTTCAAAATTGCAATTTTAAATCCCCAAGAGTCACCAAATTGCTAGGAAATCAAGTCAAACAAAACCTAAATTCCATATTATCTTTACAATTCATTTGGACTCCAGGTCACGTCGGCATACAGGAAAATGAACAAGCAGACTCTTTGGCAAAAACCGCGTCAGATACAGTAATTTTAAATTGGATTTCTCCGGATGACATCATGTACCATCAAAAAAAGAAAATATTTCAAAATTCAATTGAACAATGGAACAACAGTAAATACACCATGGATCTGTTGCATCTAAATAGCATGAAATCAATTCATCGCCTTTTACGTATCCAAAGAAAAGAAGAAGTACTAATTTCCAGATTTCGCACCAAAACATATCCTTCTACAGCCAGACTCCATAGATTTGGATTAACGTCTTCTCCATTGTGCTCACAATGCAAAAAACCTGAAACCGAAGAACACATTCTGTTCCAATGTACTAAATATGATGTACAAAGAGAAAAACTTAAACAAGCTTTTGGATATAAAGTCCTCTCCTATTCTTGGTTATTTGATATGAGCGACGAACCGTATTACAAAACAGTTACACTAATTAATTTTCTACGAAAAATTACGTAGTTATTAGTTTTATTTTTTCATTGCGATTTTCCGAATATACTAACATTACAATATTATTTCGTGACAGAAGTACTGCACAACACCTCATTTCGGACCCTTCCATTTCATAATTTTAGAATCAGTAGAAGTTCACTGATTATTTGAAAATCTTTTTTCATTTGTAATTTTCTTTTCCATTTATTAATTTTTTTCCACTGATTTCTTCTGGAGAGTAATTGGATAAATTGAGATAAAGCAGCTAACGCGAGCATAAATCTCAAAATCACGTCAAGTCAAGTCAAGTCAAGGCAGTATTTTCGAATCGCCATTTATGCTAAGGGAAGTTATATTTGTTTCAGCATTAATGAGTTTTTTTAGTGTTTTATCGTAAAGATTTAAAGACTGCTATCGGTTTTTATTTATCGAGAGTCTCCTTTTCTGATTCTCGGAAATTTGTGTTAAAATTTCCTTCTTAAAAGAAAACAAAAAATATTTCGATATCCAAATCTAACGAAAAGGCCACTTAGAAAAATCAAACAATAGATTATACCGCAAAATTTGCTGGAAAGGTTAGATTTAGAAAAGATATATTCAGTTTCTACTCCTGATTCTTTACAAGTCAGCAGTGAAAATAATGAGATTAACAATGAAACAAAATATGAAATGAGCCATGAAGCACTTCAATTTGATTCTTCCTGTAATAAAAAAAATGTTTAAAAAAGGAAAAGTCGAGGAATTTTGTATCTAATATAGGTTCGAACTTAAATAAACATGGAACAGTCAAAGAACACAAATCTGCCATCTGAAGAATATCTTTCTAGAAGTGATGTAAAAGGGAACTCAAGTTCCGAGGAACCATATGAAATTGACATCTTGCCAGCTTTGCTTGATTATGGAGAAACAAGTGATATTAGTGACATTGAATCTTATGAAGATGTTGAGATTCATAAAAATAAACAGGTAGTTGAAACTATCCATTCAGTAAGCAAAATGAAACATTCTACACAGTTTGTTCCAGGAAATAAAAAGCAGTCTGACATGTTTAGTTTTAAGAATAAAAATGAAAATTATTCACCTCCTGGAAATAATTCTGACATTCAAGAAGGTACACCATTGGAAAATAATAATTACATCACTCCATACACTACTAAAGAAATTAATTTTTCTGATGTAAAATCAGATTCTAATCATATTAAGACTATAAATCGTATATCTCATCATAAAAGCAAAGTTAATGTTCAAGTATCATCTGGAATTGATCATCACCTTCATGCCAGTAAATCTTGTGTGAAAAAACAAAAATTAAATAACAGTACATCTATTTCATGTTATATGAAGGACAATATTAATCCATCAGAAAGAAATATCTTCTCTGAAGAAAGTTCAGAAAGAGACACTTATTCTTATAAAAGGTATTTTCTTTATTACTTTTGATAATTAATGTAAATATCTTTTCTTCTTAAAACTGATGCAAAGCACACACATTTTTATAATTTTGTTTAATAGTTTCTTAGAAAACTTTTATGATATAGTAAATAGCATACCTATTCAAAAAATTGAGGTCACTTTATTTAAAAACACTAAATTTTAAGGTAAGAAATTGCTACAATTCACTAATACTAAATGCAGTAACTGTTTACTTGAGCATTTTGTGTAGAAATAAAAACTATTAAAATTATAAGGAAATGTACCATTATTTTAAAATAAATATCATAAATGTTGACTTTTCAATTTGATTTAAGGTAATTAAAATTTTTTTTTTATTGTGTATGCTATTTGAAAATTGAGTCATTCATATATTCACATATTATTTGAGTTAAAAAAAGTTATATATTAAATATTTTTCATTTTAAAATAAACGTCTTTTTTTGATAAATGGGGATTAACTATTATTGAAATCAGGGGAGTGATTTCAACCGAGAGTGTATATTCCTAGTTTTTCCTTTCATCAATTATAGTAAAAAAATATAATTGCCTGTTGTTTTACAAATTCAGCTTTCCATTATCTCTTGAATATGCTGTCGTTCCCCTTCCCCCCTCAGTAATTAATAGAATTTTTAATATTCTCAGTCAGTTTTCAAATTTGGCTATTTTAGACATTCCAGTATTGAGATAACACTTTTAGTAGCAATAGCATGATTTTAAATTTAATACAGTTATTTACCTGGAGCAGAATTAAAAAAATACCTGTATTTATTTTATATGAAATGCCTTTCTCAAGGCTGTCTTATGTTTGGGCATCATTAAAATACAAAACTATTGTCATTATAATTATGCAAATATAATCATTTAGTAAACACTCGTGTAAACAGTGATAATTTTTAATTAAGAAGAAAATTTAACTATTTACTTGATAGAATCTTTCTCAGAAAAGATTTTCATATAACAATACAAACCATTTTTTTTTTTTTCTTCTAATGCAGCTGTCAAACACTGAGACAGCTGTTGTGTATGCCTTAAGGCAAGCGCTGCACAGACATTACTCACTTTGCATTACCCAGGCGACGCGTGTACCTTGAAGATAACCTACGGACGTGGAGTAACAATGCCCCTGCAACGCTCTACGATCCTATTAGACCAGGCCTACAGTTTAAAGTGAATTCCGAACCACTACAAACATCCATGGCACCACTGGGACTCTAACCCGAAACCTGTGATACCGAGCGCTAGCCACTCGGCCATTCAGGCCCACAATACAAACCATTATTTGATAATTTACATTTCTCTGTCATTGGTAATTCTGAAGGTTCCTTAATATAAATTAAAAATTTATTAATTCCAAAATAGCTTTAAGTCTATTCTAATTTTTCCGCTTGATGCTGAATACTTGTTCACATGTTGTTTTATGATGGGTAGAAAAGAATATTTAACATTAACTGTGTAAACACTTTATATTTTAGTGCTTTTCAGGGTCTTCAAAAGTTTTAATTTTACACCAAATCTTTTTCTGTTTTATTGCAGTTCAGTATTTCCCTAATAAAAGTACTTTAGAGTTTATCTTTGGTTCAGATATCATACTGATATTTGCTAATTCAGCATGTTCAAGGAGGTCTTCTTAAAATTTTTTTTTAATTTTTTTTTTTATAAGAACTTGCTGTTTTAAAAAATACATGAACACATTTGAAAAAGTTTCTTTTCAAAATTTTGCAAATTTGGCATTCGTTAAATGGTCTATGATTAATAATCATTATATTCATTATGCTTGATAATCATTATAAGCAGTCTATGTACACAGAAACTTTTTCTTTGATATATGAACATGAAGGGTTTCTGTATGCATAAAAGTATTGGCTTTTGTGGAAAAGGGTAAAGCACTTTGCAAGAAAAGCAAATATAATTGTGTCTGAATAAAGCCTCAATCTCCTGTTCTTATTAGAAAAAAAAAATAATCTTTTAATTCTCGGGGATGTTTCGAGAGACGAAGTCGGTCGCCAAGCTCCAATTCTGCCGCCAAATTCCCATCGCCAAGAGGGCGATAAATGGACTTCTCTGTATAATTCTGGACACAATTTAAATTAATCAACTCTTTTATGGCTTTTCTTTAACTAATAATAGATATTCACAAGTAATTTTTCTAGGGATAAATCCAATTCTTTGGTTGAATAATGTAAAATTAAATTAAGTAGCATATACAGCCACTAAGATTACATCTGCATTTTTTTCTTTGATGAATTTTATTACTCCTTTGCAATTCCCTATCGTCACAGATGCATTGTTAGAACAAACGGTTTTACGGGTTGCTCAGGTTATTTAAAATTCTGCATTTAAAAATGCTATCAACTGAGCAATCCAAGTAATCTAGAGCTAAGAAAGGAAACATTTTTTTTTTTTTTTTAAATTATTGTAATTGAAATTTTTTTTGTCAGTATTTTTGAAAATCTTTGGATTAGTACTGATCTATTTGTCCAAGCAGGGCTGTATTTCAGTGCAATATTTAAATCTGAAAATGTTTACTTAAAAGAGGTCTTGCACAATCTGCCGCATACTATGGGTATTTGTGTGTTACCAAAAAATATTATAAATAATGCTTGATCTTTAATTACTCTTAAATTATTAAGCTTAAGTACTCGTCAGGGATCTTTACATGATTATTGAACTTGAGTTGTTTCCATGTGGGGATTCCACATGCCATTTGCAATGTTCATATCAATATGAAATATAAATATTTGAAAACTCTTGATTTTTTAAGAACTACTATAATGTACTACATTCCTTTTTATATTCTTTTATTAAGGCTTTCATTTAGTTGTGACTATCAATAAGTTTGGGGTTCAAATGGTACAGACACTATATTGTACAGCCATGTAATCCAGTTCTTAAACCACATTCCAGAAAACAAAGCTATGAAAGGAAACTACTAACTTTGTAGCTTTAAACAGAAGGGTTGATAGCATGTGAATACTTCATTGTTTACAGAACAAGTGCTGTTAGCAGGTGTCAGGAAAACATCAAACCAATTGCATGTGTTTCATTTATGAGCAATATGCTGGACACATCTCTAAAGAGAGTATGCAAAATGGGTTCAGTCTAAATCAAAGGCAGATTTTAAGACAGGGATTCTGAAGTGCATAGTACCAATGTTTCTACTTTAAAATAAAAAGCTAATTTTTTTCTTCGAATATAGCTAAAAATAAATGTTTTCATATAAAATTAATATTTCCTGCGGCAATACAATGGTTACACAGAAGAATGAATTTTTTCTTTTTTCTAAGAAACTCCAGACAATCTGCAGCAGTTGGCATGTCTGCTGGGACAATTTTCATAGTGAATCCAGTATGCATTTCCCCATGTTCCCCAACTCATTTCCACACCCCTTGACTGTTTCTCGACAAGTAGGATGCCATTCTCCACCATACGCTCTTTTCCTTAAAAGGGTGGGAAGTGAATGAAAGAGTTCTAAGAATAAAAGAAAAAACAGTGAGGTAAGAAGCACATAATATGGTTGAAAGATGCTTGATTCAAATGGTTCAAGATAAATTTATTGCAATACATTTTCCTAACATTTAGGAGGTAACAAAATGAAAGGTATTTTAGAAATAACTAGCTTTCTTTCGCAGATGTTAAAGGATGTAAAATGACAGACATGCCAGGGTAAGAATGTAATGTTAAGTGATTTAATTAAGTAATCAATTTTGTAATTTAATCAATTAACTGAATTATTTAATAAAATGTAATTAAATAAAAGTTATAAATAAATCAAATTAGGTACAAGAAAAAAATACATAACTATACAATTATCAAAAATATGCCTTCCTGATATCTAGGAAATAACAAAATGGAGGCTATTTTAAAAGTAAATCGCTTTTTTTAGCAGATGCTAAACAATAGACAATGACAGACATATAACGAAGATAATGCAATTTTAAGTGGGATTTAATCAATTAACTGAATTATTTTAGTATTTTAGAAGGTATTATTTGAATTGTAGATGATGGTTTCTTCATGCAAATAGAAAGAGCAACTGAAATGTAGAAAATACTTCAAAATGACCAATTTGATATAATTAATACATCCCTCTTCCAACCAGTTCTCAATTTCCCACACAAACCATCAGTAGGCATTTGGATTGCCACAAAAATATTGTTCTGCAATATGTGTTATTAGAACAATTTATCGGCCTTTGGTGGATCCACTATACAAATTTTTCCTGTCTGTTTTCCAGGCAATGTTTTTATTCAAATTAGATAATTATTTCTTCATATTCTTAATACACACATATATTTATTAATAAGAAGTGAGTTTATTAAGTTAAAAAGAAATTAAATTTGATTGTGATGTATTTTAAAAGTGAGATTTCAATTTACTGGAGAGATTGCTTTTGGTTAAAGTGAAAGGCCTAATTTTAAAACAATGGAATACAATTTTTATTAATGGCATTTAATTTTGTTTTAGAATATATTAAAAATTATTTAATTCTTTTAATGTTTCATTGTTATTAATGATAGAATACATGTGGATGATTTTACGTGATGAATTTTATTATGATTTTCTAATGTTTAATGTCCCTCATTTTCATGCTAAAGGCACACTTTTTTTTTTCAGTTAACTGAAACAAGTATTTTTCTGTATTTAATTTAAAGAGAGGATTCCATACTTTTTTATGTGCAACTCAGTGAAAACTTGAAGAAAATAAGGCTAATCTGGAACTGTCTAGGCCAGGGGTCGGAAACCTGCGGCTCGCGAGCCACATGCGGCTCTTTAGTTCCATACGCAAATATTATTTATTTTATCAAAAAAAATTATTTAAAAATTGTTCTGAATCGATTAACGAGGATTAGGCACCGATTCTATCTCTCAGCCACTTGTATTCGCTTTTCACCGCACCCCTCCCCCGTGGCACGCGTCGTCACTGTCGTCAGCCCATCGGAAGCTTTCGTCGTCGGATGTTTCTATGTAGATTTTAATTCGCTTTCGACGCAAGACAATTTGGCGTCTTCACTAGTGCTTTGGCTGTGACGTATAGTTTGTTGTTTCAAGTAAAAGAATTAGAAGCGAATTATCTTCTCAAAGTTATGTATATACATATATATTATAATAATAATAAAAAAAACCGAAGTAAAGGTAGGTAACATAATAAGTATTATATTTTTAAAATACATATTATACATATTTTTTTCTAAATAAGATACCTAACTATTTTTTGAAGTCAATAAGAAATGTCAAAAAAGAAACAAAGTACTACTGTTGGATATTACTGCGAAAGTGTTTTTATTAAAATATATATTTAATAAATTACCTATTTTATTATTTATCTATTTTATAGCTTTTATTATTTAAAAATGAGCGTTAAAATAATAATTCTTATTATAAGTGTAAGTACCTATAAATTGTTATTTAATAAACCTATTTTCGAACTCTGAGGATCAAAGTAGGTAGGTATTTGCAGTTTTAGATTGTTTATATGTTTGGCAATTTTCATTGATTTCGGCATAGCAGGGCATAACACCTTTACTCGTAAACTAAGTATCTAATATTTGCCAAAATTAAAAAAAAATCTAAAATGTGCAGACTGCACCGTGATAAGCACGTTCTGACAAGTCCGTTCGTGCCAGTCGGCGATCACCGCACACGGGAGGCGACCACAGATGCGACGAAACTATGTACTTATAGTCAATCTTTTACCTCACCAAAACAATCTTCCAAAATAAAACTAGAAAGGTTCATATAAAATTTCTCTTACCATTCCAGTTCCAGGATTATTAAGAAAGAGATATCCAAAAGGGCGGGATGCAGCCAATTAATTCCAATATTCCTTTAAAAATTACTTTTATTCAGCATATTAATGACGAGTTGATACAAAAATTACACAGACAGAGAAACCGCATCTTAGCGCGGCTAACTACTAACAAGGAAGTGCAGTTCTTAAACCGAAACACGGCTGGTCACAGTTAAGAAAGGAAAAGTGTTCACGTGACATACAAATCAAAAGTTCTAGTTCGACATCATTTTCGACATTCTCCCACCTTTGAGTTTCAAGAGAATAATGAAACTCAACATCATAAGTCCAATCGTTTAGGAGATCTCAGGATTCTTCCACAACGGGATGTCTGATAAGTATCACTATTATCACACCTGTCATATGGTTGGCAGTCAATAGATTGAGGACAATCACTGGATTCGATGACAGTCACTGGATCTGATGTGGAATCATCAGTGTCGGGGCACTTGTTGCGGAAGAAGTCAGATAGTGGAGTCCTACTCTGCAAGGCACACCTTTCATCTTGTCTAATTTCTAATGAATATAAGCGCTGTATAGGTCTTATGAAACACACATTCTTGGTTTTCAATTCAACAACTCGAACTTTATTGTCTTTACCAGGAAAAAGTTTCACTACTTTTGCTAAAGGCCAATTTAGTCTTTTCATGTTGCTATCACCAATCAAGACGATATCACCTTCCTTAATTTTTGCTTCTTCCTGGAGTTTGGAAAATTCTTTTAGTTGACCAAGGTATTCATTTCGAAATCGCCTTCTGAGATCTTCACGAAGTCTTTGTCTATACATAAATCGTTTATTCATTCTTTTAGAATCCATCTGATCTAAATCCGGCATTCCAACTTCTTTTATTTCTTGAATGAACATTGCTGGTGTAAGTGCAATAAGATCTTCTATGTCTTCAGACAGATATGTTAATGGTCTTGAATTAATTATGCTTTCTGCTTCGCATATAACAGTATGCATTTCTTCATAATGCAGACTAGCTTTACCCAAGATTTTCTCATTATTCCTTTTAACATACCAAAAAGTCTTTCCCAAAATCCACCCCACCATGGGGCTGATGGCGGATTTAATTTCCAATTAATCTTCTTAATGGCAGCAAATTCTTCTATTTTTTCCCAATTAACAACACATTTCAGTTCATTAGATGTACCAACTAAATTTGTACCATTATCAGAATATATTGTACAAGGTCTTCCTCTACGAGAGATAAATCTTCTTAAAGCTAATATGAAGCTATCTGTAGAAAGAAAACTTACAAGTTCTAAATGAACAGCACGAAAAATAGCACAAGTAAATAAGACAATCCAACATTTTTTGTTGTCTTTCAAAAACAATGGTCCACACAGATCTACACCAATGACTTCGAATACTTGAGCTTCTTTTATTCTATCTTCGGGGAGTGGAGCACTAATAGATTGCAGAGGATGTATGGAAAATCTTTTGCATTGGAGACAGTTTCTAACGACGTGACGAATAGTCTTTCTGCTTTTTGTAATCCAATATTCTGCTCGTAACGTAGACATCAAGACTTGTATACCTGCATGGCAAAGTTCAACATGCTTCTCAAATATTAATTTGTCTACTATATGATGCTTTGATGGTAGCAAAATTGGATATCGAAAACTTTCTTGATCTTTTCTTTGTATAATTCTTGTCTTTACTCTAAGGAGATCATCTGGATCTAAATAGGTCTGCATTGAAAGATTTCTGTTTTTCTCAAAACATTCTCTTTGAACTTTTCTTAAAATTATTTTCTCCGCTTTATCACATTCTTCAACTCTTAAGTTACAAAAAGTTCTTTCATTTACCCTTTTCTTAATATTGTTGATGAAACGAAGTATCCACCCCATAATTCTTACGATCTTTTTGTAAGACGAAATTCTTAAGAAATACTCAGAAGTTTCAGTTTCGATGTTGGATGCAGATATAACAACTTTTCTTTTTTCCGAATTAACAACTTCTAAATCAGGAAACACTTCAGAAGTAGGCCATTTTTCAAAAGATTGATAGAGCCAACTAGGTCCCTCCCACCATTGAGATTTCCCTAATTCTTCGGCATTGCAACCTCGTGAGGGAAGGTCAGCTGGATTTTGATGACCAGGTACAAATTTCCATGAAGTTACTTCAGATAATTTTCTAATTTCATTTTCAGGATCCCCTTCTATCCACCATAAGAAGTGTAAATAGTCTCTGTCCTTTTCATGTAAAGATATTTGTAAAACTGTTCGACGAATATCTGCAGTGACACCGATGTTACCCAACCTAAATCGATTCAAAACAGCTGGAATCAGTTCAATGAGATTGGGTCCTTTTTCAATACAGTCATTCAAAGATATAGAGTTATTAACACGAGCTGAACCATCAAAAACTGGTCTTATTTTGGTAGTAGAATTTTCTTTTGTGACAGCTCGATGCGGCAAATAGTGTGCACTTGAGACTTCATAACAATTTGGATCAGGTACTATTTCTTCGATAACATCTTCTTCTTCCCATTCTTTAAACACTTGTTCATACTCTACTAAACAGTTGTTTGCATTCAAATTTTTAACAGTATTTTTTAAACGTTTCTGGGCCAAATATTTATTATCAGGAATTGAAGGACATCTATCTATCCAAGGAAGAGATACTATATATCTTCCGTCATTTTCTCTGCTAACTGTTGATTCGAAATGTTCCCAAACTAATTTCTGCATTTCTTCTTTCGATTGCTTTTCGCTAGGATCCAAAATACCCAACGAATCTAAATTCCATAAGTCTGCAATTTTAGCATCATTTATGTGTAATGACAGAACAAGAAGAGAACTATCTAACTTAGCATCAGAAATTTTTCCCATTACTGTCCATCCCATAATTGTCTGAACAGCTACTAATCCACATGAAAGATGTTCCACTTTTCCTGTAAATAACTTTCCTGCAACATCTGCCCCCAATAAAACATGAATCTCATTAGTATTTTGTTCATGCAAGCAAATTTTGCTTTTAGGCGAAATGTCACTCAAAAATATTCTTTTATCTTTTAAATCATTTATACAGTCTGAACTTCTAATTTTTGGAATTGATGCACAAATTTTGTTTTGATCCATTACTTCTATTTTAATATTATTCATTTTATCTAAACTACTTAATTGTATCAAATAACGGTTATGGCGTTCAGTAATTTCTGTTCCTCCAAATAGCCCATGAGTAATCAATTCTTCTCCTTTTTTATCAAAACCCATATTTTCAGCAACAAATTTTGATATATAACTTCTTTGCGATCCGGTATCAATAATTAAACGAATATAATGTTCTAAGTTTTTATTCTGGATTCGAATTACTAATGTTTGTAAATAAACTTCATTCAAAGATGACTGATTGGTAAGAACAGTAGTTTCTGAAGATTCATTTTTATTAATTTGTTTCTGTTTAAATTTTGAAAAGCACATGATCGAAGAATGTTTTCCTGAACAGTGGGAACAAATTACATTACTCTTACAAAATCGAGAAATATGTTTTTTAGTTTCAAGACATTTAAAACA
>BPLQ01005142.1:0-12792 GCA_021605075.1 Caerostris darwini
GTTGGTGTCACTATTTTCAAGATAAATTAAAAACTGCGCTACAATTATAAAATCGAGTCAAAAATTTGTTTGTGATTGTGACACTACCCGAGTATCTAAAACTTTCTACAAGTCATTATTCTCCTTTGCCGTCCAAAGACACATTCCTGGCCCATCAAAATGATGTTAGTTGTTGTAAAGTGGTCAACAAACTTAGCTAGAACTTTAACTATGTATGAAAAACGTTTTATAAATAGCCATGATTTGGCAAAATTATTAGATGTCATTAATGAAGGATACATATTTGCCCATAGAGATACATATACTATATATATATATGTACATTGGCGGTGTTATGTTAGTGTTGTCAACAGATTTAGCTAGAACATTAACTATGTATTATGCAACAAGTTTTAAAATAGTCTATAATTTGGCAAAAAAAAAAAAAAAATATCAGACATCATTAATGAAGAATGAATATTTACCTATATATATATATTGTGGTCCACCAAAATGTTGTTATTGTTATAAAGTGGTCAATAGATTTAGCTAGGACATTGTGAATGAAAAAAAAAATTTAAAAAATAGTCCCTGATTTAGCAAAAAAAAAAATTCAGATGTCCTTAACGAAGAATACATATTTACCTTTCTTATTTTCATCAAAATCGTCAAATATAACTGACATTTTTTATATTAAAATCTCACAATTGACATTAAATAATAGCTTATAAACACATTAATAATAGATTTATAATTTGTGCTACATAAACATATTAAGATTAAATGTTTAAACCGACCTGGCGAAGGCTTGCGGTACAACTACATAAACATATATACTATTTTAACGAAATTGATTCCTTATTTCATTTCAACATCAGCTACACAGAAGTCTTTCAATTTCCGTTAAGTAAGTCGAAAACAATTAAGGACTTCCTTTCCGTGATATGTATCTAAATATAGAATTAATGTTAATCGAAAATAACTCGTACCAATTACTTTTAAAGCTCCGTGTTCAATTCCTAGATGATTATTTTAACTGTAGCTTAATCGTTATTAATTGAATTGCAGTAGTAATTTCAATGTTATAATTGTTGGTTACGGAACTTAATTTAACAGTCCTGTAGGACATTCGTAATGCGAAGGACTATTTAGAACATACAGTGTGATTCATCGATGGTAATTGATTCGATTTCTACACCGGAAATGGAAGAAGGAAGACGATATTTGGAACAAATTCTTTCTAGAATAGAAAAAATCCAGCGAGCGTATGAGTTTTTCAATTAATGATTGACGTAAGAAGGAAATGCTTTGTGAGATGTGTGTGTGTGTGGGGTGTGTGGGGGGCAATGATCTCTCTCTTTTTTCTTGATATTTTCGATTGCCAATTGATTTTTCTTACATTTTCTTTATAGTAGATGTCTGTTTTATTCTTTACATTCATATTTTATATCAGAGTTCTATGCATAGCCCGCCATATTTATTTTATTTTTTCTTAATACAAAATAATAAACTGTTTTAGTATTTTTAGTCATCTTTTGAATGTCTTAAATGTGTTTGTGTTTTTAAAATATATTACCGCGTAAAATATCTATATATTTATAAATATATATGTATATATGATATGGTTATATAATTGATAAAAATTGTTCATTTTAATATATATATATATATATATGTGTGTGTGTGTATCCTGATGGCCGAGTGATAAGCTCTCTGGTGCTCGGTGCAACAGGTTTCGGGTTGAGTCCCGGTGGGGGCCATGGATGTTGGTAGTGGTTCCTAATTCACTTTAAACCGTAGGCCTGGGTAGGTCTAATATCACTGTAGAGCGTTGGGCTTAAGACTGACAAACCATCTCCTGTCTAGAATTCTGCCAGTTGACAGAGACGGCCTTGGCCCACCATAAGGCTGTTTCGCCCATGAAAGAAGAAGATATATACTTGAAGCTTTATCACGCAACATATTGTTAGTATCTGCCATTGAGTAGAAAAGAACCCATATCCTCTCCTTTGAATAGTCTGGATTTAACTCATGCCGACTATCTTGATGGTCAATTGGCTAGAGCTCTGGCCGTTTGTACCACAGGCTTCAGGTTCGAATCCTGGCGGTAGAATGGATGTTTGGGAGTGGTTTGGAATCCACTTAAAACTTAAACTACCAGTACAGTCTTTTAAAAGTATTATTTGAACTCAATTTTTTTCTAGCATACTTTAATTGTCAAATTCGAATCTGGGAATTCTAGAACTGCAAGAAAAGTATGTGTTCTTTGGTTGAGTGCGAATTGCATGTTACTGTTAGATTGTTTTCTAAATGAAGCATTACCAGTTAACGGTTGGACGTTTCCAGGATTGATGTCCTGACACTTTTCGGTGGGTACTCGACGAGCTACTTGATGCAGATCAAAACAACGTTTATGGTGGGTGGAGAAAAAGTGCAGTTGGAGCTTCCTTTTCTCACGTGAAAGGTGAAATGAAGCTTATCGAAGATGTTCTCTTTCTTGGAATGGAACCGTTCCAGAATCTTATTTTCATTCAACGAGACAGTAATGTGTCTGTTTCATACTCCAGCGGATGGACCATTGTTTTATGAATGGACGTTTAATGGAATGGGCTTGTTTGTTTAGAATTTAAAAGGAATTGACAATTTTTTAGGTTGTGTGATGGCTTAAAATAAAAAAAGAATCTTGATTTCTTTGGATGTTGGATTGATTTTTGATGCTATGCTCTCTAAAAGAACTATCAACAATGAGCGGTAACTTGTTTCGTATAATTTGTAATAACTTCTAATGTTTCAGATGATTTGATTTGTCGCTCAACAGTCATTTTGTGCATACTTTAAGCTCATTAGACCGGGACCAATTAACACAATTAACTTTACTATTAACTTGGATTCCGAACCACTCACAAACATCCATGCCAACGCCAGGATTCTAACGTGAAGCCTGTGGTACCAAAGGCCAGAGCGCTAACCAATTGGCTCAAATGTTTCATAAGATACGTCATTAAATACATGCAGTTTTGTTTCGATTGAACTAAAAGAAAACGTTAAAAAAAGAAATCAAAAAATCAAACATGCTTTAAAAATTTATGTTACTTTATTATAAATATGTTTCTAAAAATATATATTTAGAATTTATTTATAAAAATGCATTTAGTTTTTAATAATCAAAATTTTTATTTCTATTGATTAATGATTTATTTAATTAAAAAAATATTTCAAAAAAAAAAAAAAAAAAAATTGCTTCGGTTTTTATTTATTTATTTATTCTAAATTTTGTCAATGAATCTAGCATGTTGAACTTGGATTATAATAACTTTTAAATTTTTCATAGTTTTTTAAACTCTTCTTGTATGCATCTTGATAAGTTTTGAAATAACCATTCACTTTTGTAAATACAATTACGAATTAGGAAACACTTTCAGGAACATTACAAATTATGCATTTTGGAATATTACTAATTATACAAAAATTATACATTCATACAAAATTAAACAAAAATTATACATTTATACAAATTACACAAAAATTATATTTATAAGTACAAATCTAATCTAAATTAACAATCATTTTTAAGCCGAGATATAAAAAAATGAAAAAAATTAATGGAAATTATATTTAAAATAACCTAAATTTAGAATATAATGACTATAATTTAAATACTTTAATCGATTCTTAATTTATCGATACCCAATATTTTTCCTCTATTTCTTAGAAAAATGATTAGATTCGTGTAATTTATCGCGTTAACTCGAGGAATTACAAGGAAAAGTTTGAATTCCGATATTCACCCGGAAGTTTGGAAATTGATGTTGTTTATCGCGTGTCAGCATCCCTTGTGTGCAAATAGACTCTTCCAAGAATCAGCGACTCTTTCATGTAAATCAACAGGGTGATCGAACTCCATTGGAACGGCCCATCTGTCTTCACAGGTGAACAAATTTAACAAATTACATCCTTTTCTTCGTCTTTCTCGACACATCTAAAGAAACAGCATTGAATCAATTTCTTTTTCGTTGGTTGGCCAGAAGGGATAATTCTTTCTCAGTAGCGGACCTTCTGACTGAGCAGTTTCAATTAAAAATGTCATTAAATATTAATTTTTAAACACTTGTTTTTTTAAATGAAAAAAAAATTGATTTGATTATGTCTTATTCGTTGTATATCACTAGAAATTCAACTAAATAGAAAAATTAGAAAACTCAAAAAATATATGAAAAAGCATATATTTAAGCATATTAAGTATGTAACCGTTAAACATTAAATATTAATAGTAACACCATTAATGGTGTACTGGCTTTCTACACTTCGCATTTACAAACATCAATTTTTCAAATTTAGGGGATTTATCTTACTCATTTTCTGTCTTGATATTGTTCCTTCTCATGAATATACCTTACATAGTATTTACATGATATTTACATCATGACGATTCCTTACATGGTATTTACATCCTGATGATACCTTACATTGCATATATGATATTTATATCATGATGATAGCTTACATTGCATATATGATATTTATATCATGATGATACCTTACATTGTATTTACATAATATTTACATCATGATGATATCTTACATTGTATTTACATGATATTTACATCATGATGATACCTTACATTGTCTAAAGATGTAATTGCTTACAAAACATTGTTTTTATATAAGATAAAACATACTTTGTGCTTTAATAAGATGACTTGCTTGTTTTCTATGTTGATATATTAAGTGTTTTTAATATTATTTTTTCAGATAATTCATTTTAAATCTGATTAAAACAGAATTAAAGTTTATGTACTTCGATATCTCGGAGAAGGTTGAAACAAATCAATTGACTGCAACATTGCTACGTTGACTTGTTGTCTTCAACAGAGTTGGTGGTTCTAATTCTAATTCAAGGAACCACATAAGACAAACTAAATTTTTAAGTTACCAATTTTACTAATTTTTTAAATTTAATTTGCCAAACACAACCAATGATTTTATTACAAAATAATACATAGTACATTTCTTGAAACGATAGAGAAGATGGTGCAGAAATTCCTCACCGTATGCTAAAATATCCTAAAATCTATTTATATTTATATCTTCATCAAATCAGGGCCTGAATGACCAAGTGGCTAGCGCTCTGGTGCTTGGTACCACAGGTTTTGGGTTCGAGTCCCGGCGGTGCCATGGATTTTTGTAGTGGGAAATCCACTGTAAACCGTAGGTCCCGGTTTAACAGGATCGTAGAGCGTTGCGGAGGTAGTGTCACTCCGCGTCCGTAGCCGTATCTTCAAGCTACACGCACCTCCTGGGAAGTGCTAAGTGAGTAACGTCAGTGCAGCGCTTGCCTTAAGGCATCGAAGACAATTATCTAAGTGTTTGCCAGCTACATTAGAACAAAAAAAAAAAAAAAAAAAAAAAAAAAAAAAAAAATCTTCATCAAATCATAAAAATTATGTAAAAAAAAATGAGCTAATTGACAAACTTGCTATTTTTTTAACAATATGCACTTAGAATTACATTAAAAATTCTGAATTCATGTTATGAATAATAATTAGTTGAATAGTTTTTATCTTCAATTGAAATTGATTATCAAGCCATCTTATGGTACTTACGTATTAACGGTACCTTGGCGATAGTTGCGCCAATAAAGAGCACACGCGCCAACCGCAGCTGCAGATTTGACGCCAATCTACACTTAAAATTTTTGTTCCAAATAATAAAATATATATGAAACACTTCATTTAAAATTAAAACGCTTTCAAAATATTTTTATTCCAAATAATAAAGATTGGCGACACTTAAAAACCGCCAAGTCTGACGCCAAGGTACCGTTAATACATAAGTACCCATCTTATTTGTTATAATCACCGTTTCATTTTTTTTTAATTCAAAATCTTCCATGCGTATAATGCTAAATTAAGGATTAATTTATGCATTATACGTACAATTGAGCATTAAATGGTAAAATTAATCGCATTTTGTAAAATCATAAGTTTCTACGTCTTTATGTTTAAACCGATGGAAAAGTAAAGCACCTGTTTTCAGGTACGTGAATCCAAAAGGCGAATAACCGATTCATTTTGCCAATCAGAATTTACCAATCACGCTCGTCGTGCACTTGATGGGGACAGAAAGATCACGACAACTGACTCACTCCCTCTTGAATCACACGGTGGCGTTGTGTGTGCAGCTGCGCTTACGGTACTCGTGGTGTTTTGTCACAGAATGTTAATACATGTAGGAATGTGGCATGTGCAGCACATTGATTCCGTGCATAAAAAGAACGATGAACCGTAATAAATGCGAATAATTGAAAATCTTATGATTTTATTTATCTGACTGTAGAGATGTTTTGAAACCTTTTTTAATGTGAAGGATAATTTGTGTTTAGCATTGGCTACCCAGGAAATCCACAAATTTGTTGATATAAAATCCTTTGTTTCGTTGAAAACTTTCTTATTGTATAGAGAATATATAGTTCATCACAAAAAAGATTTTAGAAGAAATTATCTCATATTTACTCCAATACAACATTATAATATTTTAAAATTTAAATTGAGAACTCATGCGCTATTTCTTATATATTTTTTATATTAATAATAATAATAATAATAAATAAATAAATAATTTATTTTTTGTTTTATGTTAATTATCACGGAGTCGGTCTATTTGAAGCAGATGCAATATAGTATTGGGCTTGATGGCCAAGTGACTAGCTTTCCTCCGATCCTCTAACAAACATCCATGCCAACTCCAGGATTCGAACCTGAAGCCTGTTGTACCAAAGGCAGAGCGCTAGCCACTTGGTCATCAGGCTGCCTAAGTTATGGGTTGGTTATACATATATTGGGTTACTTGGGATAAATTATGTAAGTGTTGAAATATATAGAAAATAATACAGTATCAATCAATACTTAACTTAAAATATTTGACATTCAAATTGGTTGTGGAAAATTGTTATATAGGGTGATTATAATTAAAGTCCCATTTTAAAAATGCTGTAATAAAGAACCACTCGTCACAATGAGTTCAAATTTGAGCTGAAGATACTTGAAAAAGGAGGAAATCGTACGGCATCAAAAAAAAGTTCCAAAATGTATATTAATTAATGGCACTGTAAGCGGAATAAAGAAAGTGAATTCGACTGTCAGTGATATTTTGAATCGAAATTACAACGTATTTGGCATGAGTTGCACACTAAACCAACTGTAGTGTTCAATGTGCTTGATTGTTTCGGTTTATAAGTTCGGATTATAAGTCATAACTTACATGAATGACTTACAAGTCATTCAACAGTTGTGACGCTGTTAGTGGAAAGCCCACCCACTATGGCAAGGTCATATCAAATTGGATGGGAACTATCGGTTTAACTTTTTTTTAAGCCATACCATTTCCCCCTTCTTCAAGTATCTTTGTTTGAAATTTGAACTCATTGTGATGAATGGTTCTTTTTTTTACAACATTTTGAATGTGGAACTTTAATTATAATCACCCTGTATTTGACATTCAAATTGGTTGTTGCAAATTGTTAAAGATATACCAATTGATCAAAAGTAATGTATTTTAAAAAGTGTTAATCTTTGATATATTAACTAAGCATTGAAAACAAGTCAACTATTTTTAATCTTTATTATGCTTGGCAGCGTTCAGAGATCATTTAAATCAGCTGCTATTTCCCAACAGTGTTTCCGCCTTGAGATCCGGTGTTACAGTTGAGTATTTTTGTCTGGAGTTTTTTTGAAGTGCCTCCTTCCTTGAAAAACACCTCAATAAATCTGCATTAGAGACGCGACGGACACTCGATCAAACGCACTCATTCTGTTCTGCGAAATCCGTCTTGGGTTATGCTCCCAACCCCCCCCCCCATTTTCTGCGGTTGCGTTTGAATAAACCTGCTGTGATTGGAAAGTTGCATGACAGGCGTTATGCAACGATTTATAGAGCAAAAAAAGATGGATGGACAACAATTGATGCAAGAAGAAGATTATAAAAATTTAATATAATGATATCTAATTGCATCCACTCTTAAGCTGCGTTTTTGCTTGAGCGAGGTGGCAACTTAAGGACCTCCCGTGGTCAAATAAAAGATTATTAAGAAATAATCTCACCATCCCTCCTGCGTCAGTGAGATTAATTTCAAAGAAAAGTGACAAAAGTAAAACATCCAAGTTGTGGAAAAAGTTGACGATTGAAGACATTTTGAACTTCTAGGAGAAACTTTTTTTTTTAACGTAGGTGGCAATATAAGACAGTTATCTTTATGCCATAAACAAAGGCTGCTACTCATTTAGCACTACGCAGGGGGCACGTGTAGCTTGAAGATAGGCTACGGATGTGAGTAACACTACCTCATCAACACTCGATGATCCTATTAGACAGGGACCTATGGTTTAAAGTGGATTCCGAACCACTACAAAAATCCATGGCATCGCCAGGACTCGAAACCGAAACCTGTGGTGCCGAGAACCAGAGCGCTAGTCACTTGGCCATCAGGCCACTTCTTGGAGAAATTGTATACCCATTCGTTGAAAATTTTGGAAAACTTCCGACACTATTCATCTGATGTTTACATATATACACACTATATTACGAATGTCCGAAGCTAAGTCTTATAAATTGCCCATTTTTCTTCGAAAATATGTCGGCCTGATGGCCACATGGCCAGCGCTCTGGCCTTTGGTAACACAAGCTTCAGTTTCGAATCCTGGCGGTGCCATGGATCTTTGTGAAGTGTTCGGAATCCACGTTAAACTGTAGGTCCCGGTCTGTTTAGCACAAAATGACCGTAGAGCGACAAACCAAACTAGAACTTTCAAAATGGATCAGTGGCACCGCACTTAATTAAACTCTCATTTTATTGAAAAATCTATTTCAATTTAAAGTATGCATCGCAATTGAAATGATATTAAATCAATGATTAGTAACATTTCGAAATTAACCGTCTTTTATTTACCTCTTTTGTATCGACATTTTTTTTTATCTTTGTCTTTCTATCTACATCTTGGCATCATTTTAGATGCATTTACCTTTAATGTTTATTAACAATTTGATTGTATTGTTTTTCTGGAAGGGCCTGAATGGCCGTGTGACTAGCGCTCTGGCGCTCGGTACCACGGGTTTCGGGTTCGAGTCCCGGCGGTGCCATGGATGTTTGTAGTGGTTCGGAATCCACGTTAAACCGTAGGTCCCGGTCTAACACGATCGTAGAGCGTTGTGGAGAGTAACATATTAAAAATAAGGAAAAAACTAACTATTCACATATATAGTGATTAGAGTCTTTGTTGCTTCACATCCCCATATACCACTTCATTCATCATCATCATCATTATTTTCTGAAATTCACTGAAAATGATCAGCTGTAAATCTTGAGCGATATTGTGTTTTATGTTACTAATCTCCCTGGTGTAGAAAAGCCTACACCAGGTCCGAAAGACCCCATCGCAGCCGCCAGGTCCATGGCCAAGGTTAATATGCAGCTTCACTTTACGAGGGCTGAAGACTGACTAAACCTCAAGGCAACGGACAGTTTATCGTTGGGCTGCTCGCAGGGATATGCCCAATAATGACCCAATCCTCGACATAATTGAAAAACAATATTTTATATTTCTTAATTCACTCAGTCATTGGAAACTGAAATCTTGCATTAACCAAAATAACATGTTTTTGAAATACGGGAAATTTCCATATCTAAAATATTGCAAAACTTACTAGAAGAAATATGCGTGCCCACTCTAAATCGTACCTTCTTCTTCAGAAAATTTTCATAGCTAAATGTATTGTAAACCTTACTACGTCATGAAGAAATATGTGTGCCCACTCTTTAGAGTGAAAACCGTACCGTACAAACCAAAGTACCGTACTGTAGTACCAAATCGTACCGTACGTAAACTTTAGCTCCTTTAAATCGAAAACGCATCGGCGATGAAAAAGGCTAGTTTTTACTTCTTCAAGGTTAGTTTGTATTGGACTGCTCGCAGAGACATGGTCAATATGATCCAATCGTCGACGTAATTGAAAAAAAATTCTGTGTTTTTTAATTCTCTCAGTCATTGGAAACTAAAGTCTTGCAATAACCAAATTAATATGGTTTTGAAATACGTGAAGTACAGGAAATTTCCATGGCTAAAAGTATTGTAAAACTTACTGCTTCTTGAAGAAATATGTGTGCCCACTCTAGACCGTATACCTTCTTTAAATAGAAAATTCATCGACGATGAAAAACACCCCCATAAAAGATCTTTTGGGCTGCAACACCCGAACCCTTTATGCGAACCAGAACACAAGCACACAAGCCACGCATGGAAAATACAAAACAAAAACCCAAACAAAGCCGCATACTCTATACGCAATCCTTTCGAGCAAATGAACAAAAATATAACGGGGCTACAAAATCGAAAATATGATCGAAACTGCATTACCGTGTGGACTTTTTACAGCTTGAAACAAAAGGAGTGGGGGCACGCCCCCCTTCTCCATATTTATTGTTGCTCCGGAGCCCGAAAAAAAACCAAAAAAAACAGGAAAAATAAAGGCAAAATGGCCATTCCTATTCTGGGGGTCGTATTTTCTCCTGTTTTCCAGTAGGATTCGGGAATTTTGATGGCATATTTGGGCGAGGGAGAATTATGGCACTGGCAACTGGCTTTTTGGCGGGGAGCTTTATGGGAACGAGTTTCCATCCTGGTGATGATGGGATGGTGTGGGAGTTAAGGGGGTGGGGGTGGAATCTCTGTTTTTCGTCTGATGCATTTTAGATCGGGACGTATCTGTGGTGGTGGCCAACCATTTTATTTGGAACCTCGTATATATTTTGTCACGAGAATTCGAAAATGTATATATTTAAAAAAATTTGTCTTCTTTCGTTCTATTTTTGTGTCCTCTTATTAAAGTTATTAACAATATTTTGTATCCTCTCGGTTATTGAAAACTAAAATCTTGTAATAACCAAATGAACATGTTTTTGAAATACGGGAAGTACAGAAAAAGTATTGCAAAACTTACTACTTCCTGAAGAAATATGCGTGCCCACTCTAAACCGCATACTTTCTTTAATCGGAAAATCGCATATTTTTTATAATCGGAATATGCATCGGCGATGAAAAACACCCCCCATAAAAATCTTTGGGCTGCAACACCAGAACCCTTTATGCGAACCAGCACACAAGCCACGCATGAAAAATAAATGGAAAAGACAAAAACCAACAAAGCCGCATACTCTATACGCAATCTTTTCGGCCAATGAACAAAATATAAGGGGGCTACAAAATCGAAGATCTGATCGAAACGGCATTACCGTATGGACTTTTTACAGCTTGAAACAGAAGGAAGGTTCACGCCCACACCTCATCCCTTCTCCATATTTATTGTTGCTCCGCAGCCCGGAAAAAAAAAACAGGGAAAAAAAAAAAAGAGGCAAAATGGCCATTTTTATTCTGGCGGTCTTATTTTCTCCTGTTTTCCAGCAGGATTCGGGAATTTTGATGGCGTATTCGGGCGACGGAGAATTATGGCACTGGCAACTGGCTTTTTGGTGGGAGCTTTATGGGAGCGAGTTTCCATCCGGGTGATGATGGATGGTGTGGGAGTTAAGGGGGTGGGGGTGGAATCTCTGTTTTTGTCTGATGCATTTTAGATCGGGACGTATCTGTGGTGGCGATCAACCGTTTTATTTGGAACCTCGTATATTTTGTCACAAGAATTTAGAAATGTATAGTATTCTTTCACCAGTTTTTTTTCCCCCTTCTAAAAATATCTTTTGGTGTTGGTGGGAAAATTAATATCCTTTTTTGGATGTTGTCTTGTTGAATAATGGTGTTTTGAATTTGAAAAATCAGAATCTTGTAGGTTTTTTTATATGCAATTTAACTTCATATACCGTATTGTTATTTTTTGTAAGATGTGTTTTACTTTGATATGTAATTAATATTTCGTTCATCCGTTTTTTAATGTCGATTTCTGGAATTATCTTTAATTTTAGAAAACCAGATATCGATGGTTTGCTTAGTTTCAAGACTTTTATCTTTCAAAAATATTATTGGCATTAATTGGAAGAAAGAAATTAAATATTTTGTAGGAGATTATTTTCTTGCCGTAGGAAATTATGTTGTTGGGGTTGTTTCTTATCCCCATTTGGTAGACATGTAGACCAAGTTCGCAAACTCATATGGACTCTTGGTTGAAGGGAAATCAGGTAGCTTCTGTTGTGATGGAGCACCCAACATTCATATGAGGTCATGACCTATTGGCTAAAGTGGATCGCTACACATGTACATGGCGCAGCCCGGACTCGAGCCCTAAATATGTGGCACCGAGAGCTCATTATTTTGAAAATAAAATCTTGTAATAATCGAAATAACATCTTTTTGAAATGCGGGAAGTACAGAACACTAGTTCTTCTTACTATTTCCTGAAGAAATATGCGCGCCCACTCTAAACCGCACACCTTCTTTACATGGAAAATATATCGTCGATGAAAATCACCCACATAAAAGATTTTTGGGATACAACACCCGAACCCTTCATATGCCCCGAACACTGCATAATCTATTATATTTATTTTTCTGGAATCCGCTTTAAAACGTAGGTCTCAGTCTCATTTGACTGTAGAGCGTTATGGGGGTAGTGTCACTTGCGTCCATAGCATATCTTCAAGCTACACGTGCCCCTAGGCAGTGCTAAATATGTTACAGCGTTCGTCTGTGCAGCCCACACGACATGCCTTCTTCAAGGCTAGTTTGTATTGGGTTTATCGCAGGGTCATGGCCAATATGGCCCAATCCGCGACGTGATTGAAAAAATATATATTTTCTGTGTCTCTAAATT
>BPLQ01005143.1:0-183416 GCA_021605075.1 Caerostris darwini
TACGTAATAATTCTGCATTGTAGGTTAAGTTTGCAAATTTTACTACACGAACCTTACCAACATAATTATCAAATAAACAAAAAAATATAATTTATTTCGATATTTCTGTTATAGTTATTTACAATTAATTATTAGCCCGCTGAAAAAAATTAGTAAACCCCTTAAAAATTTTTGCTTTTCCTTATCCTGAGTCAATTAAAGACATATTTGCCTCCAGATTCAGATGTCTTGGCAAAATCTAAACTTATGATTCCTTCTAAGATCAAAATTAAATACCAAATGGCAAAAGTAAATGTCGACAGGAAAACAGCTACTGCTCTCACAAGTTTAACGATGAAGCACCCCAAGAATAGGAACATTTCTGCTAAGTGCGTTAAAAAATACCAAAAATGAGGCAACTGACCTGATGTCGGGCTTACTCCTCATCCTGTCATTGATTGGCCAGTCTGTTACAGCCGCCATATTTTATCTGGACCCTCCCTCGAAAGAGGATTTATAACAGGATGGCTGAAAGGTTCATAGGATGGCGCATAGATGGTGCTACTACTATTAAATCCATATGATTTTTAGTTAGCCCTGACCTTCAAAAGTCACGTGTATAAATTTGGCAGCTGTTGCACTATTAGTATGTGGGTTATAGCATTTTTAGTGAAGCAACTTTTGTTAGTTTGAAAAAATGGATAAAAAGGAATTTCGTGTGTTAATAAAGCATTGCTTTTTGACGAAAAAAAATACTATTGAAGTCAAGGCTTGGCTTGATAAACATTATTCGGACTTTGCACCAGGAAAACTACCGCAGAGAAGTGATTTGCAAAATTTAAACGAAGCGAAATGAGCACCGAGGACGATGCACGCAGTGGACGCCCCAAAAAAAGGTTGTTACCGATGAAAACATCAAAAAAGTCCACAAAATAATGTCTGATAACAGTAAAGTGAAGTTGATTGAGATAGCTGGAGACCCTAATGATATCAAAGGAACGTGTTGGACATATCGTGATAACCAATATTATTCGGGAGGGCTACGATATTGGATTATCTTGTACTCTTCAAGGGATACGACGACAATAACATTAAAGATTTATATAAAAACAATTAATAAAATTGGCCTTGCAAAAACATAGCATATTGACTGATAAATCGTGACTAATTGTAAATAGGGATGATATATTTCAAATACAAATTCCTTACCCCTGATAAACAGAGTGAATATAATTAAAGTCCCACTTTCAAAATGTTGTAAAAAAAAGAATCACTCATCACAATGAGTTCAAATTTGAACTGAAGGTACTCGAAGAAGGGGGAAACTGTATGGCATCAAAAAAAAGTTCTAATAAAAGTTCCACTGATTTTCTCCATCAAATTTGGTACGACGTTGCCGTGATGGATTGTCTTTCCACTAACAGTGTCACAACTGCTGAATGACTTGGAAGTCATTTTTTCAGTCAAAAAACCGAAACAATCACAACATTGAACACTACAGTTGGTTTAATGTGCAACTCATGCCAAATATGCTGTCATTACTATTCAAAATATCACTAGCAGCCGAATTCGCTTTCTGTATGTCACTTACTTTGCCATCTATTAATACACTTTGAAACTTTTTTTGATGCCGTACCATTTCTTTCTTCTTCAAGTATCTTCAGTTCAAATTTGAACTCAATATGATGAGTGGTTCTTTTTCAATTCCTACTATTATTTCACACTCTCCCTATATATATCTTGTTCAAATTTTCAATCGTTCATAAAATACTGTCTATTCATCCACTCAAGTTCAAATACATTTTTTTAAACTTGGAACACTGGATGTTAATGCAGTTTTTTCAAATATTAATTCCGTAATTAAATTTAATTAATTAAGTTTAGTTTTTTTAGATTTAAGTTGCATGTATCTACCAATAGACGGCGCCAGATGTAAGAGGAAAATTTCAACTCTATTTGGAAAGGACTTTTCTGCAATATAGTGAAAAAAAAGTAGGAATTGACTTTAAATTTTTTTATATTACTTGTTTTACAGCATTTTGAAAGTGGTACTTTAATTATAAGCACCATGTATATAAAAATAAACGCGTTGTTACATGCTATCCAATTAAATGGACTTTTATTGCACGTTGTTGTGAGATAGGAATAAAGCAATTACCTTGGGCGTTGGCAATTCTGGTTACTTAATCAGGATTTCAGAAATTAGATAACTCATCTCTACAATTAAGGCTTTCCCTCTGGAGACTAACGTTTTCGAAGATTAATTCATCGGAACAAATTGCAACTAAAGCATGAATGATAGTTGAAAACAAAGACTAAACAATACAGATACAAGAATTCAAAAACAAAAATTTTCTTTTAAAAAAGAAAAGATTTGAAATATTAATATTTTTCTGAGTACATGTCAAATTTACTAGTAGATATTCAGGAGTCAATAGTAAAGACTAAAAAATAAAATGACTGCAGCCAAACTGACAATCGGAACCGAAAGGACGGTTGTTGTAAAATGATTGTGAAATTGAACATAATTTTCAATCACTTATTATTCAGTCAGTTTTTAAGGAAGTAATATTATCAACCATGATTTGGTCTATTAGAATGTTAATTATCGGATCTAAAAAGTAAAATCGGATCTTGACTTTTCGAAAGATGGGTAGGATTCTAGCCGCCTTTAAAGCTACTGAAATTGGTTTCGTTTGTCGATTTACGGTCATTTTTTACACACTTTAAGTTAAATAGACCGAGACCTACTGCTTAGAGGGGATTCCGAACCACCAACAAACATCCATGCCACCGCCAAGATTCGAACCTAAAGCCAGAGCGCCACCCATTTGGTCCTCAGGCCATCATCATCATTGGCGCAACAGCAACATGGTAGATCAAGGCTGTCTGCCTACTGGCACATTTCGAGACAGCTTGGTTGGTTGGTGGGGTTTAGTGGCACAAGAGCCAGATTTGAATATGCTACGCCAAACAACGGTATTTTTTTTTAAATTCATAAAAAACAATCAACTAAAATAAACTTCATAAATGCAGACAGGTAAAAACGCAATGAATGATTAAAATACTAAAACGACAATTGCAAGATAGGACACAATGTATAGAAGCAGATAAAATTAAAAAATGATCAAATTAAAATTTGTCTACTCTAAAACCATGTCAGTGGCATCGTATTCCAACATATCGTCTGCATTTGAAGAATCGGAGTATTCCGTGTGAGATTCAGGTAGGATATGTTGTGTTTTTACGGGATATGGCTGTCAGCCCTACACCCAACGCTCTACAGTCATATTAGACCGGACCTACCGCTAAGTGAATTCCAAACTACTACAAACATGTATGCACCACCGGGAATCGAACCCGAAACATGTGCCCCAGTGAGCCAAAGGAATGGTCACTCGACCATCAGGCCGCTCTACTGAAAAATGGTAGACTACGAAAGAAAATATTGTGAATTAAATCTTCATCCGCTAAACTGAAACACTTTAAAATAATATACTGATACAATTTTTGGCTACATGCTTTCTTTCACGTATTATTGAGCTGATTATCGTGTTTTCTACAAGTATAATAAAAATATAACGTAGTTGATCTTGCAAAGGTTGGTTTCCACCGAATACTAAAATCTTAATCTATATTACGCTAACCTATCAAAAACCTGGATGGACAGGAAATCAAGCTTTCAACTAAATGGCGTTCTAAATCACGAGACTTTTTTTTTTTTTTTGTTCTAAGGCAGCTGGCAAACACTTAGACAGTTGTCTTGGATGCCTTAAGGCAAGAACTGCACCGATGTTACTCGCTTAGCACTACCCAGGAGAGTGCGTATAGCTTGAAGATAAGCTACGGACTCGGAGTAACAATCCCCCGCAACTCTCTACGGTCCTGTTAGACCGGGACCTACGGTTTAAAGTGGATTCCGAACCACTACAAACATCCATGGCACAGCCGGGACTCGAACCCGAAACCTGTAATACCGAGCGCCTGAGCGTTAGGTACTCGGCCATTCAGGCCCCATCGTGAGATTTTAGTAACAGATAAAAACCCACCTTAACGCCACTTCCATCGTAATCAGCGCTGAAAGGATTCGAAGTCAAATACTCGACTCGTATCTCACTAAATAAACTATATCAATATCAAATAAATGATAAAGATAATAAATATATTTTTTATTAAAAATTAAAAAAAAAATTGAATGTAAAATGTAAATTCCTTTAGAATTTTCGAGGGAAATTAATTCCTCGATTAATAAAATTTAATTAGATAGCTTTTCCATAAATTTTCTTTCACATTAAGCAAAACGTGCAAAATATAGGAAACTGAAATTAATATTTAGACTATAATTTTTTAAACAATGCTCCTGATTCTAAACAATTGAATTCTGATTGTTTGAAGAATTGTTTTTTTTTTTTCTTTTCATTTTTTCTGTTTACTAACTTATCAGTCAATTCTTGAGGAACTTAAACTTGCAATCAACAACATTTTTAAAAATACTGTTATCTGTAAAAACACGCCCATAACTCTTTTGTGTCAAACTTTTAGTTTCAACTTATTTATTTATTATTTCATTGGATTGTACGAATGAAAACATTGATTTTCTCAAATACAAATCATTGATTCTTGTCAAACTCCGTAGAGAAAAATTAATTTATGACGAAGCTATTCTTTTTATCAGAAAGTTTTAGAAGAGTCCACTAAATTGTATTCGAGAAAAATTCCAAAGATTCTTAAATAATGTCCATCTTAAATTTAGAACTTAAGTAAATTTAATCAGTTATTGATTTTATGAAATCATTTTTTATCGACTGATATACATGATCGCCATATTTAACTTTTTATAGTTCAAATGATTAATACTTTGTTTTTCAAATAAATTTTATATTTCTGCTTTTATAAAAAAATATAATAAGAATATTCTTCTTGATTTGGTCGTTATTCTATGTCATTAAAATGTATTACATTTAATGAATTCTTAATTCTTTTATGTTTTCGTTAAATTAATGTATGTTTCCTATTAACTGCCCTTTTAATTAACTCTATTATTCACAATTTATCTAATAGGATTATTTTATTTTCAGACTGTTTTGCAGAGTTTTTTTTTTTTTTTTTTTTTTTTGTTCCTTATTTCAATGACTTTTATTTTAATAAGTTTAAATTTTCTTTCTTATAAGTGTTGTAAAATTTTAATAGTAATATTATATCTCTTAAAATAATATTATGAAAATATATAAAAACTACAACGAAAGAAATCCACTCTTCGATTGTTAATAAATGCAGTAGGGTCTGTAATAAGTTAGAATTATCTGAATCGAAACACTAGCAACTATTTCGTAAGTTTTTTTTCTTTCTAATGCAGTGGCAAACACTTAGACAGCTTCGTCTTGATTGACTTAAGGCAAGCGCTGCACAGACATTACTCACTTTGCATTACACAGGAGGCGCGTGTAACTTGAAGGTATGTCACGGACGCAGAGTAACAATGACCCCGAAACTCTCTACGATCCTATGAGACCTGGACCTACGGTTTAAAGTGGATTCCGAACCACTAAAAACATCCATGGCACCACCGGGACTCGAAACCGGAACCTGTGGCACCGAGCTCCAGAGCGCTAGCCACTCGGCCATTCAGGCCCATTTCGTAAGTTTGATAATGAGAACTTTGTGAGGCATATATATAAATAAAGCAATATATTTGTGTATATATAAGCAACAAAATTGGAAAATATTTGTTTATATAAACTTCATTTGTCGCTCTATGATAATTTTGTGCACACTTTAGGCTAATTAGACCGGCACCTACAGTTTAGCGTGCAGTTCGAACCACTCACAAACATCCATGCCACCGCCAGGATTAGAACCTGAAGCGTGTGGTACCAACAGCCAGAGTGCTAGCCAATTGACCATCAGGCCACACTAAGAGAACAGAATTTGTAATGCATAGAATGTAGTACGTACATTGTAGTCAACATTTTCGAACATTTTATTTTTATAATGAGGGGCCCGAAGGGCCGAGTGACTAGCGCTCTGGCGCTCGGTACCACAGGTTTCGGGCTCGAGTCCCGGCAGTGCTAATGGATGTTTGTAGTAGTTCGGAATCCACTTTAAACCGTAAGTCCCGGTCTAATAGGATCGTAGAGCGTTTCTGGGGCATTGTTGCTCCGCGTCCGTGGCTTATCTTCAAGTTACACGCGCCCCCTTGGTAATGCAAAGTGAGTAACGACTGTGCAGCACTTGCCTTAAGGCATCCAAAGCAGCTGTCTAAGTGTTTGCCAGCTGCATTAGAATAAAAAATTATAATGAACAATTTTTTATGTGAATAAACATTTCAAAGAACTTAACTTCCACCCTAAAGTAATTCAAGTTTTAGGAATACCTGAGAACTTGTTAAATGTACACCAATCCACTCTACTCCACTGTACTGCACCTTATCCACTCAATCTGTTTCGAAAATAACATCTTTGCAGGCAGTGAGTGTTACAGAAACTTCAATATTTATATCGTGAAACAACTTCTTCACATTTAAAAATATTTTAGACTGAGTGTGTATGCCTCAATTTACAGGAGGGCAGACATGTTCGTAGGCTAACACACAGTTGGCGCTACTAGTATTAAATCCATATGATTTTTAGTTAGCCCTGACCTTCAAAAGACACGTATATAACTTTGACAGCTGTTGCACTACTAGTATGGGAGTTATAGCATTTTTAGTGAAGCAACTTTTGTTAGTTTGAAAAAATGGATAAAAAGGAATTTCGTGTGTTAATAAAGCATTGCTTTTTGAAGAAAAAAAATACTATTGAAGCCAAAGTTTGGCTTGATAAACATTATTCGGCCTTTGCACCAGGAAAATCAACCATAGAGAAGTGGTTTGCTAAATTTAAACGAGGCGAAATGAGCACCGAGGACGATGCACGCAGTGGACGCCCCAAAGAGGCTGTTACCGACGAAAACATCAAAAAAGTCCACAAAATAATTTCTGATAACCGTAAAGTGAAGTTGATTGAGATAGCTGAGACCCTAAAGATATCAGAGGAACGTGTTAGACATATCGTGAATGAATATTTGGATATGCGAAAGCTCTGTTCTAAAGTGGGTGCCGCTCGAGCTCACAATCGACCCAAAACAACAACGAATGGATGATTCTAAGCAGTGTTTGGAGCTGTTCAATCGTAATAAACCCGAATTTTTGCGTCGATATGTGACAATGGATGAAACATGGCTTCATCATTTCACACCGGAGTCCAATCGACAGTCAGCCGAGTGGACTGCACGTGATGAATACTAAAAATGCTATAACTCACATACTAATAGTGCAACCGCTGTCAAATTTATACACGTGTTTTTTTAAGGTTAGGGCTAACTAAAAATCATATGGATTTAATACTAGTAGCGCCATCTATGTATCAACCTGTGAACCTTTCAGCCCACCTGTTAGTAAGTCGCCACATCTGAGAGTTTTTTTTTATAATTTTTAAGACGCCTCCAATAGCATGTACGCATCTGTGGATTTGAAAAAGCTATATCGTAGTGGGGTCTGCTTCCGAAGCTGATGCGATTAGAAATCTACTAAACATTCAGAGTCAATTAATTTTCTTTTTGTCAGATTCTCCTAAAGTAGAATCATAATAGGCTGTTTACTAGAAAGAAAATCTCAGTGTTGAAGTTTGGTTTGGTTTGTCGCTCTACGGTCATCTTATGCACACTTTAGGCTAAACAGACCGGGACCTAAAGTTTTAACATTGATTCTGAACCACTCAGCCTTATGGTCAACAGTCATATTAGACAGCGAACTTATGGTTTAAAGTGGATTCCGAATCACTACAAACATCCATGGCACCGGCGGGATTGGAACCCGAAACCTGTGGTACCGAGCGCCAGAGCGCTAGCCACTCGACCATTCAGGTCCCATTCATAGTGTTAAAGTCTTCATCGAGACAGAATGCAATTCTTGTGAATTAAGGCCTTCATCGAGATAGAAAATATGCAATGCGATTTTTGAAGCAGGAAAATATGCAAAACGTATAGACATATATATAAACGTTTTTTGAGATAAGAAAACGTATGTAATGCGATTTTTGAGGTAGGAAAACGTGTTTAATGTGATTTTTAAGGTAGGAAAACGTGTTTAATGTGATTTTTAAGGTAGGAAAACGTGTTTAATGGGATTTTTGAGGTAGGAAAACGTGTTTAATGTGATTTTTAAGGTAGGAAAACGTGTTTAATGGGATTTTTAAGGTAGGAAAACGTGTTTAATGGGATTTTTGAGGTAGGAAAACGTGTTTAATGTGATTTTTAAGGTAGGAAAACGTGTTTAATGTGATTTTTAAGATAGGAAAACGTGTTTAATGGGATTTTTAAGATAAGAAAACGTGTGTAATGCAATTTTTGAGATAAGGAATGCAATTTTAATTTGGGTTTGATAACTCGCCGGCCACCAACGAGTTAAAATAGATTATTGCAATGCGGTTAGGATTACCACCATAAACGACTTCACTCTAAGCGAGATGCCTTGGAAATTGTTCATCACTCTCAAGCAGCTTCAATCACGAGGGATTGATAATTTACAGCCCACTTATACATTCGGAAACGGTAAGGTACCGTCCGTCTACCAGAAGCGGAGGCCAAAGAGATGCGTTGCCCATACAACAGTTTCAATTTTATCGGAATTCAATCACTAGGATATCCGTTTTCCCAGTTACGCTTTATCATGATTTCTGACTCACGGAAAACACGTGTGTCACTCTCACTGTTAATGAGCCAAATTATCAAAATAATTTACTAAAAATTTATATTATTATCGATATCAAAACTTATTCCATGAACAAAACAAATGACAAGAAATAAGTTAGATTCAAGGATATAAACTAGAACATATGCAAAACGCAAGAAAATAATGAGCCATAACAATATGATTCGACAATATGATCTGTATTATCGAAGAAGATGTGTTGTACTTTTGTAGAAGATTCAGCATTAGAAAAGTATACAAAAGGATGTAAATTATTACTCATATAAAATGAAAACGGAGAGTTCACTTGAAGTAATTTTATTAAGGAGAACTAGCCATCATTTGTGCAATGTGAGTGTGGAAAATATCTATCTACAACCAGTCACATGAAATCAAAACGCACGGTCTCCTTTTATACAGCACTAATTAAGCAAAATTAGAGAGTGAAACAGTAAATTTTATTATATGCTAAAAGTAAAATTATAAATAAACTTATAAAATAAAAATATCGGATTACATATTAAAAGTCAAAACAATATACAAATTAAATATTAGAAGTAAATAATACAAGTGAAAATTTTGCTCTAGAAATGTCCTTAATAAAGAATAAATAAAAAAAAATTCCACCCCTGGCATGATAAGCAATTAGTTCATTATATGATGAAAGGTTTCCAACATTTCCCTCCTCCCAAGTTTTATAACATTTGCTTTTACAGTTATATTCATATCAGTAGATTTTTTCTTGTTTACTATTTTATTTATCATCACCAAACAGAAACGTTGAACTATTTCCACCTCTACCCCCAAATAGACAATTTTAATGAGATGCGATTAATTTTATTTTAAATATTCGTAATCTATATTTTTAAGTTTTCAAAACAAAGTTCATTTTTATATATACTTTGATTAAAACAAAATTTTATAGTTTTAAGCAGAATTACATCTGGAAAAAATATATTATTCTATAATTGAATACTATTGTTATTATTATTTTTATAAACTTATTCGAATATCAAAAGAAAATAATATTTTAGAATTTTATGAATTAATAAACTTCTTTTTTTCCCAAGGTTTGATTTTTTTTATCTAGAGCTTTGGAAACGACTTTCAGATTAAATTTTCATACATTATAATAAAATATTTAAAATAGTTCCAAAATTTTTTTAGTACTGTTGTTTTTCGAGTTAAGTAAATTACGAAGTACGATAATAAAGTAAATTACGAAGTACAATAATAAAGTAAATTACGAAGTACAATAATAAAGTAAATTACGAAGTACAATAATAAAGTAAGTTATAAAATCTCTGATGCACTTGTTACAGATCCATATGTAAATTTGCACAACTTTAAGTTTTCCCAATTTTTGCAGTAGAAAAGAGAGAAAGAATACTTTCAAATATACATCTAAAAACAAAATGTCCGAAAATCTATAAAATGTGATATTAATAGCTCTTAACTACTTTTATGATATTTTCATGTTAATAAACTTATGAAATCTGTCGATTTTTTGAAATTAAAAATTCTGTGTTAATTCACTTATTAATGGGTGCGTAATATGATCATTTGTATTTTTATATTACTTTGAAATTTCTCTTGAACTTTTTAAATTATTCCAAAACACATTGACAAATATAATTAAAATTAAGAATTTAAAATTAAAAAGCTGATATTTTTTTTATAAAAACACCTACATAAATTACATGTAGAAACACATCATATAATCTACGAATATTTTTTTTTTTTTATTTTGTACTTTTACATTCATATTTTACCTAAATATGTTAAAAATATTAAAGAACAAATAATAAATAAATAAATAACATTCTAGAGACAAGAAAAAATACCTTCTAATTTTTGTCTTTATTTATATGTTTTTATTACCAATATAGAAATACTGAAAAGATAAATATTTGGTGTCCATAATGCTTTCGCGAAATTTCAAACAAGATTCAACGGATTCGTTTTACAAAGCAACGAAAAAAAAGTAAATTAATGTAACTTAAATAAATAACATTCTAGAGAAAATAAAATAAAAACTTTCAATTTTATTTTTATTTATATGATGTTCTTATCAATATTGAAGTAACGAATGATAAATATTTAGTATCCATAATACTTTCGCGTGGTTTTACAAAGTAACGAAAAAAAGTAAACAAACGTAAACAACTACATGAAGCAACTTAAACAACTACAACGTAAACTACTAACTTAAATAAATAACATTCTAGAGAAAATAAAAATAAAAATTTTTGTCTTTACTTATATGATGTTCGTATCAATATTGATGTAATGAATGAATAAATAAATAAAAATCCATAATGTCTTCGTGAAATTTTAAGCAAGATTCAACGGATTCGATTTACAAAGTAACGAGAAAAAGTAAATAAACGTAACTTAAAAAAACATTTTTTTTTTTTTGTCTTCATTTATATGATGTTCGTATCAACATTGAAATAATGAATAAATATTAAGTGTCCATAATAACACTATTCAACTGAATCGTTTCACAAAGTAACGAAAAAAGTAAATAAACATAACTTACCTGGCTTAGCAGGAGGAAAGATAAAATCTTGATTAATTCCTTAAATCGGGGTAAACGTCGATTAAAGTTCTAATTCACGCTCAAAATAATAATAATATTCCAAGCTTTTTTTCCAAGTTGCAAAAGAGGGAGTCAAAAACTGAAGAATAGATTTTCCAAAGTCACCGATTATCGAAATGTGAATCAAAGTCTCGGAGAAACAGAATGGGCAGTTTTTTTCTTTTCTTTTTTTAAAGATTATGCTTATCAACAGAATAAAAACACCCAAAAAGTGCGCAGGTATAGAACGGATGTGTTCGCGATTAGATTACGAAGTATTCTAAAAGAAAAAATGGAGAAAGCGAGTTCTGAGTAAGAATTAAATTGACCTTTTGATTGTAAACAATTATTTTTCATCAATATGAAAAAATTAGCGATATTTTTTTGGCATTTATTCCACCTTTGAACTGGCATATAAAAAATAAATATTTTTTATTTTAACTTGCTCTATTGATATTTGATGCACGTATATAAAAATGTAGGTTTTATAAAATTCGCCACATTTTTTTTTTTTTAAACTTTTCATTACTATTACAATTTATCTGAATATAAAAAAAAAATTTCATTCTGTATTTTTAATTTCGGTTTAATATTTTAACTTACTTTAAAAGATCTTAATTAACAGAAGACTAAACTGCAGTTGGCTATTTTATCATGAATT
Organism: Caerostris darwini; assembly: GCA_021605075.1. NCBI lineage: Eukaryota > Metazoa > Arthropoda > Arachnida > Araneae > Araneidae > Caerostris > Caerostris darwini. The sequence continues at coordinate 11,950 of BPLQ01005143.1, forward strand.
GTATAATTTACTTTTATTTTTAAAAATAATACTATTAAATCAAATTTGAATATTAAATCCATTTTTCTCAATATGAGAAAATTAGCGATACTTTTCTGACATTTATTGCACTGTTGAATTTGGTAAATAAAAAAAATATTTTTTTTTCGTAACTTCCTCTGTGAATATTTTGATGCAGGTAAATGAAAATGTAGATTTTATAAAATTCACCACATTTTTTTCAAAAAAAGTTTTTTAATTACTAGTATAATTTATCTGAATATAAAAAAATATTTTTCAGTCTATGTTTTTAATTTCTGTTTAATATTTCAACTTACTTAAAAAGTTCTTAATTAAAAGAACATGTTTTGATATAATTTGACAGATGTTTTGAGGCCTAACCGTAGTTGGCTGTTTTATCTTGAATTGTATAATTTACTTTAATTTTTAATAAACTCCATGATATGTGTAAATCACAGAGGAATCAATATGTAATCAGTCTGTTTCAAGTTACCTTGTTAGTGTTCTTGGTTTAAAGCATTTGTTAAAATAATCATTCGGACATATTTTTTTATGTTTTGTGCTGTTTAACTTTGGATTGAGTTTCTGTATTTCTGGTAAAATTTCTAGAAATCCAGAAATAATGTGGATTATATCTTCAACTGGATAAAAATAATTATTTGGAAGTTTGAAATATTAAAAGATCTAAACGAATAGTATCGTATTTTTATATTAAATATTATTCTAAAATATTATTAATTTATTTAATTAAACTAAAAATTCTTATCGGTACTTAAATCCAAATTACTCTTAAAATTTTTCTTTCTTATTGTGGCTTATTTACCCAAATAACAAAAATTGTTACTCATTTGTAGATTTCCTCCACCTTCTTTTTGGATTACTAGAAATTTTACCGTAACTACTAAAATGCAAACCCAAATGATGAATTACTAAAAGGTGAAATGATCATTTTTTGCCTCTTGATAAATAATTGATCTTCAGGTTAGATTTATAATTTTCAGATACAAAGATTTGATGGCTTGGTTTGAGTTAGATGCATAATAGAGACTGGCACGAGTTATAAGTTATCCTACTATTACGCAGAAGCTAAGTAGTAGGATAACTAGACAGTAGCAGACCAAGTGGCTAGCGCTCTGGCGCTCAGTACAACAGGTTTCGGGTTCGAGTTCCGGTGGTGCCATCAATGTTCGTAGTGGTTCAGAATACACTTTAAACCGTAGGTTCCGGTCTGATATAATCGTAGAGTGGTGTGGGGGTATGTTGCTCGCATTCGTAGTATATCTTCAATTACATTGCCCCTGGTTAGTACTAAATGAATAACGTCGGCGCAGCCCTTACTTATGACATAAAAATAAAAATAACTGTCTAAGTACGTGCCAGCTGCATTAGAAAAAAATTTCAGGAAACAAGGAATCTTACAGGGCCTGACTGGCCGAGTGGCTAGCGCTCTGGCGCTTTGTACCACAGGTTTCGGGTTCGAGTCCCGGCGGTGCCATGGGTGTTTGTAGTGGTTCGGAATCCACTTAAAAAAGTAGGTCCCGGTCTAATATGAGCGTTGCGGGGGCATTGTGGCTCCGCGTCCGTGGCTTATCTTCAAGTTACACGCGCCCCCTGGGTCATGCAAAGTGAGTAACGCCTGTGCGGCACTTGCCTTAAGGCATCCAAGACCAAGCTGTCTGTGTTTGCCAGCTGCATTAGAAAGAAGAAGAAAGAATCTTACAAATTACAAACCCTCTAAAATCGATCGTATATAGGCTCAGTTAAGAAGGGCAGGATTAAAAAAGTTTGAAGTTTCTTCATAGGATTATTCTAAACGTTTAGTCTAAAGAGAAGATGCCAGAGGATTGGCACGTAAAATTTATCTGTTCGATTGATAAAATAAACAGAAAGTCTTCCATGGTCTGTGTAAATTACAGATGGATCAGTCTATGTAATTTCTATAAAGTTTTCCTTATGTGAAATTTGTATTTATGTAGATGACATTGTTGGTTTTTATCAATATGTATTGTAAACTATTTGTCATTATAATTGGCAACAGATGGCGCCACGAACAAGAGACTCCTCCTGTAACTCCATATAAGGCTGTTGTCTTATACGGGGATTCGAATGCAAGAGCAAGGGCAGAAGAAAGAACGCGACGGAGTTGCTGATGGCGGGCGGTTGCTCGAATAAGTATTTTGGAATGTGAATAAATATTTTATATATATCAACTGAAAGTTGTGTCAGTTAATTATAAAAGAAAAAGAAGATAACAGGATTTATCAAGGGTAGATCTACTACTGATCATATTTTTTCAATTCCTACTATTAGTTCACACACTCGCTATATATATCTTGTTCAAATTTTTAATTGTTCATAAAACACTTTTTATTCATTGACTCAAGTTCAAATACTTTTTTTTGAACTTGTAGTGGATGACGCTTGACGTTAATACAGTTTTTTCAAATAGTAATTCAGTAATTAAATTTAATGAATTAATTTTAGTTTTTTTTTAGATTTAAGTTGCATATATCTAATAATAGATGGCGCCAGATATAAGAGGAAAATGTCAACTGTATTTGTAAAGGACTTTTCTGCGATATAGTGAAAAAAAAGTAGGAATTGACTTATAATAGGAATAGACTTTTTCTTATAAACAAATCTGAGAAATCTCGTGAATTTGATATTGGTTTGATTCATTTGTCCTCTTCCTTTTATACAGCCGAGTGTGATTCTACTGATTATAATAAATTTCTTCAAGCCATAATTGTTAATATTCCCATAAGGTTGGTTCAATTGATCAAGATGACATTATTTAATCTAGCATTATACAATCTTATTGATGACATTGTACAATCTGTAAAATTTTTCTGTTTATCAGTTTACTTGTCGAAAAAAGAGTTAGCCAAAGTGAAAAACCTTTCACGTTTCTTTAAAATAGCTTTGGAAAAATTCAGTAGGCCACAGTACTTCTGGGATTAATATCGCCGTTACCATTTGTAAGAAATCCTTTCAAATGGCCTTCATTTTCCTATGGCATTGCAATGATTATTAAGGCCACAAAAAAAAAACAAGAAACGTTTTTCAATCATTTGAGAGGGAGATGGATTGATGGGCCTTTCGATAAATCAAAATATATGACTGTGACTAAACGGAGATATCAATAATTTTTTTTCTTTCTAATGCAGCTGGCAAACACTTAGACATCTTGGTCGCCTTAAGGCAAGCGCTGCAAAGACATACTCACATTGCATTACCCAGGGCGCGCATGTAACTTGAAGACAAGCCACGGACGCGGAGTAACAATGCCCCCGCAACGCTCTACGATCCTATTAGACCGGGACCTACGGTTTAAAGTGGATTCCGAATCACTACAAACATCCATGGCACCACCGGGACTCGAACCCGAAACCTGTGGTACCGAGAGCCAGAGCGCTAGCCACTCGGCCATTCAGGCCCGAGATATCAATCATAATTTTACCTATTTTGATATTGAGATTGTAGACTGGAAACGGTTTCAGATTTCACTTATCTAGGATTAAAATTTAACTCAAATAATGAAATTCGACCTGAAATTAAGAAGCGTATAGCTGCTGTTGGGGCCTAATGGCTGAGTGACTAGCGCTCTGGCCCTCTGTGCTACAGGTTTCGGGTTCGAGTCTCGGTGGTACCAGGAATGTTTGTATGGTTCGGAATCCATTTTAAACCGTAGGTCCGTGTCTAATATGATTCACAATCCTACCCCGTAAAAAGAAAACATCTCATGTCTCAAAATCTGTCAGTAGGCAGACGGCCTTGGCCCATCATGGGGCTGTTACGCCAATGATCATGATGATGATACTAGAAACATCTATGGATCTGCTGCTACAAGAAACATCTATGGATTAAAAAAAAAATTTTTAAAAATCTCTAGTCTATGTAAAGTCATTGTTCATTTGAAAAAAAAAAAAAACGAAATTGAGTCCAATACTAAAATTGAAAGCAAACGTGCTTTTTAAAAAGATATCTATTCCTCATGTTACAACAATGAATTTAAAAATAAAAACTGAATTGGTGTGGGTACGGGTCACACGTTCGGGCGTCAGATTGTAGAGTGCAGTTTTGGCAACCAGATTGTAACTGGGTGGAGTTGGGTTGAGATATTTGAGGCACAGGTTTCAGAACTCAGAGCTTTATTGGCACAAGCACAAATACCACACGTATACAATTAGAGACATACTATATTCAACACATTTAAAGACAAATAATTATAGATTCATGGAAAGACTCCACTTCTAAGCAAAACCCGAAACTTGGATACGCGCAGAACGCGCGAAATATACTTCCTCTCCGGGTGAGAGTCTGTAGGCCAACTAACGAACTAAATATATTCCTCTCCGTATGAGAGACTATACACTAAAACATTTCTCAGAAGGAGCACAGGTTGCGCCATACTTCCTCTCGGGTGAGAGTCTAGAGGCCGACTGACTATTTCTCCTCAACGCCACAGGGGGCGCTCTACACTGGATAGAAGGAAGCAGGGTTATAAAACTGTAATGAATTCAATGCTTGAAACTTCATGTCTTTAAAAATTATCTTTTTTACGGTAACGAGGAATTGGATATGTGTAATGTTGATATTTTTTTAAGCTTTTTAAAATCATTTCCTATGCAATAATAGCAGACTCATGTTCATGAAATATTAATAATAAAAACCTATTTTAGAAATATTCAATTTTTCTAACAATATTTCTTCTATAGTTCATTTTGAATTTAAGAATCTTTTCACAAGCATCCTCCTTAAAAGCCTACAAGTTACTTTAAATCCATAATTATCATAATATTCTAAAGATAGACCTTAATTACTGGACAAAACCGTGCAATAACTGTATTTTAAATAATTACATTTACAACAATAAAATCTGTCAACAACAATACAAACTCAAGAAACTCCACAAGAAACAAAATATTTATCATTACTCCTCTAATCTTTACAATGACAAAAAAAAATCTATTTAATTCACAAACATGCTTTTAGGTAAGTAGATGACTTAAATGTATTTAACCAAAATTTTCAAAGTTTTTTTCATGCTATAGGAAACATTATTTACGCATGCCAATTTCCTCATATGCAAAAATATCATGAATTTTATCCAATAGAGCTGACATTAAAAAAAAAAAAACATATACAAATATCCTTAAAACTGATTCTTCTTAATATATATGCATTCTTTAGAATTTCAATATAGCCTGAAAATGATCGTCATTAATAAACTTCTTCAAACTGTTCTGATCAGAAATGGTTCTCTTCCAGAGATTATTCATAATTATTTTTTAATTTGAAGTTTCCCAGTTTTTTATATCTTCACATTATTATTAAGAGCTTTTTTCCATGGCTTACAGTTTACATTTTTAAATTTATCCTACTTTGGCATTTTCCGACAATTTTAAAAAAATGTATATTTTTATTAATTTATCTTACAAATGCCGAACAGTGGACCTCACCATTAGTTAACGAGCTTTCCAATATTTTTTTGACCGTGTCCACATACCGAGAAAGTGCATTACAATTGTTTAAATGTTCAAAATCCATAGGCCGACTAGTTTGGTTTGGTTTGTCGCTCTACGCTAATTTTTTGCACACTTTAGGCTAACTAGACTGGAACCTACAGCTTAACGTGTCTTCCGAACCACTCACGAACAACCATCCAGCCACTCATAAACATCCAAACATCGCAGCCATGATTCGAACCTGAAGCCTGTGGTACCAAAGGCCATAGCACTAGTCAATTGGCCATCAGACCAATACCGACTAAAGTCACACAAAAAGAGGTGGTCGTGACCAGTGAAACGTCAAAATGCAGGCTAAAAAGTCATTGGCGGATGGCCTTCAAAGCACGCTCCGATTCACGTAGAATCTCTTCAATCGACTCAAAAAGGTGTCCCTAGAGTGGTCTTTTGAGTTTAGTGAATAGGCAGAAATAGCGCGATGTGAATACGGTGGTTGTGGAACGATATGGGTTTCATTTTTGGCGAAAGAGTCACGAAGAATCAATGCAGTGTGAGCTGGCGCATTCAGTGTTTTCGGTACCCATCGAAATTTGACGCGTTTGAGGCCTAAAATGGAATGGACAGATCCTTTTGAAATTCCACCATCATCAGGAACGTCTCTAATTGTAAATCGACGGTTTGCAAAAACCAAATCTTTAATTTTTTGGACGTGAGCTTCGTCGGTTGAGGTGGAGGGTTGACCAGAGGGCCCTTCGTCTTCAACGCGTTCTCTGCCTTCTTTGAACTGTTTATACCACTTGTAAACATTTCTTTCCAGTACAGAAATGCTGACCGAATGCCTTCTGCAACATTCTATATGTTTCCGCAAACAAAATGGAATGCAAGTTCTTTGCTCAATTAATTCAAAAATCGCCGGAATCAGTTTTAGCGTCTCACGAAGCCAAGTGTAACTCAAACACTAATGAATATTTTGACGGGAAATTTCACACAGATATCAAGGACAGTGCCAGCAATCTAAAAAAGAAAAAAAACAATTGAAATTCCACAAGCCCCAGGAATTTTAAATTGAAAATGGGTCTTACTTTTTGGACACAGTAGTAAATGGAGCTACCGTTGTCTTTCTTGGAAAACTAATAATAGTTCTCACTTTTCCCAGAATTCTACATCTCTTATTTATAGCCCGTTTAATCATATTTTATTTAAGAATTTTCTTAAGAGTCAAGTTAACAAACAATTTAGACGTATGAAATGAAGGCTGTCGATTAATGCGTTGCTCTATCAAAGTTCCTTTCTTAGACAGTGTATCAGCTTTTTCGTTGTCCATAATTCCAAAGTGGATTGGAATACAATGGGAAGAAATTCTGTGTGTCTTAAGCAAAGGCCTACAGTCCAAGATTCCTTAGAAACTATCTTGATTATTCAAAAAGATTTGATTGGTTTGTCGCTCTACGGTCATTTTGTGCACACTTTGGGCTAATTAGAAAGGCACCTACGGTTTGACATGGATTCCGCTCACAAACATCCATGCCACTACCACCCTGAAGCCTGTGGCACCAAAGGCCAGAGCGCTAGCCAAGTGGTCACCAGGCAGCTCAAAAGGGTTTGAAGTGCACTCTTGGAGTCAGACAATATGACCTTTTATAAAGGTCTAGTTACGAATCGACAGTTGCTGAATAGCAGGTGCCTGGTAGCCGAGTGGTTAGCTCTCTAGCGCTCGGTACTACAGGTTTCGGGTTCGAGTTCTGGTGATGCCATGGATGTTTGTTAGTGTTTCGGAATCCACTTTAAGCCGTAGGTTTGTATTGTGTAGTATTTGTTTGTGTATTGGCCTGGAAGGCTGTTGAGGATTCAAAATTAATGGCCGCATTTTAAACAACCAAAGAACCCAAAGCTTCCATATTTAGGTCTGGGCTATGGTGCCACAGGTTTCGGGTTCGAGCCCAGACGTTGCCATGGATGTTTATAGTGGTTCGGAATCCACTTTAAGCCGTAGGTCTCCGGTTTCATAGGACCGTTGAACGTCACAGAGCCCGATCAGACTTCTCGCCCACATCATTCCCAAACTGTTTAGGGGCAACTCAGCTCTAGGCCTAGTGATGTGGTGTAGTAGTAATAGTAATAGTTGTTGTTGAACAGCCGCAGCAATAGCCTTTGATTTCGCCATCAAAGGCAGCAGTAAGAGGGCCCACTGGTAAATAGAAATTAAAAACGCTCACTATGGACATCCGCTCCGGCATCTCTTTCTCTGAAACATAGAGCCGTCAGTATAGACACTCATCCATTCACTCTTGGGATAACGAATCTCAATAGTCTCTATTGCAAAAGATCTTAATTCTGAATGATTCATTTCGTTCTTAACAAATCCTTTCATAAAATTAAGATTTATATTCAAATTCAAAAAGTTCAAGGAACAAGGGCGATGAAGTAAAATTGGATAATTAATATTAACATTTAATATATTTAAAAAAATATTGAACGTTAATACACAGTCCAGTCACATTAATGTGACCACCTGTCAAAAGCCAGAATAATCACCTTCGGCAGAGCGGACCGATTGCAATTCGATCAAGGTAATTAACGATTGAAATGCTTTCCGATGCTCCAGGACTTCCTTTATATACCCTCCACTGCAATGTGCTGCCACCTGCCTTTTGTGATTAGTTATTTCACGTTGACGTCGAAATTAGGGGGTGGCCACATTAATGTGACTGGACTGTGTATATCATCTAGAAGTTAAATAGATCAACTTCCACAAAACCCATATATATTTTCACTCTTGCTAATTATTTGGTATTAGATATCCCAGCAGAAGAAATTTTCACACCATTCACAATTACTAGTCGCAGTCTGGCACCCAATCACACTCTTAATGGTCCAATTAAACAGGCGTTCACGTGGTCACGTTGTTGTTGCGTGACTATTATTAAACAGTCACTTGACTCGAATTTGTTTGTAAACCCACGTTGCCGAATTGCCATTGATTACTTCTATTCCTTACTCTAAGAGGAAATATTTTTGGTTTTTCCTTTTTACTGGTATACATCGCTAGATTTGTTTTGAATTAGATCCCTTCCTCTCCCAAGTAGAAATATAATTATGTCTTAGGGCTCATATTTGATAAAGCTATCATGCGGGTATCATAATTAATTTGTGTTTGTTGTTGATGTTTATTAAAAATTAAAAAAATTTTATTAATACACAGTCCAGTCACATTAATGTGACCACCTGTCAAAAGCCACAATAAGCACCTTTGGCAGAGCGGACCGCTGCAAGAAGTGCAGGAAGAGAGTCAATTAGGATTCTCAAGATGTTCACTGGGATGTTGAGCCATGCCGACTCCAGTGCCGTGGCCAGCTGCGCGCGATATACCAGCAGCAGATTACGCGGTTGAGGATCCATGGCGCGAACAACCCGATCGAGGTGGTTCCATAGATTCTCGATTGGGTTTAAATCCGGTGAGTTTGCTGGCCAGGGGAGTACAGTAAACTCATCCTGGTGCTCTTCGAACCACGCACATACACTGCGAGCTGTATGACACCTCGCATCGTCCTGCTGATAGATGCCATCATTCTGAGGAAAAATAATTCGCATGTAGGGGTGGACATGGTCCGCAAGGACAGATGCGTACTTGTGCTGATCCATCGTGCCTTCCACAATGATGAGTGCACCCATTGAATGCCAGGAAAACATTCCCCAAACCATAATGCTCCCTCCTCCAGCTCGGATCCTTCCGGCAATTGTTGCAGGGTGTTTGCTTTCAGACGTTTCACGCCGTATACGTCATCCGTCCGATGGAGCATAAAACGTGATTCATCGGAAAAAGCCACCTGTCGCCACTCTGTGGACGTCCAGTTTCGGTACTGGCGTGCAAATTCCAGCCTTCGTCGCCGATGAACAGCAGTCAGCATAGGTGCATTAACCAGGCGTCTGCTGCGGAGCGCAGCAACGTTCGCTGAACCGTTGTTGAGGATACACTCTTGATAGCCCCTTGGTTCATCTGGACGGTCAGTTGCTCAACAGTTGCACATCTATTCGCCCGAACGCATCTCCGTAGCCTTCGTTTACCCCTGTCATCTATAGCCCGTGGTGCACCACATGTGCCACGCCGCTGATTTTGGAGCCAAGCCGCCATTTTGCCATGCACGGTATACTTTTACCACGGCGGCAAGCGAACAGTTCCCAAAATTAGCCGTTTCCGAAATGCTTCCACCCTTAGCCTGAAAGCCAATAATCATGCCCTTTTGGACGTCGGATAAATCGCTACGTTTCTGCAATACGCCAACGATTGAAATGCTTTCCGATGCCCTAGGACATCCTTTATATACACTCCTCTGCAATGTGCTGTCACCTGCCTTTTGAAATTGGTTATTTCACGTTGACTTCGAAAGTATGCGGTGGTCACATTAATGTGACTGGACTGTGTATTTGAGCTGAATATATTGACCAAAAAACTGTTATTCCATATCATTTCATAATTACAATGACGATTACTGCTTTACAGCAAACCAAATCTGGGTTGTGAGACTTTCCTTAGCACTGCACTTTCTTCGATCCATAATGAAAGAAGATTTCAAAGAAACTATTCTATTATTTAAAACAAAATCTTCGTTTGCTTATCTTAAGCTATCTATAATATTTTGTAACCTGCCAATTTGATACTGTTATTTTTATAGAACATATATTTTTTGTAAACATATTTAGAATACATTAATGCCGTTTAAATTAGAGTAAATTCTATACTTGTAAAGTTGCAAAAAATACTTTGCTATAGGCAACATGTGGTTGTGCGTTTTAAAAGATATTATGATGGAAAACTCAAAGATAGGCTACAGTCATAAGCCTCGGCACTTCAGAAATGTAACGGTGGTTGTCCAAATTACAGGCTATGCGAACATGTGATGACGGATATATGTATCCAATCGCACACTATATCATCATTACAGGTGATAGACCCGTATGGCGATAATGAATGTAAGTTGGCAATAGTTGTTCTTAATGCCCTCACACAGATTGTGACATCATGATGCTATACGCAGAACTAAAGTTGAAACTGAAAAGACGATGTGGTGCCTTTCTTGCTTCCATGTATGTCATTGAACGCACCACATTTGCCTCTACTACTACTGCACCACACCACATGACTGTGCCTAGAGCCGAGTTGCTCTTTTACAGTTTGGTAATGATGTGGGTGAGAGAGAAGTATGACTGGGCTCCGCAACGTTCTCTGTTCGAAACGTAACATAAGAAAGGATATTCGTCTTGTAACGGAGATACAGGCCCGGGTATTCATTGGCAGGGCTATGTCGTATTTAAGTGTATCAATAACATTAAATCGCGACCGAGACTCGAACCCGAAAGCTGTGGCACCGAGAACTAGACACTCAGCCATTCAGCCCCTCTCCCCCTCCCACCGCTTGTATCTGCTGTAAAGTCATTGAAAGCCATAAAAACGATCGCCGAAATTCTATCCGTAATACTGCAGATCATAGCACTAGCCACGCCATGGTCATACGCGACGTGACTATACCATACAGCAATGTCATGGTCAACAAGTCTCTGCCGTTAGTGATGGAGTCGCAGAGATCCCGTATGGCCCTCCTGGAGTTGATTCTATATTCTCATAACAGTTGAGCAGGACTACCACCACACTTGCAGATGCTAACGCAGTTGCCAAAAGCCGACACATTCCTCTAGGAAGTTGACATCAGCTATTAGCAGACTCAGAACTAATCATTACAGAGGGACGAAGATTCTCCCAGATAAGACCAGGGAATACATCCCCTGCAGAAATCGCCCCAATGCTTTCCTAAGCACACTCTGGAGTGCCCAGCACTCACTCCCCATCTTTTGCAATTGGGTATGGTGCCAATCGAGACCAACTTAAGAGAAGTCCTGTATAGTGAAGCGGCGCCGTTGCTAGCGGCCTCTATCGTGAAGACTTTTGACTTGATCTAACTTTATTAATAATATTTTTAATCCATGGACACGATAACAACAACATAACAGGAGGAAGCTCGGAATGATGAATGTAGTTCTAGTAGGCATTCGTCCATCTTGCACAACTACCTATCGCATACCTGATTCAAGAACATACAATGAATCCAACAGTAATTTCAGGTTTGCTGTGCATCACATCTATGGTGTAATTAAGCTGTGTACCTGTTTTACTACATGCTTTGCTTATTTTGAAATAGTAAATAGCAGTGAAAACCGATCAACATTTTAAAAGAAAACCTTTAATTGAAATAAGTAAGTTATTATTTGCATTAAAAGAGGGGGATCTTGTCACACAGACTAAGATGATGCTATGGTAGTGATTTTGCAAGGACTAATCACTTGTATTTACTACAAAAATATTCACCAGTAACACAAATATGAATCCAATTCCTCAGAAACATTATTCCCCCTTTGTTGTTTGCATAGTACAGCAACCTTTTCTGGAAACACTGATTACATTTCTAATCCACTGTATCAATAGAGAATGACACAAAAGTTGCTCTTTATCAGTTATGACTAAAGGCAAATAAAAGGCACCGTTGGCTCTCCAGTTTGCTATGAATCAACTCTTAATAGTGATTTTTTTCCTTCATCCAAGCCGTTACTGATATCAAAACCACATTATTTCATATTTCTAATGTTCAAGGCAAAGAATTGTTGAAACGTATAAAGAAACAATGTGTACGGACGGCAACATAATCTCATGAAAAACAGACCTAGAATGTTCTGTAGCAATACTATTTGTTACCCTAAGTGCAAGTTACAATACATCTAATAAGTGTTAATGCCCATGATTCATAGAAGACTAAGAATGTGATTAAAATGTAATAGCATCCAAAGCCTTATTACCAATAATAGAAGCACTTTCCCAAAATTTAACTGAAAAACACCAGAACTAGATATGGATTCTCAATTATGGCTTATCCTCTTCAAAAATAAATTATTTTCCAAGATTTGATTGAATGTCTTAGTCAGTAATGACAGACATACACCATATTATCATTGTTGATTGTATTGTAATTGGAAAATTTGAGACAAGTGACTGATAAGCAAGCATACATGTCTCGCATGTCACAAGCATTTTATCTTCTCACAGTTCAAAATGCTTTTTGATAAACATTCAATCTTATTGTCATTTCATGCAGACAAATAACTTGTAACAAATCAACTTTTAATCCCATCTTTTTAATTAAAAACTTTTCAGCATTATATAGCTTATAGTTAGCTTTTAAACATATCCAAATCTGGCATCCTTAAGAGAATTAGAATTTTCTCACTGCACCCATCATATATGCAGTATAAACTCATATGAATCTTTTGCATTTCTCCTTACAAACAACACAAAAGAAATATATTTAAAAAAAAAAAAAAAAAAAAAAAAAAGCATTGATTGAAATGATAAAAGGTTCAGGACACTATAATTGTTGTTAGTGGTTGGCAATAAGCATCGAGCCAAATTTTATTCTTTTTTCCATAGCATAATGATATCGAGCAGGCTGTAATAATTGAGTGAACTGGTTTTTTGATGAGTGACCTTGACACTTTTTGTTTGCTTAGTGACAGATAAAGACTACTGGAGATCATTGACACCTCTAATTTCTCTAACTCCAAAGTGCTGCAGCACATACTTTGGTAATATTGGACTTTTGAATCCTTAGTTAAATTGTCTGTGTTTCATCCAACATTAAAAAAAAGTTATAATATTCCAATCATTAATTACTGTTTGCATATAATTAATTAAACTGCCACAATGCAATGAATAATTGCAAATTAACATACAATGCTATACAAAAATAAGTAATATACATACAACTGTGAAGGGAAGTTCAAAGTGCAAAATTTAAAAAAAAAAAAAAAAAATGTAGACAAAATAGTGTGGCATATTACAAATTATCATATCTGTAGTTAACTTTGAATCAATAACCAAAATTTTCATCATTCTTTTATTTATTCATAACATTCAATAGTTCATAAAATTTATTTTCTGAAAATGAATCATTAAATAAGTTACAAGAGAATATTGAATTAACTTATGTTTCTATAATATGCATTAATTGAATATCTTAGCATGATCAGCATAAAAAATAAAACATTTTTTAAACGATGGCAAATATATATAAATTAAACTATTATTATTGAAATATTTTTTTTATTTCATGCATGATAAATTAAATAAACATAAAAAATAATAAATTAAAGATCATTTTATTAATAAAACCAAAATAAATATTCTAAAAATTTTTTAATTGTGTATTTATATAAAGTTAAGGGAAAATCATGCAGCTGAAATTAAGAAGGAATGTGCTCTAAATGTAAAACCAATAAAGCAGACCAAAATTCTAAAATTAAGTTTATTACAAATATATCATACAAGTAACGAACTGAAAAACTAGACAAGGACTAAAAGAAGAATGCAAAATATTACAAAGCAAATGTATTTGAAGATTTTTTTTTTTTTTTTTTTTTTTTTAACAAAAAGAAAGTTAATGTGAGTAAAAATTTTAACCATTTTAGACACCTGTGTTGCAAAGTGGAGATACTGCAAAGGCAAATTTTCTACAAGCAATGGCACATTCATAGCAATCGAAATTCAACAGTATCACAAGATTTAAGTAATTATGTACACAAGATGAAAACATGCTTGGAAAGAAACATTTTGCTGGCTCCTCAACAATCCTTGACAAAGAAAAAAATGATTGGATAATTCTATTCAGTTTTTCCAGTAATAACTTTAGCAGCAGCTGTAAAATTAAATTTAAGGATTTTTAGTTCTTTAAAACAAAACGAACAATAAATAATTATACACACATGTTAATTATGAGTAAAAATTTAATAAAAAACTAATAAAAATTTTTAGAATGATACAAAATGTCCCATTTATTCACACAGAAAACAATATCAATTCATTATAAGTATAGTTTAAATGGAAATCTAATAAACTAATTTTAAAAAAGGAGAAAGTTTTTATTTCCATACTTCAAAATAACTATAAAATATAGTTATTTTTATAGCTTTTCAAACCATTATTTCCTTAATTTCTGTCGCTCATAAAAATAAGTTGTGTTAAATTTCTAACTATTTTCTTATCATATTTATGAATATGGCAAGTTTGCATTTGCAAATATGATTTTTAAACATGGCTTTAAATAACACTTAAAAGTTTTAGCTCAAATTAATTCTTATATAACACATATTCATATCAAGTATATGTTAGAACTTGTAGAAAAACTTATTAATCACTGAAAAAATAAAGCATTTCATATTGTTATTTTTTTTAAACTCAAAAATAAACAATTTGCTTAAATTCATTCAAATATAACATTTCTTCAATTACAAAATATACAAATTAAAGACTTTATAAATTTTTTCATCACTCTACTTTCATGAAAATTTATTGCAAATTTTTATACCAGAGCAAATAAGAAATTAAATAAATTGGATAAATAAGCATATACAATAGATTAAAAAATTGAAATACTTCATCTTATTTTATGCATTCATTTCATAAATGCCCCAAAACTATTGTGGGTTTTTTATTACATAAATATTTTTTAAAATTAAAATTTACTATATTTAAATTTTCAATGGAATTTGAAATAAACTAAATTTTTCTGTAAAATATGTCAAAACACCTTCATTTTGAAACAATTATCAAAAAAATTTTAATTGCTATAAATGAAGAACACTTCTAAAGTTTGGTCTTTTTGAATTTGATTTGTATCTAACAAAATGATTAAATGTTGGCTATATTGTCAAATATTCAATGTCTGAGGGTTTCCTTGAAGACATAAGATTTATGAAAAAATATTTTGTGTTTGTACCATTTTCTATTCTTATCAGACAGCATGTTTATTTTACTATTATTATTTTTTTTTTTAATTTTAATATTTTCTGGAGTGTTCTTTATTTGTGCTTTACCAAATGGAACAATGCAACTTCCAAAATCTGCAATGTTTTTTTTAATATTCTGTAAAGGCAATGCCACTTTGAATACCTACTGTCATAGCAATTTGGAACGAGCAACCATAAAGGCTAGTGCTCACCAAGGCGACAAGATGCAAGCAATGCCACCGGTTTTTGAATAGCCCCTTTCAACTTCAAGCGGTTTTTCACTAGGCGTAATGCTAACGTTTTGGAACGAAAAATTTGGTCGCTTGCCTCTTGCATCTTCACGTCTCTCGCCTCGGTGTGAACGAGCCTTAAAAACACCATCCAACAATACAGGGAACAAGCAACCATGAAAACACCATCCAACAATACAGGGAACAAGCAACCATGAAAACACCATCCAACAATACAGGGAACAAGCAACCATGAAAACACCATCCAACAATCCAACAATATGAAAAGGAACAAGGGCAACCATGAAAACACCATCCAACAATACAGGGAACAAGCAACCATGAAAACACCATCCAACAATACAAGGAACAAGCAACCATGAAAACACCATCCAACAATACAGGGAACAAGCAACCATGAAAACACCATCCAACAATAAAAGAAACAAGCAACCATGAAAACACCATCCAACAATACAAGGAACAAGCAACCATGAAAACACCATCCAACAATACAAGGAACAAGCAACCATGAAAACACTATCCATCAGGTTTCCAACTTTCATCAAATAACTATAACTATTCTCCCAAGAATGCACATCAAAAAAAAAAATAATAAATAAATAAAAAAATAATAATACTAAGTAGATTTTAAAAAATACATCTAAATAGATGTATTGTAAAACACATCGAAATTGATGTACTTTTTAATGTAATTGCACACATAACATAACTTTTTTTAAATGCAATTACACATGTAATTTAATTAAATTAGTGTAATTACTTTAAAAAAATTGAAATTTACAATAATCAAATTTCAAACATTTCTATGAATAATGTATCGGCAACACATTAAGAGAAGAACAACAAATGACCTTTTCCGAAAAGGAAACCGAGATTTGCTGTAGCACCTTGCGAATGTCAGAGTTTAAGCCAACTAAGACAACTCATAGGTGCACATTTAACTATAAAAAATCATGTAAATTCGTTTCTACAAAATGTAAGGCAATGTAATGGAACAATATAAAATAATATTGGAACAAGCAACCATAAAAACACCATCCAACAGGTTTCCAACTTTCATCAAATAAATATTCTCTCAAGAACACACATTAAAAAAATAAATAGATTAAAAAAATACATCTATTTAATCAAATTACATGTGTAATTACTTTAAAAGAATTAGAATTTGGAATAATAATCAAATTTCAAACATTTCTAAGAATATTGTATCAGCAACATATTCAGAAAAGAACAACAATTGGCCTTTTCCCAAGAGGAAGGCCAAGGTTTGTTGCAGCACCTTGCGAATGTCAGAGTTTAAGCCAACTAAGACAACTCATAGGTGCACATTTAACTATAAAAAATCATGTAAATTCATTTCTGCAAAATATAAGGCAATGTAATGTAACAATATAAAATAATATTGGAACAAGCAACCATGAAAACCCCATCCTACTTCCAAATAAATATTTTTTTCAAGAATGCACATTAAAAAAAAAATGCATCTATTTAATTATATTATGCAAAGTAATTACTTTAAAAAAATTAAAATTTCAAATAATCAAATAAGTTAAATTTCAAACATTTCTACGAATATTGTATCAGCAACATATTCAGAAAAGAACAACAAATGACATTTTCCCAAAAGGAAGCCAAAGTTTGCTGTAGCACCTTGCGAATGTCAGAGTTTAAACCAACCAAGACAACTCATAGGTGCACATTTAACAATTAAATAATCATGTAAATTGGTTTCTATAAAAATGTAAGGCATTATAATGGAACAATATAAAAATTTTTTTTGGCAATTTATATTACTTAATTTCAATTTATAAATGAATATTTCCATATGATCATGATTAAAAAAATAGAAAGAAAATACATAACACCTACATTATTGCTAATTTAATGATTTCATTTTCTTAAAAACTTTAAAATAAACAGAAGTTTTTACACAATAGAATAGCAAGATTAGAATTATTGAATAAGTATTTGAAAAGAAATTCATGAATATTTCTAATAACATTTGATTTTTATATAAAAAAAAACAAGGATAAATGTTACAAGACTAAACCAAGAGCATTTAAATAAGCTTAATAAAAAAAAACAAATATAAAATGCATAATAATTTACACAAAAAATAGATTTTAATTAAATAATATATTTTTATAGTTAAATTATATTAATTTTACAATATCAAATTTTTAATAAAATTTATATTTTTATATTTATTAAAAAAAAAACTATTTAAAAATTTATAATTTTTATATTTATATTTTTGTATTATATACGATTAGTTAATTATTTATCATTCATAATTACTTCAATGACAGTTTACAAAGACAACTTTTTAGGCTCTATACATAAAATACATAATGCGACTATCAAAATGGAAATTCAATATTTGCAAATGAGAAATCTTAACAAAGTAATTATATTTAATGAGTTTTATGTAAGATATGAAAAAAATTAAATAAAAGTTTAAAAACAAACATTTTATTTTTTATTATATAATATTAAAGGACAGTGCCTGCTTAAAATTAATAAATAAAACTCGCATTTATTTCAAAGGCTAATTTGACTTCACAACATAATATTTTGATTATAATACTTTAGATATCTGAGGCAAATAGTTAAGTATGTTGAAATATTCAAGAAAATACCCATTTTATATCACTTAGGACTAAAAAATAATGGTTGCAGAAATGAACTAGAATGTAATATTCAGCTGTTATATTTATTATACTTGCTAAATTATATGGAATTAATTACCATTGTAAGATTTCAATATCAGTAAAATGAAAAACTAAGCAATATGGACAGAAATTTTTCAATCTAAATTACACCCACAATTTGATGGACATTATAATACTGCACTGTATTTTCATTGATTACTATTGCTACCTTTCATGATCAATCAACTAAGATGAAATAGGCCGATGCATTCAAAATTTTTTACAATAAATTATATTCACATACTTGGGATGGATATTAAAAATGTCAATTCTTATTAAGAAGTCAAAGAACAAAAAATTGATAAAATATAATGATTGAAGTGGCAAAATAGAAATGATTCTCATACATGGTACATTCCCAACAAATTTTATTGGTGAAATAAAATACATGACCAGAAATTCTAATGGTAAATTGTTACTATGATAAAAATATGACTTTACTGCAAGATATATTTTATGAGCCTCTTTTAATTAAAATTTGGCATATTTTGGCAAAAAAAATTCTAATGCTACTGCTTCAAATATACCTTACAGCTATACGGAATTTAGGGGGGAAAAAACGTTTTATGTATATACAAAACATATGTATATGCATTCATATACATTTTTGGTTTAATATACAAGCAAGAAACTTCAACCCCTAAATATATGCATAGCCAATGTGTAATACAGACATCAATGAATTTAAAATTAAGTATTCATTGAAAAGGGAAATACTCCTAAGTGAAAAGTAAATACTCTTTGACTATACTTATTACAAACATAAAACTTTAAAAAGTCCCTATCAAAAAATTGGTAAATTTGAAATTTAAATAATTATTTAAAAGGTAACACAGACATAACAGATATTCAGACAGAAGTATTTATAATATAACTTCAACACTAAGAATAGAATTTTACAATTAGTTTTATTTTAAGGAAAGTTTTACAAATTTTTTTTTAAAAATAGAATTTCTCAAAGTCAAAGAAATTTGTCTCCGACTGGAAGAACACAAAAATTACTTTAAAAAACAGGAATGTTTTTAAATAAATTAGTAGAACTGGTATAAAGTTTTACAAGATACACATATATCCAATTTTACAATATATTTTATCATTTGTTCTAAATAACTAAAGAAAAACAGATTTGAATAAAACTCCATCTTACCTTCCTTAGCTAAACCAGTAGCACTAGAGGCTGCCTTGCTGAGAACATCATCAATATTCTTCCTGTTCTTCAGGAAAATAGGGCGGATGACACGGCCATATAAAAACCGAGAACCATTGTTTTCAATTGGTGCAAAACACCAGATCAAGAACAAGCACTAAACAAAAATGAGAGTACTTAATAAAACAAAATAAACCCTTCATTCTTTTAACGCACTGAGGCAAAAAAGAATATTCAAGTACACTTTAATATTATTTAAGTATAATGTTTTAAATAACCTTTTTAACTCTACTATATCAAAATTTTTTTAAATCTTCATTAAAAGTATAATGAAATATATTTCACCTCAAGAATTTATAGTATATTTTAAATGTAATAAAAACAAAATTGTTATTAAAATATTGCACTTAATATATTCTTGCTTTTTATTAACAATACTTTTGATGCAATCATTGAAGAAAACTTTTTTTCAAGCAACTTAAAATTTACAGCACAAAACAGCTCAAACCAAAATGCAAAAACAATTATTTCAATTAATATCATATTTTAAGATTTAAGCGTAAGCCATATTTAAAATTAGAAAATTATAAATGTTATTCTTTATTAAACAATTACTAATTTTTAATACTTAAGAAGTCTGAAAGATGCTTTAATATTACATACATTTCATTAATATAAAGACAATTATTCATTGTAACTAAACACAATTCTATGCAAATTTTTTAGGTGATGGTTACAAGGAGTAATTATACAAGTATACCATTTAATAAATATAGGATCTTTATCACTCTCACTAACATTATCACCAAACCTAATTTTGCCAAAGCAAAGATTCATTTTATATCTATTTTTACATAGAAATGATGGAAATATATTCTCTTTTCCTGCCTGTAACTTAAGGCAAACATTCAGATTTAATGTTTCTTTTCCAAATAAAGCAAGAAAAAAAAAAATGCTCACAAATATTTTCAACTTTTATAAAGATGTATTTGCTTAGAAGAGAAAGCCAGAACAATGCTATGTTACCGGCTATGCAATTCATAGTATCACAAATAAAGTTGAAAAACAATGAGGTTCAGTTATAGGAAATAAGTTCCGAAGATTATTTAAGTTAAACTTAAATACATTTTTTTTTTCTTTCACTAAAATTGATTACTGCTTTTTAAGAGAAAATATTTTAAATTTAGATTTTGCAGCACAATAAAATAAGCAATATTGATTTAGTAAATCTTCAAAACAAATATTGGATACTTTTGTTTAATAGTGGCTTTGGCATTTCTCGGCATCTTTTAAAAAGGCATAGATAAAAGATGGAAATATAAATTAATGCAAATTATATTTCCGACCTAACTTATCCGACTACTCTTAGTCAGTTCTTGACTTTATTATAAAGTGACATGAATAGATGCAATGCAATTAAATATTATCTTGTCTCTAAAATAATAGCATTTATAAAAATTCAATCTTGAAACAAACAATTGCTGCTCCTGTTAGATTAGCAATTAATATATAATCAATTTCAGTTTAATTTAGGCAACCTTGTTCTTTCATTATTTGAGACTGATGCTTACCTTATAATAAGGTAGAGAGCTCTGTGTTTTCCTTTTACTATCACAGTGAGGTATCAATTACAAATATGTACATCGTAATCAGAAATTTTTACTTATACATCATCAATCAAAGGTTTTTTTTTCATTCAATTGTAATTTTTAAAAATGATTCAATCATTGACTTGCAACTTGAAACTATAAATAATTAGGTCAAAGCTTTAAATTAATGACTCTGAGTTACTTTTTATAATAAGTTCTTCAAGCAAATATAAAAATGCATAAATTGTATAGTAAACATTTTACACTATTAGTTTAGTTGTAGGAAATTAGATCATCCCCCAAAACATAACCTTTTACATTACAATTTTTCCTGTTCTCTGATGACATGTAACCCACCCTAATTACAACCATAATATATCAAAATAACAAGGCCCCTTTAAAGAAACTACTAAATATTGTAAATCCAAGAAAGTAAAGTATATATATATTTTAGAAAAAGATATGCCAACTTCCACATTTTGTTATCTTTCTCTGAAGGAATTATAATATTGAGTTTTTAAATTATCACATACAAGTGCAATATCAAATAAAAATTGAGAAACATTTTTTAAAATATAATATGTAAGAAAATAGATGTATAAAATATTAAAGCAGAAATTTAATAAATAGTCCACATAACAAAGACTAATTTATAAACTATCCATAACATTTTTATCACTAAAAAAAAAAAGAAGTTTAAAGCTGCTTTTTTTGTAATTAGTTAATATTGTATTTGTCCATATAAAAATTTAATATAAGTTTAGGAAATTAAAAAAAATGTAAGCATGTTTGAAATTTTAGCCTTTTGCTGTTTTTAGTTGTTTTGTTATAAAAAGAATAAAGTAAAGTCAAGAATCAAGTCATTATTGCAGAAGGTAGTAAATTGCAGGCTTTAAATGCAATAAAAATAATCAATATAAATGTATAACCAATTTAACAGGTAAAAAAATGAAAAGGAAAGTAATTTTTGTTTTATTCAATGGAAATAATACCTTAGCCAGCCAGTAGAAAGGGACGAAGGACACAATGAAATCGGAAAAGAATTCAACCAGACTAAAGCAGGCAAAGGTCACCCAGTAAGTAAGCCACTTGGTGTCGTCATCCTTGCTGCTGGTCTCCAGGGCAATCAACCTATATAAGAAAAAATACTTAGCAAAAACATGAACTAATTCTAAAATATTACATACAATCTTCACTAAAACACACAAAAAAAAAGTGCATATTAAGTTGTTTATTAAAATATTATGTTCAGTATCAATTTAATGTTCTTAAAAATTACTATAATAAACATTATTCCATTTCAAAAATAGTTTAAACAATATTGAATCATAAAGAAAAAATGAATGTCCAATAAAATATTCATTGATGAAAAATGCCATTTGTAAAAATTGTAAACATGATCTAAGGAACGTCACTTTTTGTAAATTCATATTATCAATTGATAATGTTTTGATACATATATGCATAATTATTTATAGATAATATATTACGTACAGGATATATTTTAGCATATATAATATATATATATATCCTGGATTTACCAGAAATAAATACTATAATGCTTAAGAATAAATGTGCAGTGACAAGATTAACATAATGCTAACTTCCAAATAATACAAACTGCAGCTCAATATGAAACATAATTAATAATGAAGAACTGTTTCTTAAATTTTGAAAAGTAAAACTTTACAAAATATTTATAATACCCAAAAATGGAAAGCTATTTATATTTATAAAATAATTAATGCAATACAACTGTATATTGACAGAATTAATCATTATATGGTTGACATTTTAAAATTGGACGAATATGAAAGACATAGCTTCCTGCAAAAATGCACAATTTTCAATTGTATTAGTTCTTTTTTTTAATGAATAGTAAGAAAAGAGTATCCAAAATAAAATATTATGAAACACTAAATATCATGATAAAAAATAAAACATAGAAATGTTAAGAATTTATATATCACATATTTGAAATGCTTAATGCTAATTTAAAATATCTATATTTTAAAATTTGGGGAAAATACTATGACAAAAATGTTATTTTTGCCCATTCAAAAAATTCATGTATAATCCAACCACCAATTGTGTGAAAAATTGGCAAGCTGCCAAAATGAATAAATTAAAACAGTAGTGTAATGGGAAAGAGAAAAGTATTATCAGAAGGGTTTTAGTTACAATAAGTATAACTTCTATTTTTAATAATTACATATTTAATTACACAATATAAAAAAAATCTACAACTATTATTTTTTTTTTTTATAAAATTATTTTCGTGCCACATATGTCTGACTACCACACCCCAGCAAGTTCCCCGTTTTTGTATTTAAATCAGACATTTACCTTTTAACACATTTCTAATGATCGAATTATAACTAACACGAAGGACCTATTGTCTTTTCCTTTTTTTAAAGTATTCGACGTTGATATTTAGAATATAAAACTAGAAAAAAGTTAAAATTTAATGCAAAAACAAACAAAAAAATAACAGTAGTCCCACTATTATTTGATATCCTATATATATATAATAGCCACTATGAATTTATGTAATAAAGGAGTAACTTACGATACATATGCTGGATATCCAAATCCAATAAGATTACATATTAATTCAGCTCCACGGCCAAGAATCATATACAGAGCCCATAGCGCTAAAATACCTAAAGAATAAAACATGAAATATTGAGAAACCCATTAATTTTTTAAATACAGCATTGACCATTACAAATATTTCAAGGTAAATAACATAAACCTATAATAATTAGAGACATAAACAGCATAATATTTTATCTCCAGCATGCTACTATAGACAATAGAATAGAATTAAAATTGTGATCTTTAAACTCTAAATGAAACAATATTGAAGTACACAAATTTTAAAAACTTCATTATGTAACACCTTTTCTTATCTAAAATTTCAAATAAATCAAATGAACAATTTGTTATTTTTATAATTTTTAAAGTTTAATATAAATGCATTGTTTTCATACTATTTTAATGTGGTACTTTTAAGATTTAAACCGAAATATACAGTCGAAAGAAATTAAATTTATAATTAGATAACTCTGGAAAAGGGTAATAAAATATGTACAATGAACAGCTTGAATTAATTTTTCTCACATGTATAATCTTAATCGAATGCTCATAATTTTTAAACAATTCACTAATAGTTTTAGCAAAATAATATTTTATTGTTTATAGGCCTCAGCTCTTCTAATATACATTCAGTTATGTTTCTAATTAAATATATACTTTTTAAAATTTTTATTCAATGCATTTGTCATTCAAAATCTTCAGAGTTGTTATTTATCAGAGTATATTCATTTCAATGAATTTGGCAGAGGAGTGGGGGGAGACGGCACAAATAGAAATAATCTTTCATTTGCTTTATTTAAAGGGGTAAAAATATAAATAAAATATGAAAATAGATTTACATTATTTTTTACTAATCAAAACTAATTTAAATATTCGTTCAGTTTAATAAAACTGTAAATTAAAAAATTTACAAGGATATAATGATTTTATGTCATGTTAAATCTCTTTTTTTCACTTAAATTAGAAAAATAGTAAATTTTTGTTAATAAAAAATATTGATGAATTCGATCATCCCATGACTATATATCGGCACTTATCAATTGGATCGAAAAATATAATTTTTAAGATTATCAAAACTTTGGACGCTTTTCAATTAAACATTCAAATCGCTTATCGGGACCTACATTAATGTCTATCGGAAATTGTACCCATTTGAATTAACTAAAAAATTTTGATTATTAAAATGACTGTAAATTATCGAAAATAAAAGGAAAAGAAATGAATAATTCAAGTTTTTTAAATTTACAATCCTCAAATCTAAAAAGTACGTACATATCAAACAATGAAAAATAATTTTCCGAAGAAATTTGATTTAATCTAAATAGCTTTTTTTTTACAACACGATCATGAAATTTCGTCGTAGGTACAGTAAAGTAAGCCGAAATAATACTGCATTAATTTTTGATGGCGAAAAAAATAAACAAATTTCAATGCCGAAAAATGCCGTGAACAAAGATTTCTATAATGATAAGCAATCTTACTAATATGAATTTCTTAAAATTTGAATATAAATAATAATTCAAACATATAGGATTGCATGAATATCGTCATCAAAGGAATATTAATTTCCTCCTAATTAAGCCAAAGAGGAAAAAACCACTTACCTACGGCTAAATACACACGTCTCACACCAAGAGCTTTCTCTGCTTTTTCGAAATATTCGTTAATTTTATTTTTCTCGTGCAATTTTTTGTCTAACCTCTCTAAATAACTATTCAATATAGCAGACATGGTTAATTAGCTAATGGAAGAAACAATTTAATAATGGAAATATTGGATACTCAAAATTTTGCGATCAACACAAAGGTATTGAAAATTCCGTTGACAAAGGGGAAGGTAACATTCAAACAAGGTAGTTACACGAACGAATCACATGCAAGGAAGAAAATAGATTGTTGAGAAACACTCATCTGCTGCTTCTGACAATATTTCTACGTCACGTGATATTCGTATTAAATACAAATTATTTTTAAAACATATAAAAATTACAGTGCAATTTCTTTAAAATAAATTTACAAGCATACAATATTTAATTAATAAAGTTTCCATAAAAACTTTTTATAAAAAAATTTATATGAAATAGGCTGTTTCAATTTTGATTTCCCTTATCTACCGGTTTCGTTTACTCTCATTGCAATGTTCAATCAACAAAAATTATGATTTGATGAAATTTCTAAAATTTTATGAAATAATATTAATTAAAATTTCTAACAAGTAAATGTAAAAATTAAAGAATTAAATTGAAGCAAATCTTATATGACGTCAAGTGACAACAATATCATATTAAAATATCATTATGAGCTACACATATCGATAAAGTTTCTGTGATATATTCTTTTAATTTATTTCACTTAATTTTCGTACAATTAATTGTATATTTATTAAAAATGCGTTTCATTTTCTAATTCATTGATAAAATATGCAAGAAAACAAATTCAGCAAATTCTGGCACAAAATTTTTTTGAATCAGATTAATATTGACCACTGCTTTCTATGATTTTTTTCCATCTATCAATGAAGTCCTTTATACAGATTGTATAAAAGATCCCATCTTTTAAAGCCAGGAAATCTACCATTGCCGCTGAACATCTTGAAAATTTCAAAATTATTTTTCTTTAAGAATATTTTACATCGAGAGGAACAAGCGGTAGTCAGATGATACTATGTTAGGAGAACATGATGATGTGATAAAATTTCATATCTAAGAACCTGGAACTTCTTGTTCGCCCTTAAAGCCACGTGAAGCCTGGCATTGTCATGTTGTGAGACAATACCTTTTCGGTTATACAGTACTGGACGAAATTCATGTATTTTTGTATTCATTCAGATTAGCGGATCACAATATAGGTCTGTTGTGACTAAGCTGTCACAACAATTTCAATTGTTCAATCAACAATCTGATTGCAACAGTTCCCAATGGATAGGACTTCGACAATCCCACTAAATGTAAGGTATTACTTTTTTTTTTTTTTTTTGGTGCAAATTAGCCTTCTCAAGGATAAGAAAGGATATTATTGTTATTGGCTAAATTGTTGTCGAGCAAGAAAAGAAGAAGCAATAGAAATTCGATCTGCCGTATTCTTTCGCTTAATTCATGGAAAATTCAACAACACCATTTGTAGATAAAACCAAGCTTGTTCAAATGTTTCTCAGTTGTTAAGTGGCTAACGCTTAACTTATCCCCTTTATCCTTCATAGTCAATAGTGGCTCATTAGTAGTGGTTCATCAATAGTGGTTAAAGGCCTCAGAACATCGTCGTCAAGCTCCTTTGGCTTTCAGGTGCGAGATTCATCTTGAAGTTTCATGTCACCTGATCTGAATTTTTCAAATCACCTTTGGACCGAACGCACTTAGACTTTAGATGGTCCAAAGACAAAACGCACATTTATATGAGTTTCCGTCGCAAGTTGGAACTCATGAAGCATAGATTGCCTAAAATGAAGTTTTTCTTGATAAAATGATGTTCATTTATACTCTTATTTTTCAAAACTTAACGATTAAAAAACACCTGTACAATATCAAAAATCAAAATGAGGAAATACTAGTTTTCGATTAATACCAAAATTGTCTAAATAGCCCAAAAAACAGCGAAATAATCAACATTTCAATTGGAGCAACAGAAAAACGGCATGATTTCCTTACCAATATAATATAATGATTGTTTCATTTTATTAAAATTTTTCTATTTGTGCTTTTTTATAAATGTTTTATGCAATTTATATGACTTAAAACCCTTTAAATTGTACCAAAAATAAATTATATAATGAGCAAAAACTCTTCATTTAACAAATATTTACAAAAAAAAATTATTATTTTTAAAGAAAAAACAACATATTTTTACATGAGAAAAAAAATGCCGAGGCAATGTTTTTATAGCTTGTAAAATTTTAAAAACATTTTATTATACACAAAATACGATAACCTTTTTCTCTTTTTTTTATGTTTTGAATACGAATAGCTCAGTTCGATACATAAATGTTTTACAATCGTTTCAAAAATATAAATCACTTCACTTCTATTTATTTTTTTTCATACTGCTTTATATTATATTATGCATGACACTGTATACAATTTTCACAATCTTTACAAATATCTGATATATAACATCTCTTTTATCCTTGCATAACTATTAGTAGTAAAATTAATTTACATTTAATAAAAAACATAAGTTAAACCCAATCTAATTTATCAAAACATAAATATACCATACTATGGGGTCAATTTACCTAAAATAAAATATATATATGGAGTTATTTTATATATTATTCAATTCCTTCTATTAGCTCACACTCTCCCTATATATATCTTGTTCAAATGTTCAATCGTTCATAAAATACTTTTTATTCATTCACTCAAGTTCAAATACATTTTTTTTAAACTGGTAGCGGATGACATATGTTAATGCAGTTTTTTCGAATATTAATTCAGTAATTAAATTTAATTAATTAATTTTAGTTTTTCTAGATTTAAGTTGCATATATCTACCAATAGAGGGCGCCAGAAAAACTTTAAAAATGAATGAAAATTATTTATAAAGGTCTTTCTGCAATATAGCGAAAAAAAAGTAGGAATTGACTTTAAAAAATTTTTTTATATATTACTTGTTTTTTCAAGAAATAAATTATAGCATTTTGCAGTTGCAGGCAAACGTGAATCAAACGAGAAATCTCAAATACTATTGTTTAATTAAAACAATTTCTTATTTTAAGTGGCAGCAAGTCGGATTCGTTTTGCAATTTTGTTTACCTCTGTGATGCAAGTGTTTTATTCAGCAACTAAATGTTCACAAAAACAAGCCTCCAAGTTCTCACTGAAAGTCTATGGGCAATAACGTAACCTACGGGTTCCAAAATCTTCCCAGTGTCTATCTTCGGGACTTGAGAAAAAAAACTGGAAGGCGCTTTAGGTTCGCATTGACAACCAGAAAGTCTGAAGCAGGTGCAGCGAAGAAGACGGATGCAGATGCCCAGAAAGCTACCGAATTAAGTCAGTTTTTTTTTCAATTCCGTCTATTAGCTCACACTCTCCCTATATATATCTTGTTCAAATTTCCAATCGTTAATAAAACACTTTTATTCATCCACTCAAGTTCAAATGCATTTTTTTTAAACTTGTAGTGGATGACACTGGATGTTAATAAAGTTTTTCAAATATTAATTCATTAATTAAACTTAATTAATTCATTTTAGTTTTTTTTACGTTTAAGTTGCATATATCTACGAATAGATGGGGCCAGATAAGCTTAAAAAAATGAATGAAAATTATTTGTAAAGAACTTTCTGCAATAGAGTGAAAAAAAAATAGGAATTGACTTAAATTTTTTTTTATTACTTGTTTATAGTTAAATATCCAAAATTTCTTTTATATCAATGGTTCTCAAATTGTGGAACACAGTATCCCAAGAGGAAAGTGGTTGTGTGAGACGATTTTCGTAACCAACCTTAAATTAACGCTCTAAAAAAATTACAAAATTAAGTCAAAGTAAATTAATTTATCAAAAGTAAATTATACATAATAGCAAATAATTAGTAGTTTTGATAGTGAGTAAATTATTCAACAAAATCAAAAATTTCATTTATTTCTGTTTCAAACTATGGAACATAATCGAGAGGTTTGGTTCGGTTTATTGCTCTACGGACATTTTGTGCACACTTTAGGCTAACTAGACCGGAACCTACAGTTTAACGTGCATTCCGAACTTCTCACAAACATCTATGCCAACGCCAGGATTCGAACTTGATGCATCAATGGGCAGAGCGCTAGCCAATTGGCCATCAGGCAGCTGTAATCGAGAGGAGGAAAGTGACTGGCTGAAAGTGGGATGGTGTGGTTTTTTTTAATTTTTTTTTTTTATCAATCTTAGATCGATTTGAAAATTAAAAAAATAAATAAATAAACGAAAATATTTTTAAAAAAATGATGATCACATGTTTTTATATATCACGAATTTCAAATTTACTAATTTATAGTTATCCTCTCTTCATTCAGAGAAAAATTCCTAATTTTCCAATTTGTTTCACAAAAATGTACTTATACAGTGAGTTTTACTCTTTAAGGTCCCACTTGTTTATTTGGCGATTTTTTTTCCCTTGAGGTTTTCGCCACATCGCCTCCTAACAAACAAAATGACCAGGGCTGTATTTTTTTTCACTGCCCTTTGGCAATTCCATTGGCGCAGAAAAGAGACTTGGCGACATCGGCAGAATCCTTATGCATAGCTGGATTTATGCTTCCTAGTTTTTAACTAAATATTTCCGATTAATTTAGAAACGGCTTACTGTTGTCATAACTGAAAATTTTTTAAGCCGAGCGGTTCGTTAAATTGACGACCAGTGATATTTAAATAGTAGTATGTGACGGAGATGCATAGTTTCTTACGGAAAAGTGTATGTGATTGAAAAACTCCTCCGCAATGCCAAAATGGTCAGGATTGAGTAGTGTTTTAACTGTTACGGAGGACTAATAGTTTGAATATAACAAACCATCGAGTGTATTATCTCTTGATCTGTAATATCATACACACATAAGGAACCTGAAAGCAGAATCCCTCTAGTTATAAATAAGTTTATATAAAGTTCAAGGTTATATAAAGCCTTTAAATATGATAATGCTTCATTAGTAGATAATTTAGTTATTTGTTTTATTATAGATAAGTTTGTGTAGTTTGTATGGTAGAAGATTTAATTATCCAAGCAGAGTTATACAACTTGTTTTTTTTTTATTACTGTAAAAGTTGTGTCATTAGTAATATGCTAATAAATACAAATGCTTGAATAATAAAATGATCTTATTTTCTTTTAGATTCAAAATCGGTTGCTGAATATGTGATCAGCAATCCAGATTTTCTCGATGAATTAGTGATGACCCATATAGCGCAAGACAGGGTTAGAGCTTGGATCAAAGTACCGACAGATGGTAAATTTTTTGAAATACAAATTTATTTCATTAAGAATATTTCATTTTATACATTTAATTAATACATATTTAATTTCATACATTTTTATCTAATACATTAAATTTATAATTGGAAAATTACGAAATACCATATTTCAAGAGACAATCACAATGTCAAACTTTCATACGATAACAGCTAATAGCTGATATTGAAGAATCTTTTTTTTTTTTTTTTTTTTTTTTTTTTTTTTTGTTCTAATCCAACTGGCAAACACTTAGACAGCTTGGTTTTGGATGCCTTAAGGCAAAGCGCTGCACAGACGTTACTCACTTTGCATTACCTAGGGGGCGCGTGTAACTTGGAGATACGGACGCGGAGTAACAATGCCCCCGCAACGCTCTACGATCCTATTAGGACCGGGACCTACTTTTTAAAGTGGATTCCGAACCACTACAAACATCCATGGCACCGCCGGGACTCGAACCCAAAACCTGTGGTACCGAGCGCCAGAGCGCAGTCGGCCATTCAGGCCTCTATGTTGAAGAATCTAAATCCTCGGAATTATTTCTCAAATTTGACATAAATGTTTTGCAATGTTTTGTAATTAAAATATTGGTTCAATGATCTTTTGTGGACGCTGCAATTGTAAATATAAGCTTAGGATTTGTATTCTTTTATTCTTTTTAGCTTACAAGACTTTTATTGTAATTTACTATACATATATAATTTGGTAATATACACACTAGAATAAGATAAGGTAGAGAGAAAGATATAGTGGATAATATAGAGTAGATAACTAAAATACCATGATATTGATATTAGAGAGTTTTTGCATACCGTACGTTAGTTACCGTAGGATTTTCTCCCTAGCGCGCATGCTCATAGGAAACTGAGCATGCGCGCTAGGGAGAAAAAGCTAACGGACGTCCTACGGTAACTAACGTACGGTATACAAAAACTCTCTATTATCATCAATTATTTTTGTTATTCCAATCTTCTTTGATAAAGCACAATGAAAACCAGGGTGTGTTAATCCCTCTTATACCGTAAACTGATTTTTCGGTAAAATAAAAGTAAAAGATTTTTTTCTCAGCATTTTTATCTTTTAATGCATAAACGACATTGCAAAATTAGTCTTATATTGAATTATATTGAACAAATTTTTTTTTACATATTAAACAGTAATGATAAAGTAATAAAGGTCATGTTTGAAATACATTGAGCTCCCGGAGTAATATTGCTGGACTTTTCCATTTGGTGGTTGAAGGAATACTTGCGGCCTGAATGGCCGAGTGTCTGGCGCTCGGTGCCACAGGTTTCGGGTTCGAGTCCCTGCGGTGCCACAAATGTTTGTAAGGGTTCGACTCCACTCAAGGGCGGATTTTTCTATAGGCTAACTAGCTTCAGCCTAGGGCCTCAAGATCAAGAGGGGCCTACATTCAAATTGTTAGCAAAATTAGAATGACTTTTCTAAAAATAGTAAAGACTAAAACACTGAATCGAAAATAAGGAGAAATTCTGCACATATGACTCATAAACAAACATAAAAATGTATTGGTTAAGATCAACGCGTTCGGCACATTGGGTCTGTTCGTTTGTAGATACTAGATTGCACCTAGTATGTACTACAATCTAGTACATACTAATAGTATAGCTCATACGTTCACTGATTGCTATGGCAAATATTGACGTGCCTTATGCTACTAAGCTGTGGTTTGTTCTTGCATAAATAAAGTGCAGATTGGAACAGACAAACGAACAGACTGTTATTGATATTATTATGAAATAAATTTATCTGAATTGAATTTGCTTTAATTTTCAATGTATTGAAGATATTTAATTTAATTTGATAGAAAATAGGATAATTTTTATTGCATGTTTTATTTTCGTAGTCAAAGGTCATTACTATTTGAATTTTGTTTCTTTGTAAATGTTGTGTGTTATGTTTGATGAGTTATTGTTACAAGTACTATATAGGGTGCTGAGAATAAATGTCCAAATAAGTGTTCTCAACTTTTTTTTTTAAATTATTATCCGTGCCACATTTTTTATATTGTTTATTTGTTTCTTTTGTTTCATTTGTAAATGTTGTGTGTTATGTTTGATGAGTTATTAGGAGACCGGGACCTACGGTTTAAAAATTCCGAACCACTACAAACATATAGGATGAAACCTGGGGAGAATAAATTCAGGTCCAAATAAGTCCCGTGGTCTACTGACCGCGCCCAATTTTCTTCGGTGATTGACGAGAACCGGTATATCCATGGTATGACCCCATTTTTTATAAAGATTAGTACCCATCACAACATGTTTCATTTAATATATTGATATAGATCACAGTAATGATGTATTATCTCTCGTGTAATTTACAAACGTAAAAATGGGAGGTGAAAGGGCCTCATAAGTGGAATAGCCTAGGGCCTCTTTTCATCTAAATCCGGCCCTGCTCATGTGATGTCCAGCACTGCAGGACACTGACGATTAGTCACAACAGGAATATTAGCGATAAGATACCATATAGTTAGCAAACAAAAACGTGGTGATATGTGTTCGATAGCTCACTCACACACACAAATAAAAACTCAAATAAATGGACAGTAATTTTTTCTCCTTTATTTAGGCAGCCATCACACTCGAGGATGAACTCATTCCAAATATTAATAATTCCGTTTTGAATGATCTAAGCATCTACGTTTACGACATTTCTGATTTCAAAAATCGTACTAGGAGAAAAAGCTAACCTCGCACTGTTCTGAATCAAAAAGTATTCATTAACGTTCCGATATCCTCCTTTCGAATGACCATGCAGTTTCTCCACTGAGTCACAATTTCCCCTCCAATCGTTATTGTTTGTTTCTATTGTTTATCTTTTTTATCACCTACTTGAAATAATAATAATATAAAAAAAAGAAAAAATTATATATGCAGATTTTTTTTTAATTAATTAATTAAAATTTCGAATAATTAATTTTTTAATAAATTAATAATATACTTGTATTGCTTTTTTTTTTTTTTTTCTGTCTAATCAATGGGCTTAAAGCTTAAGAAATTTCCTTCGCTCACAAAGCAGGAGATAGAGGTTGCTAAGCAACCAAGGTTCTCCATTAATCTGGCAAATCGTCGTCGTCTTCGAGGATGAACTGACACACACAACCACTCTCTGGGGTTACACATATTGAACTCCCTCTTTTTTATATTAATTTCTCTTTTACCCTTCATCTCACCCCTACCAGACACCCCACAGACAGGATGTTTACGGACATAGGGCGTTGACTTCCCCTATACACGGGGACCTGGGTCTCGAGGCAACACTATGTATAAAGCAAGAATGCTGTCTGACAGAATTTTGTTTGTGTTAATAAATATTATAATTTTAAAGCAATTTTTCTTAATATGCAGCACTGATTTTGCAATGCGAAACTAAGTTATTTCCATAGGTGTTACAACTAGTAATAATTAATTAATTACATGCAATTATTGAAGAAGAAAATACTGAATTTAATAAAGGGGTGTAAAATTAACTGTAGTGAATAGATAATTTTTTTTTATAATACCAATTCTGAGACTCTCTAAACTTTTCACTAGACCGCTGTTTAAAAATTACAAATCTAGACAAAGGACATTATACAAAAATATTTGTATTGCTCAGTGAACATCTCATGGAAGAATAAATTTTTGAAATTTATCTTAAACTCATCGAATCGTTTTAATGAATCACGTAAATTGGCTTTCTGTACTGTTACTAATTTACTATTTCCATAGATGTTACAACTAACAGTGATTAAGTTATTAGTACATGCATTTGTAGAAGAAGAAAATACTGAATTTAATAAAGAGAAGTTAAAAATAACGGTAATGAATAGATAATTTGTTTTTGTCTTATCAATTCTCAGACTTTCTAAAACCTTTTTCTAGAAAACTGTTTAAAAATTGCAAATCTAGATAAAGACCATTATACAAAAATATTTGTATTACTCAGTGAACATCTCCTGGAAGAACATATACCCGAAACTTACCTTAAAAACCAGGGGTCTCCAAATTACGGCCCGCCAGTGTCATCCATCCGGCCCGCGACAGTTTCATATTAGCTTATTGTTGCTGTAATCAGTTGGATCCTTCACACAGAATGATAATAACTCGGTTTTATTGACTTTTAGAGTAAAGTTTAATGACAAGTATAATACACGGAAAATTTAACTTAAGCATAACAACTAACAAATATTTGAAATGAATCCCACTAACATTATAAACTAGTGAACATCCCGCGGTAGTTATGTTGGGGGAAAGAGTATCGCATATGTATGTATATCGATGTTTTGAATGTATATATCCTGAATCAAACATATGATTTTTATATAACAGGAACGTAAAAATAATAAGGAATAAACAGGAATGGAAAAGCTAAATTAACGCGAACGATACCGCAGGGTATCCACTTGCAAAAAGATACTAATGAGATTTATATAATTGTGATTTTTCACTGACAATAGTTTGTAGTCAGCAAGCGTATGCTCGCTCAGAGCGCGTACTCGGCGATTGGTCTAGAAATTATAGATAATGGCAGAAAAATTAAAACGGTTTTAGCCCTTGGTACTTTCTGGAGTAAACAGTATGGCCCTAAGGCTGGAAAGTTTGGGGACCCCTGCCTTAAACTAATCGAATCATTGGTTTTAATAAGCGAAGTAAATTGGCTTTCTGTACAGTTTCATGTTATCCTTCCCTAAGAAGTCCTTCTTCAATCCTCTGCTTCACAAGAACTGCTCCATGGAAATTCATGTTATACTTATTTTGAGACCCATGCAATGTCTATATAGTAATAGTTGGGAGCGGATATGCGTATGGTGTTGATTCAGTGTTGTCCATGGATACAAGCTAAATTATTTCTCAAACTAAAAACTCGATGTTTAGCTGTCATATTTATTAAAAGACAATTGCAAAGACACAACTTCAGACTGCACCACTTCAACACATAACACGCAAAACACAATTATAAGGGTCTTTGTACCCTCAGTACTCCCTGGAACTCTTCACTCGACTCTCTGTACACTCACTTTTTTCTTTTTTTCCTCTCCCATTATCGGTTCCGAAGTCCAACGAGCGAAAAAAAAAAGTCCAAAGTCCAACGAAAGGGACAACCCGCCGTTGAAAGGAGGATCTATCAATTTTGAGTTCAAGGTTATACTTTTTTGTGAGAATGCATGATAGATCCTTATTTATATAATCCATATAATGTCTATGTATTGGCATTATATGAGTTAGATTATCTTCTATAAAAGATTTCCTTCTACATAAGGTTGTCTTCTTCTGATTTTGATTTGAAAACAATTAATTCTCTCTTAATTTTTTTACCTGTTAGTCGAAAAGCAGTGATTTTTCCTATAGTTTCTAAAAAAAAGTAGAATTTCAGTTTGCTTCACCAAAGCTGTTCTATTAAAACTCACGTAATGATGTGTATATATATATGCATATTTTCCTACTTTAAGGTTAAAAGGAACCATCACCTCTACTCGAATAACAGGAAAAAATTAACTCAAAAAAGCAATGAGAGATTAGTTACTCGCGAATCAAAGTCAGAAAAATAACTGTTTTCAATTCATTCTAGACGACCAATGTGCCATAGAGGCTGCTGACTATGAAGGCAACGTCCAAAGCACCGCTCAGGAATTCAAGGCTGCCCCATCGACGACAGACGACGATCAGCGCCTGGTCCTCATGAAATTCTCCAAAAAGGATCTCCATAAAACGGATTCTGAAAAGTTAGAAAAAGAAGAAGAAATAGAGGACGAGGTAAAAGAAGAAGATGAAGCTACCAAAGAGGACACAGAAAAGCATGTGGAAATCGAAGATGAAAAGGATTCGAAAGATAAAGACGAGAAAGAAGAATCAACTGAGCCACCAGAGAAGCCAGACGAGAAGAAAGAAGCAACCGAGCCAGCAGAAAGTTCTGAGGCAGACAAATCCACTGAAGAACCAAAAAGTTCTGAGAAAGAAGAAAAAGTAGATTCGGGGAGATCTAGAGGTGACAGTAACTTTCAGCAACAGGTAATTTGTTCATTTTATTTATTTTTTTTGCCTAACATTCTTTTTTTTTTTAAGATGGTATTTTTCCACAAAATGTCTCGGTGCCCATTTTTTTTACATTTTTGTTTTATGTTGCAAATAAATAAGTTAAATTCATATTTTAAGACATTTTATAATGGTTTTATAAGAAAGTTTTTGAGTTTTTAGATAAGGGGCCTGATGTCAGAGTGACTAACGCTCTGACGCTCGCTACGACAGGTTTCGCGTTCGAGTCCCGCCAGTGCCATGGATATTTGTAGTGGTTCGCAATCCATTTTAAGCCGTAGACCCCAGTCTTATTT
Source organism: Caerostris darwini (assembly GCA_021605075.1). Taxonomy (NCBI): domain Eukaryota; kingdom Metazoa; phylum Arthropoda; class Arachnida; order Araneae; family Araneidae; genus Caerostris; species Caerostris darwini. Next base: position 48,803 of record BPLQ01005143.1, read on the forward strand.
GACTGTAGAGCGTTGTGGGGGTAGTGTTACTCGCATCCGTAGCATATCTTCAAGCTACACGTGGCCCCCTGGGTAGTGCTAAAGGAGTAACAGCGTTCGTAGGTGCAGCCCACACGACATGCTTTCTTTAAGGCTAGTTTGTATTGGGCTGCTCGCAGGGAAATGGTCAATACGACCAGACCTCGACGTAATTTTAAAAAAAAGTTTTTAGACAGGCTTATTAAAATAATTTTCGCCTATTTGAACTGGTGTTAATATTTTCATATTAGTTAAATAAACAGCGAGTTGCTTGTTTTTTGTGGATTTTGTTTTGCAAAGATAAAAACAAAAACAAATTTCAATGATGAGGTAAATAGATATAATTTATTTCCCTTAAAATAAACATTTCCTTGTAAAGTAACTTTCACCAGAACAACCAAATTTTTTCTCGAATTTCATGTAAATTTAAGTTACAAATAGCATTATATGTATATAGAATTTAAACTTTATAATTTTAATAGAATAGAATAGAATTTATAACTGTAGGTTTTTCATACTTGGAAAAAGTCTTAGTGTGATTTAAATTTATCAGCGTTCATTACGATTCATTGCAGAGTGAAAGAAAATGGAAGAGAATGAATAAATTAGCGAAAAAACATTATTATCCTTCAGAAATTAACATTGTTAATCATTTTTCATTGAATCAAATTGCTTACCAAATTTGGGAAAATTCATGCATTATGTATAAGAAAAAGACTTTTTTGTGAATCAGTTAGTTGTTCTTTTATTTCGTCTACGCATTAGGCAAGCTTTCCTGAATAATTTTGATTTCAGAATTCAAATCAACAATTAAATCCATTACAATTTATGCAGTTCTGAAAGTTCGTTAGATAGTTAATATTTGAATATGATTTGATGCAGACATTTAATTGAATTGCTCAGAAATGATGGGTCGTAATAAAATAAATTTTTAAATATCTAATATCTTTCATTGGAATATACCAAAATCTGTCTTTTACATGATGGACATAAATTAGTCGGCCACAAAGAATGGCTTGAAAAGGCATCCTTATATAGTCAAGCTTGGAAATATGCCTGATCATAGTATAGAAAACCCATAAGATTTATCTTCCTTTTTTTTTTGCAATTATTTGCTGTGCTTGCCTTTCGTAACTCTGTAAATATTTCATAAATAATTTAATTACGCAATGGTACAATGAATTAGAGTAGTGATATAATATGTGCACAATAGTATATGGTTATCTAACATGGCGATACATAAAACACCCGTAGGTAGAACGACTTTTTCGGGAAAAATTTCCGAACCACTACAAACATCCATTCGAACCCGAAAACCAGATAGTTTCGGCCATTCAGGTCCCTGGCCAACGGCAATCCCAGGTGGCGGCAAACAGACTGCGCCCAGATGCTTACTTCGGTGATCTAACGAGAACCGGTATATTCATGGCGTTGGTTTTCTTTAACATGGCGATACATAAAACAACGACTTTTTCAAAAATTTGTACCATTGAAACCAGATAGTTTATTTCCTGAATCGTAAATCAGTCTATTCTCGCTTCAGCGTTTTCTTTTTATAAGGTCTTAGCGAAGTAATAGTGAATAGCAAGACTAGTAGAAGCAAATATTAAGGATATAGAAAATATTTATCGGTATATTTCGTTGGCTATCTGGTGTTTATAGATTTCGCATCCTTATAAAACATACAAAAGCAAAATTAATTTCATTCACTAGGTTTGGTTTGCCGCTCTACGGTCATCTTGTGCACACGTTAGGCGAAACAGACTGGGACCTACAGTTTAAAGGGGATTCCGAACCACTAAAAACATACATGCGCGATACATACGAGATTCGAAGCCGAAGCCTGTGGTACCGAGCGCCAGAGCGCTAGCCACTCGGCCCCCATTGGTTTACTAGGAGACCCTTTAAAATAAAAGGCTTTTTACTTTCTCATATTTCTATATTTAAACACAATGTTTTTTCCTTACAAACTTTAATTTTTTAAGAACAGGAGTGACTTACTTATTTTAATTTCTGATAAATTTTCTGAGTGAAAAATTAGTTGCTTTTTTACATGAAAATTTAGTAGGCATTTAATAGATCAGATTTGTAATCTTTACAAATGGCATACACGTGTTAACTGTAAAAAGGAGATTTAAGAGTTAGAATAATATAAACAACAATATTTATACAAACGGGCCTGACTGGCCGTGTAGCTAGCGCTCTTTCTCTCGGTACCACAGGTTTCGGGTTCGAGTCCCGGCGGTGCCATGGATATTTATAGTGGTTCGGAATCCACTTTAAACCGTAGGTCCCGTCCTAATAGGATCGTAAAGCGTTGCGGGGGCATTGTTACTTCGCGTCCGTGGCTTCTCTTCAAGTGACAAGCGCCCCCTGGGTAATGCAAAGTGAGTAATGTCCGTGCAGCGTTTGCCTTAAGGCATCCAAGACCAAGCTGTCTAAGTGTTTTCCAGCTGCATTAGAAAGAAAAAAAATGTTTATGAGTTATAAATCAGCATTGGTCAAAAACTCTAAGCTAGCCATTTATGTTTTTTTTTAACATAAATGGCTAGCTTAGCTATTCACTAAGTTTTTATTGATCAATAAAAATTCACAAATTCACTAAGTTTTTATTGATCAATTAATAATAGTTTAGATAATTATGGATAATAATTCATTAGTTAGGCTTGTTGGCCGAGTGACTAGCACTCTGCCACAGGTTTCGAGTTCCGGTGGGGCCATGGATGTTTGTAGTGATTCGGAATCCACTTTAAGCCTTAGGCCCCAGTCTATAGTAATATGGCATTAGGCGTAGTGCTGACAACCCTACCCCGTAAAAAGAAAGCATCTCCTGTCTAGAAATCTGCCAGTAGGCCGACCATCATGGAGCTGTGGCGCCACTGATGATGATGATGATGAATTTATTAATTAAAAAAACTTCAATTGGTTGTAGTTTACAACAAAAATCGCTTTGCAATCGAGTCGTTGTTTTAGATAATTGTATTTAATGAATTTATTTATTTAATATTGAAGTATTTTCCTTTTAATCAATATAATTGACATGAATCCCTTATATCTGTGCAGCATTAGATAAATGTAACATTTTTTCCCACGACGCAGATCGAAGAGCTCTCTTTCCGGCAGCGCAAAACACTCATCATCACCCGAGGTCGATTGGTGTATCCAATCACGTATCAGCTCCAGGAGCTCAAAGCTCTCTTAGAAAGACCCGATCTGAGCAAACCTTGCAGGGAAATCAACAGGTAAAAGTACACAAAGAGGAATAGATTCATACAATTTCTATAAATATATATATTTTTTAATACGCTTTTAATAGTTTCACCTGTATGTTTGTTTGTAACTGACTCTTTGGGCTCGATTTTGCCCTACTTTAAGCGATCAGATTTAATTTAAACGTTGTAGACTTATCAAGGACCGACGACAATAAAATAGTTTGATAAGTATATTATCTCATCGTGACTAGGATCGCCAGGATGAGTGGTTTTATCTTAACTTATGAAGAGAAATTTAACCCGTGCAGAATATAAGTACTCAAGACATTCGAGCCTATGTGGCGCCGTGGCACAACGGATAACGCGCCTGACTACGGTTCAGGAGACTCCCTGTTCGAATCTAGGCTGGCTAGACCTATTCGCATTTAGTCTTTGTTTTACTGACAATTAAATTATTGTAAGAACTATAGTTTCAGTCCTCCGTACCGGGACCTCATTTAAATATTATAGTTTAAAAACACGCTTTTAGAGTTAATCAAACAAAAAATAAAAAAATAATTGTTAACATAAGAATAAAATGACTGACGAGCGTGTTCTAAAAGCGTGTGGTGATCGATATCAATCGTTATAATTTTTCACTAGCTTCATTCCGAAATGCTGAGTTAGTTTAAAAATGTCATACAGAGCTCCCCACGCTTTTAGACCAGTGACATTCATTTTCTCTTCAGTCATTTTATTCTTATGTTAACAATTATTTTATACTTTTTAGTTTGATTCACTCTAAAAGCGTGTTTTTTAGGTTTTTTAAACTATAATTTATTTATACAGTAACCTAAACATTGGCAAACGCGAGAGTTACGTCATAATTACATTGCGTGTACGACAAAATTCGAATTTCGACAAATGTACGACAAATTTCGAAACATTTATTTATTTATAATTTGAAAAATAAATATTTAATGTAGTTTATTCTACGATAACAATTATTATTGGTTCCACTTTTGTACAGAGAACATTATTACTTGAAATATTTAACTGAACAATTTTTATCTTTATTTCCGAAGAAAAAGTTGAAATAGGATTATTTTTTTATACAAAATTGGAAATTGTAGCTTCTTCACGTCTCATCTTATGTGTGCACGAATAATGAAATACATTTTGCATAACTGAACCAAAACGGCAACTAAAAAGGTTTTATATCCTACAATGTAAACATTGTGAATGATAGCACATTCTGCTATCGTCTAAATTTCGATATTTCAAAGATCTATTAACTAATTAATAGCGCTCTGGCCCTCGGTGCCACAGATTTCAGATTCGAGTCCCGGTGGTGCCATGGATGTTTGCAGTGGTTCGGAATCCACTTTAATCGAGTAGGTCCCTGTCCAATATGACTGCTGGGAGTTGAACTGACAACCCTACCGCATAAAAAGAAAACATCTCATGTTTTGGAATCATCCAGTAGGCAGACTGCCATGGTCCAACATAGACTGTAGTGCCAAAGAGTTAATTAGTTACTTATTAACCAAGTATTTCCACAATTCTTAATCTGGAAGCCAAACTAAGTTACTGCCTTTCTCTATTCAGAAATATTTAGAAGGAAAAAATCTTTGTGGGCATATTTTATTCCATTGTGTTTACTAGTATTGTTTCCTACAACAAAATCGGGCCTGAATGGTCGAGTTGCTAGCGCTCTGGAGCGCGGTACCACAGGTTTCGGGTTCGAGTCCCGGCGGTGCCATGAAGGTTTGTAGTAGTTCGGAATCCACTAAAAGCCGTAGGTACCGGTCTGCTATGACTGTAAGAGCGTCACGGAGCAAAAGTCAGACTTCTACCTACGGGAGTTCCATCACAACAGAAGCTGCCCCCTTTCTCTCCATCCACGAGTAGATCACTCATGGGATGTCCATCCCGCACTGCAGGACATTGAGGATTATTCACAAACAACAACAAAATCAATTGTTGACTACAGGTTTGAAAATTATGCATAGCGGCATAACTAATAATTTCTTTTATCAGGAGTAGAATTATGATGCCATCAGAAACAAAAGCACCAACTAGTTAATCTACTTCAAAATATGTGACAAGAGTTCCGTTCCTATCCTTTTATTAATAATTAATCTAAACTTATTTTTACTCTAATTACATCCAAATATGTCATTTATTATAGTCAAAGAAATTTTTATTCCAAATAAATACCTGTTTAATGTACAAACAGATGCAAGTATGAAGTGAGTGTTATTCCGCTAAAACTGACAATAGATAAAAACAGATTTACCGTACTTGTAAAGTTATACTAGATTTTTATACCTTGAGGCCTTCAAACTTATAAAAAAAATCCGGAAGTATATTAGAAAAGGCTTAAAATTTTGCATATTTTTAGCATTTAAGCAGAATTAATTTCTTAATACTCTAATATGTATTGAGACAGTAATCTAAAAAGCATCAGATAGTCTAGTATTCTCAAAAGAAAGTTAACTATCATTCGCAACTTTCTATGAAAATATTTAGCAAATAAGGCCTGGTTAGATCTGCTGGAGAGGTGTCTATATCGGTGTCCGGAATAACAAATCTGTAAACAGAAAAGACCTTTTACTAAATTCGAAAAGGGAAGGTTTGGTTCGTCGCTCTACGATCATCTTGTGAATACGAGGGCTAAACAGAACGGAACCTACCGTTTAAAGTGGATTCCGAACCATTACAAACATCCATGGCACTGCCGGGACTCGAACACGAATCACGCGGTACCGAGCGCCGGAGCGCTGCCACTCGGCCATTCATACCCCGTCGAAAAGGAGAAGAGATATGGGTACGAATTCCTTGGAGGTGTTCATTCTGAATTATGACATCAAAGTGGGGGTAGGGCTTGTTGATCGACTGACTAGCGCTCGGTGCCATAGGTTTCGGGTTCGAGTACCGAGGTGCTATGGATGTTTGTAGTGGTTCGGAATCCACTTTAAGTCATATGTCCCTGTAAAATATGAGTGTAGTCCCTGTATAATATATATAATATGAGTATAATGTATATAATATGAATGTAGAGCGTAGGACTGACAACTCAACCATGTAAAAATCAGCGTCAGGCAGCCAAGTGAGACTTCTGCCTACGGGTGCTCCATCACAACAGCAGCTGACCCTTCCTTTTCCTCTTTCCATGAGACCACATGGATTCTTGGAGTTGGTCTAGATGTTGCTATCTACCAAGTGGGATAAGAAACAACAACAAAATGGGGGTGTAAATGTGTAGTCAACAAGTGAAATTTCCTGGCAATCAGAAACAAGAGCACTTTGGAAAAATATAAGTTACTTAAATGAGCTTCGTATACTCAGAGTTAATTTATCCCTAATTTAAATGAGTCAAAATCGGTTTGAGTCTATTTAAGATATCGTTAACTACTTGACAAAGTTGAAGATATCTCAACTATCGAAAGAAAAATTCACAAATAAATGTAATTAATATTTAAAAAGTACGCTTGTAAATTTCTGGCATTTGGAAACAACATCTTTAGTTACGTTTCGCTTAAAGCAATCAATGAGGTAAAATAGTCACATATGTTCTATTCAATGGGCTTAGTTTTGGTTTGCTTTGCTTTTTGGTTTTTTCTTCTTTCTCTATTTATTTGTTAGCATTAATATTAGCGGGTTATCTCAATACAAAAAATAATTTTTATTTTATTTATTTGAATTTGTATTGTAATTAACGATTTAATTTTGCTAATTAATGCTATTATATATCTAACATTCCCCAAAATCTTATTTATTTGGTTTTAATTATTTTTTCATGTACATAAATATTGTTAGCAGATTATTTTTAAACTGATTTTTTTGTAATTTAATTATTGCAGCTCTCTATTTCCATACACAGAAATTCAATATGAAGACATTAACAAAGTATTCATCATGATGTCTAAGAATCTACTCGGAAAGTTCGGGTAAGTTTTTAAATTTGCTTAAAATGTTGAGTTTCGCCAACATTGATAATTTGGTGTATCCGTATATTAAAAATTTTCTAAACTAAAAAAAAATATTATTCAAATAACGTGGCAAATGTATTTCTATTAACTTTTATTTTGATATTATAAATACAAGTTGCTATTTTTGAAAGAGAAAATAATTTTTAGAAGAATCCTTCATAAAAGTTCATTGACTAAAATAAAAGAATATTTCCATGATTTCACATCGAGTTTTTCAATGCAATCTTACCCAGAAATCATCAAACAGAACAGAAGAAAAATAGCTATCAATGCAATCTTTATATCATTTTTAATGATGATCGGGATAATGAATTTATCCAGACATCGACATTGAATAGAGAAACGATGTATCCCAGGTCGAATAAAAAATATGTAATTCATTCCGAACAAAAACAAGTAGGGCATTGACCTTCTGAAAGTCAAAACTCGGAGTTCAATGAATAAGGTCTTATTCGTCAAATGAATGTTGTTGCGTTTTAAACACCTGCCTCGTGATGATGTTTGTAAGAATGCTGAGCTGGAATTGAGTCATTATATAAATATTTAATCTAATGATGTCTCGAATTTTTTTACCTCTCATTCGAATAAATCAGGTTGTTAAATTGTTCAAAGATGCTTAGAAACCTAGTCATATGATGGCGAATAAAAAACGTCATAAAATCAAAGATTCTATTATTTGTGTATAATACGAGTTGAATCTTACAAAGATGTAGTGGTATATTTATTTATTCTTATTTTTTTTTATAATAAAAAGATTTGTGGATGTGTTTTATATAAGTTTAAAAAATATAACATAGACAGTTCGATTTTTTAAAGACTTGCAAATTTGCCTAACACGAAAACGACTTATCGTACAGCATCAAATTGTGAATGTATATGTTGTTTTTCTGCCATAATTTAAATGAAATGAAATTATTGTTTGGGTTTTATATTAAAATATTGCTAAAAGGTCGCCATGAAAACTTTTTGTATCCGCTTTTTATTTGCATATTAATAAGTATTATATTGAGAATTTATCTTCGATTATACGTAATAATATATTCTTCAATTCGGGCCTGAATGTCCGAGTGACTAGCGCTCAGTACGACAGGTTTCCAGTTCGAGTCCCAGCGGTGCCATGGATGTTTGTAGTGGTTCGGAATCCGCTTTAAATCGTAGGTCCCGGTCTAACAGGAGCGTTGCGGGGGCATTGTTACTCCGCGTCCGTGGCTTATCTTCAAGTTACACGAGCCCCCTGGGTCATGCAAAGTGAGCAACATCTGTGCAGCGCTTGCCTTAAGGCATCCAAGACCAAGCTGCATTGGCCATCTGCATTGGAAAGAAAAAAAAATGTTCTTCAATTCTTCTCTTCCAATGTTAAAGAAATATTGTTATGCTTAATGATTTCATGATAAATATGTAAGGATTCAAAATGGTTCTTTCATTTAGTAATGTACGAAGTGTAATATATACTACTGTGCTCAAAAAGTAAGACAATTTCTTTTTTTCAAAAACTCTTTATTTATTCTTCCAAATTTATTTCATCGCCTTCAAAGTAATCCCCTCCGGACACAATGCACTTATGACAATTGTTTTTCCAATCCTCAATGCATGCTAAAAAGTCATCGGTAGGGACGGCCTTCAAAGCGCGCGGCGATTCACGTTGAATCTCTTCAATCGACTCAAAACGGTGTCCCCGGAGTGGTCTTTTGAGTTTAGGGAATAGTCAGAAGTCGCACGGTGTGAATACGGTGGTTGCGGAACGATATGGCTTTCATTTTTCATCATATTGCTAAATTGCTCATAGATGAATAAAAATCTAATCATATGATGGTGAATAAAAAACGCCATACAATCACGATTCCATTATCAGCCTATAATTCAAATTGAATATCGCAGAGATGTAGTAGTATAATTTTAATTATATATATTTATTTTTCAAGTTATATTTTATATTTTTTTCTGTTGTAATAAAAAGATTTGTGGACGTTTTTTATATAAGTTTAAAAAATATATCATAGAAAGATCGATTTTTCAAAGACTTGCAAATTTGCCTAAAAAAGTATTTGCCTTGAAAATGAAAACTATTTATCGTACACCATCTGATGCATACGTTGTTTACTGCCATAATTTAAGTGACATTAAATTATTGTTTGGATTTTATATTAAAATGTTAAAAAGTAGCCATGAAAACTTTTTGTACCCATTTTTATATGGTTATTTTCATATTATTAAATATTATATTGAAAATTTATCTACGATTATACGTAATAATATATTCTTCAATTCTTCTCTTTCAATCTTTAAAGAATATTGCCATGTTTAATGATTTCATGACAAATATACAGGGATTAGAAATTGTTCATTCATTTAGTAATGTATGAAGTATATATATATATATACTTCATATATATACTGGGCGATTATAATTAAAGTTGTAATTTCAAAATGCTGTAAAAAAAAGAACCACTCGTCACAATGAGTTTTTGCCGTGGTGGATGGGATTTCCACTAACAGTGTCGCAACTGCTGAATGACTTGGAAGTCATTTTTACAGTAAAAAAACCGAAACAATCAAGCACATTGAACGCTACAGTTGGTTTAATGTGCAACTCATGCCAAATACGTTGTAATTTCGAATCAAAATATCACTAAAGGCTCGTGCTCACCAAGGCGACAAGATGCAAGCGAAAAAATTTGACCACTCACTAGCCTCACCGCAGTCGCCTGAAACCGGTTTGCAGTTCGTCGCTTGGAGTTGCCCAACTTTCAACTCGAAGCGGTTTTTCACTAGACGTAATGCTATTTCTGACGTTTCGCTGTGAAGGGGTCGAAAAAATTTTTGTCGGTTGCCTCTTGAATCTTCACGTCTCTCGCCTTGGTGGGAACGTGCCTTAACAGCCGAATTCCCTTTCTTTAGGCCGCTTACAGCGCCATCTATTAATACACTTTGGAACCTTTTTTGATAACGTACCGTTTCCCCCTTCTTCGAGTATCTTCAGTTCATATTTGAACTCATAGTGACGAGTTTTTTTTTTTTTTTTACAGCATTTTGAAAGTGGGACTTTAATTGTAGTGGTTCAGAATCCATCTTAAATCGTAAGTCCCGGTCTACTATGACCGTAGAGCGTTGGGTGTAGGACTAGCAACCTTACCGCGTAAAAACAAAACATCTCCTGTCTCGAAATCTGCCTATAGGCAGAAAGTTATCTGCCTATAGATATTAATTTATCTCTGTACAACGCTCCGTCGTATAAATTTTTAACTACTCGTTATATGACAGGCTAAATAAAAAAAAAATTCCTTAATTTACTTTGATTAATGTATTATTGTACTTTTTAAAGGAAAAAGGAAATAATGAAAAGATATTTGTTATGATTTATACGAATTTGTCTTAAATTATGATCACGTTCAGCTTATTGTTGAATTTGAATTCAGGTTTGTTAGCAAGAAGTTGAACATTAAAAGCAAATGTAATTAAATTAAATGCGATGAAAATAACTTTAATTAATTTTATTGATTTTAAGTAATTGTAGTTAAAAAAAATGAGCTCTAATTACTTTGCTGGATTTTCTATTAATTTACAACTTTGCATTATAAGATCCTACTATCTCTTAACACTTTTACCTGCTATAAACATATTCGGATAAACTCACAAAATATTTACAAAATGTAAAAATAAATTGAGAAGATTACGAGTTTTGAATTGGTTTATCTAGAACCATTTAATGCTTCTTTAAGGATTTAAATTTTATTATTACTACGATGTTATTATTACGATTACGATTATTGCGAGAATGTTTATCGATTTCTTTTATGATCTATTTTTGAGGCCTATTATTTATTTTAATATAATAATAATTAATTTTAATTTTATTTTTAATTTATTATTCATGAAATAAATGTGTATGGTTTTGGAGATCGGGTTCCGTAGCTTCCTTGACTACTTTAATTATTTTTTTAATTTCTTTCACAGGTTAATAATTATGTAATTAAATAATTAAATGAATAATGTGAAATTGTTCTAAAAAATCGTCTGGTGAAAGCAAAATTAATTTTATTTCAAAGCAAAAATGAGATTTTTCAAAAAAATAAAATCGTTTGAAATTCTATAGTTTTTATTTTTTAAGATTGCTGTTATTCTTGTTCTTACATTAAATTCTAAATTTCACGGATAACCTGTTTATCGCCATATCCACTTTCAATTTTTTTAAATATAAATTTAATAATTGCATAATTAATTGCTAATGATTGCATAATTAATTAATTAATTAAATAATGTAAAGCTGTTCTAAAAGATCGTCTGGTAAAAGCAAAAGCAATTTTATTTCAAAGCAAAAATGAGATTTTCAAAAAAAAAAAAAATTCGTTTGGAATTCTATAGTTTTTATTTTTTAAGATTGCTTACATTAAATTCTAAATTGTATGAGTAACCTGTAAATCAACTCACCCAATTACAATTTTTTATATAAATTTGATCTTTAACTTATTAGCATTGTTAGTAATTAATTTGAACAGGTCAATTAATTCGAATTATTAGATATGTCATTGGTTTCTAAAACATGCGATCATTTGATGATCATTGCGATCTTACGAATAAATTTGGCTTACTTTTGAATGGGGTGGGGGTAACTTCCACATATTTTTTTGGCACGTTTTGAAATTTATTGGAATGCCTTAAAAATTTATTTATTTTTAAGCATTTAAATTATATTGAAATTATATTCAAAAAATATATATGCATTGTTTTGGAGATCGGGTTCCGTAGCTTCCTTGAATGTTTCTATTTTTTTTTTAATTTCTTTCACAGGGCACAATTAATTTCTTTTTTTTTCTTTCACAATATATATAATTAAACAAGTAACATAAAAAAAAATTTAAGTCGATTCCTTCTTTTTTTTTCTCACTATATTGCAGGAAGTCCTTTATAAATAATTTTCATTCATTTTTTTTAAGTTTATCGGGCACCCTCTATGGGTAGATGGTATCTTAAATCTAAAAAAAAACTAAAATTAATGAATTAAATTTAATTACTGAATTAATATTTGAAAAACTGTATTCACATCCAGTGCCATCCACTACAAGTTAAAAAAATGTATTTGCACTTGAGTGGATGAATAAAAAGTGTTTTATGAACGATTGGAAATTTGTACAAGATATATATAGGGTGAGTGTGATCTAATAGAAGGAATTGAATAATTAATTATATAATGCAAAATTGTTCTGAAAGATCGTTTGGGGAAATCAAAAACAATTTTATTTCAAAGTGAAAATGAGATTTTTCAAGAAAAGAAAATCGTTTGGTATTCTATAGTTTTTTTATTTTTAAAAATTGCTGTTATGCGTTTTGTTAAATTCTAAATTTCACGGATAACCTGTTTATCGTCGCATCCTATTTCAATTTTTTTTTATATAAATGTAATTTTTAATTTTTATTTTTAAATTTTATTTTTTATTTATTATATTTTTATTATTTATTATATTTTTATTATTTATTATATTTTTATTATTTATTTATTATAAATTTAATTTTTTTAATTATTTATTTTACTTTCACTTTATTAATTTATTATTTATTTTAATTTTTAATTTATTATTAATTAATTTATTAAAAATAAATTAAATAAATATTAATTTATTTAAGTTATTTTTAACCTTTTTATTTATTTTAATTTTTAATTGTTATTAATTATTATGAATTGGTTGATTAATTCGAATTATTAGATATGTCATTGGTTTCTAAAACATGTGATCATTTGATGGTCGTTGCGATCTTACGAATAAATTTGACTTATTTTTCAGGCCGATGTGCGTAACTATCACAAATTTTTTTTTATACGTTTTGAAATTTTTTGGAATGCCTTAAAAATAATCATCAAAAATCACCATTGGTGTATTATTAGAGTCTGCAGTTTAAGGAGGATTGATTTTGAGATTGTTGATTTTCCATTCTAAACAAATATTTTCACGCTGAAGATTAATTAGAATTTAGTAAAATATTTTTTATCATGTGTGAACATGCTTTCCTGGTTAGGGGTCTGTGACGTTATCCGAAAATGAGGGCCAAGCAAATAAAACTCCATTTCAAATTTTGGCGGAAAATGGTATTTTGGGCCCCTTAACTCTTGAAATAATTCAAGAATAATGTTAATCTTAAGGAATTTTCAGGAGTATTTGACTTTTGTCTGAAGTGTTTTGTAGTATGGTATGAATCAGTTTTCATGTTTTGGACTGGGATTTTCAACATTTGTATTTCCAATGGTTATAAATACTCGTAGTGCTTTGATCAATTCCTTCTTCTTGAACTTTCATATTTATCACTTTTGGCATTTTCCCATGCCTATTCAGCTGTATAGGGCTTCTATTGTATTTGGAATACTTCATTCTTCATTTACGACTAGAATTTCCAAACTTTAATATATCCTTTTGACTATTGAATGTTATAGTGTTTCTTGTAGAATTGTTAATACTTCAATCTTCATTTAAGACTACATTTATCTTACTTTTGGATATTCTTTTAGAGCAATTCTTTCTTCATGAAGTTCTTGATCTATTCAGCATTGCTATATACATGTGGCTATTGAATTTGGCCGTTCTTGTAGTATTCCAATCAACTGCTTCCTATATCTCGTGCATTATTAAACATTGGCATGTTCCTGAGTTTATTCATCTGTTCTCGAATTTCCACACATGATAAGTTGAAACTTGCCGAGCAGATTTCAATATTTTTTCATTTATAACTTTTTATCACTTTGTAAACTATTATTATTTTTAATTATTTTTCTTACGTGAATAAATTAAGCCATAGCATTTTTCTCCAAATGTTGATTACAATGGTTAATATTTAAATAACCTGTTCCTATTGATTCCCACCATAAAACTGCTGAGTTTCACAGACACAGCTGTTGAAATTAAGGCGTGAGATTGTTGAATAACTAACCCATTCCGTCAGTGCTGTATCAACGTTACTTCTATTGATTAAAAGAGCTCGTGCTTCGCTTATCGCTGCGACGGAAGTTTTCGCCGCGCGTGGAAGGAAACCGGCGCTATCTCGGGGAATATCCGCCAGTCACAACAGAAGTGCTCTGAGCAGACACTGTTGTCGGCTATTTATACTTCCCCGAAAGCATGAGCTCTTCGCATAGGTTAGGATGAGACAGATAGCATGGGATATCGCTTACAATAACGAGATACGTTTGCTTTTACACTTGAATAGCAACCAAGGCCGGATTTTCCTATAGGCTAACTAGGCTTCAGCCTACGGCCTCAAGATTAAGAAGGGTCTACATTCAAATTGATAGCAAAATTAGAATGATACTGTTCTAAAAACAGTAACCACTAAAATACTGAATCGAAAATAAGGAGAAATTTTGCACATATGGCTAATAAACAAACATAAAAATGTATTGGTTAGGATCAATGCGTTCGGCGCATTAGGTCTGTTCGTTTGCATATACTAGATTGCACCAAAGTAGAGTTTATACGTTCACTGATTGCTATGGCAAATATTATATTATTATTATATAATACATTGTATTTTCGTAGTCAAAGATTTTTATTATTTGAATTTTATTTCTTTGTAAATGTTGTGTGTTATGTTTGATGAGTTATTGCTACAAGTACTCTATATAGGGTGCTGAGAATAAATGCCCAAAAAAGTGTTCTCGACTTTTTTTATTTATTAACCGGGCCACATATTTTTATAAAGATTAGTACCCATCACAACATGTTTCATTTAACGCATTGATATATATCACAGTAATGATGTATTTTATTATCTCTCATGTAGTTTACAAACTTAAAAATGGGAGGTGAAAGGGCCTCTTAAGTGAAATAGCCTAGTGCCTGTTTTCATCTAAATGTGGCCTTGATAGCAACACTTAAAATATGAATAACTTAAAGAATATAATTTCAATTTTGTTAAATTCATTAGATCGAAAAAATTCAGCATTTTCTTATTTAATCTGCTATATGCCGCATCTTGGGTAATATTCAATCTGCTATATGCCGGACATTGAACGACATTTGAAAAGCGAAGAATTCTTAAGACATATACAAGTGACAATAATGATTACGTGCATTTTGTTGTTGTTTCTTGTCCACTTGTTAGACAGCAACATCTAAACCAAGTTCAAGAGCCCGCGTGGTCTCATGGAAGGAGGGCAACTTCTGTTGTGATGGAGCACCGGTAGGTAGAAATCTGATTTGGCACTGTGATGCTGACTTTTTATGTGCTAATGTTGCCAGCCTAAGGCTTAGAGTGGATTCTGAATCACTACAAACATCCATGGCACCGTTGGATCTTGAATCCGAAACCTGTGGCCCCAGCGCCAGAGCGCTAGTCGCTCGACCATCAGGCTCTACACATACGGTTAACATTTCTTTAAAAAGGAACGGACTCAAGAATGGTTGGGATTTTGCTTCGTATCGATGTTTGGACTTCATTTTCAATAGTTTTGAATTTTCTCCAGTTTCAAACGCAATTTTAGGGAAGTTACCTCTGAAAGTATTTTTACTCGTAAAATATATGGGTAGTGTTTAAATTTCTTTCATAATATATATTTAAATTTCTTTCACGAGCTCCATTATACATAATATTTATTTCAGAAAAATTGAGCAATTAAATAATTTAGTAAAAATCTTAATTCAGAACAAAAATTGATGTAAAATTGCTTTAAAAGTTCGTCTGATAAAAGTAATTTAAAATGAAAGCGAATTCATTTACAGTGAAAGCTAGATTTTTCAAGAAATTCTACTACTATATACGTTTACTATAATTTTTTTTATTTATTCTATAATTTTTATTAATTTTTGTTGCTAGGCATTTTACTTTTAGATTAAATTATAAATTTTATGGGTAACTTGTAATCTGCGATCCAATTACATTTTTAAATTAAATTTTGTTTTTTATAGATTTATTTTATTATATCATTTTCTCTTTTCTGTAGTATGTGTAGCATGGCAAACTTTCCGCGTTGCATTCTGTTTATTAATTCTCATAATCAACAACTCAACAATGGAGGAAAAATTAATCGAATAAAAAAAATTTCCTGTTATTTTTAAATTTAAATATAAAAATACTATTATTATCTTCTATAATAATTATTTCCGCCAATAATAGCTCATATTTCTTTGAAACTACAATCGTTTGTATTCTTTTGGTTGTATACACATATTACTTGATATTATAATACAATGCTATTCGTGAGATAAAAAAACGTTATAAAAATTTTTCGTAGTAAAAAGATACAATAGAGAAAAAAATAATTATTGATTTGTCTTACATTAACTAATATAATATAAAATATTTTGCAATGAATTACCTCAAGAAAATCTACATCATTCTAATAATTCTTTTCTTTTTAATCCTATTATAACAGTAGAGATGTGTATACTGCATAAAAATATTCTGTTTTACAAAAATGAACAAGTTGATGGTTTTTATTAAGTAAAATATTGTGAAGCATGTATAAATAGCAAATGTTTCGACAAATTTTACCATGAGCAAAAAAATTAAAAAAAACATAATTTTTTTGAATTTACAAAAAAAAAATTTAAAATAATAAATTAAATTATTATTTCTTAAATAATTATTATTATGTAAAATAATTATTATATTATTTTATAATCATATCCTTGATCTAGAATAAAATAGTAAACTTTATTTCAGAATTGTGAACTATCAATCCTTCACTTCTTTTAGATTTTTTTTAATGTCTAACTGGTTGTAATACTCAAGCTATATATTATGAAAGAATTTTAGCAGAAATTTAAACGTCTTTTAAAGAAGAATGAATCATATATGATCTAATAAGCATATCATTTACTGAATTATTATATATCAATTTTCTGGCAATTGTAGTATCTTCTAGAAAATTCTCCAAACCTTCTTTTCATGTAGGTTTGGAGTGCATGGCTCCATAGAAGTTTTTGAGAGGACTGATATCAACAGAAATTACCAGATAATTTTATTGAAATTATAGCAAAAATGAACAGAAGAAGCTGCATTAAAATAAAAAACTATTGGGGAAAAGTTATTTAATGAAAAATTCAAATCTGATTAAGGATATATAGAGAGGGCAAAGATATTTTTCTCGTCTATAGAACGAAGCAAAAATATTTTTTAGATCTATTAGTTTCCAGTCTGTTTTGAGTACAAATGGTCGTTACGTCTTCTGACGTTAATCAGGTAGATTGTTGGGTAATCACGTCTTGGTGTAAACACTCGTGTCTTGAAGAGGTCCTGCGACCTTGTTCTTTATGGAAGGTCAGACTGGACCTGGACCTGGCAGCAGGCGATGGCGACTTTTTAGCACCTGGTGAGTTTTTCGGAGATTTTTCATTGGATGGCGAATTTTTATTGGCTGGTGATTTGAGACCAGAAGAAGATCTCCTTCTATTTCCAGATGCTTTTTTCGTAGCCCCGCCTGGATTCTTTTTGCCCGACTCCAGAAATTTGCCGACCTGCTCCTTGGATGTCCTGCTAGGGCGTCGCATTGTTGAAGACGAAGCCCTCCTGGGATCTTTGTCCACTTTGGCTTCCAGTTTCTGGTGTGGACCTATGGTCGTGACGACGGACGTCTTTCTGTTTTTAGGGTTTCGACTCTTGTTGGCTTCCACAGATCTCTTAATGACAGCATCGTCGTGCACTTCTACCCCGCTCATGGACCTGTTCTCCTCCCCTGCCTCTATGTTCGATCCTGGGTTCGCGACTGTCGACATGTTGGCCTTTATGTGCACAGGATTCTTACCTGAAATGTAAAACAAAATGACAATAATAACAAATAGCTACAAATCATTATTACAAATAGCTACAAATCATTACTTTTTTTTTTTTTTTCCTTGTTTTTCTTTTCTTCTGCTCAATTGGGTCAGAATTAAATTTTTCGTAATTTAAATTAAATTGACTATTTTATACGAATTGTTTAAATATTTATTATATAGCAGTTTAAAAAACAGCAATTTTAAGTTGGTAATCTTTAAGCTATTTTTCTATAATTCAAACTAAGGAGTTTAATAATTATATAATATGGCTAAAGTTATTAATGGATGCTAGCATTAAGAAATTATCAAAAAAATTAAAATTAAGATTTAATTTAAATTATTATTATCATTAATATTAAATGTATGGATCTCACCTCCAATGGCAGCTAAAGTGTGCCTTCGATTTTTTTTCTCCATGTGCAATTTTTCCATTTTCTGTTTCAGTACCTCAGAAGCTTCTATAATTAGAAAAAAAAATTATACATTCGAACTTAATATTTTTTGAACAACTTAATAAAGAATGAATAAAAATGTTTTGAATTTTTAAACGAATTAAATCACAATTCCGGCGTTCGGTAATTTTCCATCGATCTAAATAAGTGTGTCTTTAACAGATTCAAAAACAAAACTTTTTAAATGCTGCATTATCTTTTTTTATGTGATTCATTATCCTTTTAATGAAAATAATCTAAATATTCAGTTTTAATTAAATTATTGCAATACTACTGTGTCCAAAAAGTAAGACCAATTTTTATTTTTGTTTCAAAAACTCTTTATTCATTCTTCCAAATTTATTTCATCGCCTTCAGTAATCCCCTCCGGACACAATGCACTGATGCCAACGTTTTTTTCCAATCCTCAATGCATGCTAAAAAGTCATCGGCAGGGATGGCCTACAAAGCGCGCGCCGATTCATGTTGAATCTCTTCAGTCGACTCAAAACGGTGTCCCCGGAGTGGTCTTTTGAGTTTAGAGAAGAGCTAGAAGTCGAACGGTGTGAATACTTTGGAGTACAAAACTAAGACAGTTTGAATATGTCTATCGTTTTGAAAAGTACTGGTCGAAAAGTAAAACTTCCAAAGGTGTACTTCCAAGTATTAGAATACATAAGCAAATTAAAGGAACAGGCACGTGGCAATTTCCGCTTTCTTTCGTTCAGACACTCCAACGAATTTTGTGACTGTTTTTTCCCCCAACATGCCACGAAATTCAAAAGAAAACACTTAAAATGAGTAGGCACCAACGCTTTGCATGATGCAATGAAGTAGCATATAGTGAGCGAATAGAAGTAGTACACTCTCAAGTAGAGAATGGCCCTTTAAATTGTCCAACTTATTGAACAATTTAAAGATTGGTTTAGTTTGTCACTCTACGATCATTTTGTACACTCTTTGGGTCAATTAGACCGGAACCTACAGTTTAAAGTGGATTCCGAACCACTTACAAACATCCATGCCACCGCCAGGATTCGAACCTGAAACCTATGACAAAGTGCTAGCCAATTGGTCAACAGGCTGCACACAATTAAAGGTACTAATTACGTACAGGAAACAGTTTGGCCAAGGCCACCCAAACGTTGCTACAACAAATAAATTCCGACATTTTCCGCATGATGTCAGCTGTCTCATAGCATTCATATGACAACAGGAAACCGAGTTTCAATGGTTAATGTTTAGAGAAGACTACACGACGAGCATCTGTTTGTAAAGAAGACCTGCAACTTGGCTCGGCTAGTTTCTGTGTTCACGAGAGACAGTTTGGAGCTCTGTAGAGAAATGGGATTTTGAATTAATGAAGGATCTTTTTTTTTTTCACTTAAGACTTACAGTCAGTCTACTTTTTTTATCTGGAAAGAACAAGGAACTCACTTCCTATAATATTAACTCAAAAATAGAAAGATAGAGAGACTAGTGAAGGTTATGGTTTGGACAGGTATGCCTTTTGATGAGAGCACAGACCCCATGTCTTTGTCAGTAGCTCTGTGACTACTTTAAAATACAGGGACCAATCAGACTTCTCTCTCACCCACCTCCTTCCCAAACTGTAACGTGGCAACTCAGCTCTAGGCACAGTAATGTGATGTGGTGTAGTATTAATAGTAGTTTAAAGTACAGGGATGAGGTCTTGTAGTTCTATTTTCAATTTGTCATAAAAGCGGTGGCCCTAAGTGCTATATACAACAGCACATCTCCATATCAAGCTCATATTGTCGACGAATATCTGAAAAGTTAGAATATTAACCTAGTGAATTGTGATACCTTGAACCTTATACAGAATATCCGAGTTCTTAAGAGAACAACTGCAACTCTCCCTCCACCTCTGTGAACCATCCATGTGCTCGAAAGCAGCGTTGCTAGAGGTGTCGAACCAATATATATTATCATCATCATTATTATTAGTACGACAGCCCAGAGAGGGCCAAGGTTTTCCTTTGAGGAGATTTCCATGCATTTCTCTGGGTGACAAGGGCCATTCAATTCTTAACCTTTAGTAAAGCAAAATCTTTTTTAGCTGCCTCTTTCCATCGCAACTTGGTTCGTTCTCTTCCTCGTTGTTTGCCAAAACGAGCCTTTGTACAGCGTTTAAATCATTTATTCAAAATATATGAGCAACCCCCAGTTTAATCTACACTCATGTCCATAAATTAAGGATAATAAAGTTCAGGCAAAGAAAGAGACAGAAGCAAAACAAATTTGACTTATTTGTAAAGTCTATTTATTAAACAAAAGGTAAAGAGCAAACAAGATGCTATATGTTTGACATAATTAATAAAAATTGCGATTTTTACTCCCTGGAGCAAATTTCAAAAAAGAACCTATTTACAAAAAACAGTATAACATGGTTAGTATGATGGACCAGACCCGTAACAAAGTAATTTTGGCTGAGTTAAGTATGACTCCCGGACGATGCAATACAGGCCTTACAACGCCTAGGCATGCTGAGAATCAAATTATAAATCTGATCTTGGGGAATATTACACCACTCATCAAGCAATGCCCTCCGAAGTTCCGGTTGACAGGTGGAAGGGGGTTGACGGGCTGCAATTCGTCGGGCAAGCATATCCCACACATGCTCTATTGGATTCAAGTCCGGTGAGTATGCTGGCCAATCCATACGGGTGATATCCTCCAATTGAAGGCATTCGTCCACAATGTTTGCACGGTGAGGACGGCGTTGTCATCCATAAACAGAAATTCAGCACCCATTGCGCCCCGAAACAAACGTACATGTTGTTCCAGAATGGCATCCCGATAGATGTGGCCTGTCATCGTTACACTCTGAACATGCAGGTCAGTTCTGGAACCAAGAATAATTCCTCCCCAAACGAGCCATCCTTCACCACCGTAGCGGTGTCGTTCAATGGTGTTCTCTTGGTGGTAACGGGTACCTGGCGATCTCCATATGAAAGTCCGGCGAGAAGCAGACTGCAAACTAAACCTGGACTCGTCGGAAAACATCACACAAGACCACTGTTGCGGTGTCCACAATGCATGCTCCCTACTCCAGGTTAATCGCAGGCGACAGTGAGTTGCGGTAAGTGGAACACATCTGACAGGCCTACGAGCATATAGACCAATGTGCCCTAAGCGTCTGTACACGGTCTGCCTCGAAACTGTCGTACCGGTAGCTGAAGAGAATTGACGAGACAGGTCTGATGCTGTGCTCCGTCTGTTTGTTTTGGCAGTAACTGCTAAATACCGGTCCTCTTTCGGCGTTGTAACTCGGGGACGACCTGTGCTGTAACATCTACTCACATTACCATCATCTTGGAATAGTTGCCAAAGCCTGGAGATGTCACTCTGGGCGATTCCATGTTCCTCGGATACTTCCAGCTGGGTAGGTCCACGTTCCAGTCGTCCGATAATTCTACTACGTAAAAAATCATCCAAATGCTTCCTTTGTGCCATAACTATGCGGTTATTGCACTGAAAGGCTTTTAAAGCGCTTGTGGACAATTTTACTTCTTTGCCACCATTCCTTATATACCTCTCTCTTACACTCTCGTCATTGTGACGTACTCTCCGCGCCATCTGGGGTTTCCTGTAATTTGCATATTCTTCTTCAAGATGTGTGTGATAATTCTACAGGTGAAATTTTTATTTTAGAGTTCAATTTCTGTGTGATTCTGAATTATCCTTAATTTATGGACATGAGTGTATATCTATGCTACGTATATATATATATATGTATGTATGTATCCGGTGCCGGTTCTTTTAAAATTATGGAGATATAATGTGGATGCAGTACAAAAGGTTCCACTGTCCACTCTACGTAGGGCTGAATCAGCTCTAATGCTGAATTTTTGTGCGAATAACAATTCAAGATTGGTGTTCAGAAATAACAAAAATGTTTAAAGAGTAAATATATTATACGTAAACGCTGTGCTTGATATGGTGAAAGCAGTCTTCTTCCCTAATTAAAACAATTTCAACATTTACTTTACCTTCTGGTACATCTTCGTTCTCCCCTTCACCAATGGCGGCTTTTTTTTCTTCCTTGTCTCGACGTTTTGTCGGATGAGCTGCAAAAAGGAAAAGAAAAAATCAAAATTCAATCATTACAGAAAATAGTTTATATTTATATATATGCATAGCTGCAGTGTGACACCCTTTTTGCTCTTTCTCATTTTTCGACCTACAATAAACAACACATTCAGTTTCACTAATTCCCATTAACCGTACCACAGAATTTGGGTCCAAGTCCCGGCGTTGCCATGGATGTTTGTAGTGGTTAGGAATCCACTTTAAACCATAGGTTCCGGTTTAATGGGATCGTCAAGCGTGTGTTCTTGCCCGTATCCCGTTCGTGCCCGTAAATGAGTAACGTCGGTGCAGCCCTTGTTTATGACATAAAAATTAACTGTCTCTGTATTTCCAGTTGCATTAGGAAAAGAAAACCTAGTTCCTATTAACCTTATATTCTCACATTGTATCATTACAACCACTAATTTCCTCTCCATAATTAAGTGCTGCTTTAACATTTCTCTTTATGAAATTTCTTTGATTCTATATTAGAATATTAGATTCTCCAAAAAAAAATATGCGAAACCACAATATTAATAAGATGAAAGATTTTCTTTCACATTCCCATATTACTATAATATTTGAGGGCCTGAATGACTGAATGGCTAGCGCTCTGGCGCTAGGTACCACAGATTTCGGGTTCGAATCCCGGCGGTGCCATGAATGTTTGTAGGGGTTCGGAATCCCCTTTAAACCGTAGGTCCCAGCCCTAATAGGATCGTAGAGCGTTGCGGGAGCATTGTTACTCCGCGTCCGTATCTTCCAGTTACACGCGCCCCCTGGATAATGCTAAGTGAGTAACATCTGTGCAGCGTTTGTCTTAAGGCATCCAAGATCAAGTCGTCTAAGTGTTTGCCAGCTGCATTGGAACAAAAAAAAAAAAATAACTATAATATTTGAAAAAATAACAAGTCAACGATAAATTCTAATGTAAAGACTAATGTTGTAATCCTGAAATTTCATCCGAAACTTCCTCCTTACTTCAAGTCATCCGACTACGATAAAAATCGATATTGTATCGAATTGTTTTAACATTTTTATTGTAATCTTTCATTTATTTTGTTATTAAACGTATTTAAGAAAATATTCGATTTATTTTTTTATTTAATATATGTATTAAAATATTTAACTTATCCGAATATTTGAGTTGTCTTTGCTGATTGTTATTATAATTCTATTTGTTGTTAAATGTTTTTATTAATTTTTTTTGAGATGTTAACTTTCTAAAATTGACTTTATTTTGACGCTTACAATTAACAGAAATTAAACAACAAATATTTTCGCTTGATAACAATCTCTACGACAAACAGAATTAGTTGCTTCGAAATGCATTTTTGAAAAATTGTTTTTTTTTCTAATGCTGCTGGCAAACAGTTAGACAGTTGTCTTGGATGCCATAAGGCAAGCGCTGCACCGACATTACTCACTTAATACTACATAGGAGGTGCGTGTAGCTTGAAGATAAGCTACGGATACGGAGTAACACTACCCCCGCAATGCTCTACGATCCTGTTAGACCGGGACCTACAATTTAAAGTGGATTCCGAACCACTACAAACATCCATGGCACCACCGCACTCGAACCCGAAACCTGTGGTACCGAGCCCCAGAGCGTACCCCAGCGGCCGAGCGCCTAGCCAATCGGTCATTCAGGTCCCTCTTTACAAAACTGCATTTTAGCAAAAAAAAAAAAAAATTAAATCTTTGAAAATTACATTTCATAACTTTGACATTTCAATAAATAGTTATTCATAAAGTTTATAATGAAGTCATTTCGAAATATTAAATAAAAGTCATCAATTACATTTATTTTTTAAAAAAAATTGGTGTCGAATACTCTAATAACCGATCGCTCAACTTCATATTGATCAATAAGACTCAAAAGAATAGTTAGATATCTTGAGAATTCAGTAAATTGATAATGATCTTACCCTTTATCTGCTTGGGCATACCAAAAGAACTAGGAACCTGTGGCCATTCTTGAACCACAAACTCATGTTTCATACACTCGGCAGCACTGCCCCTAACTTGCGGCTCAATGGACAAGACCATCTCCAGGAATTCATGGCACAGCTCGAAGTCCAAACTGTTGAAAAACACATTCTTAAATGCCTCCTCCATGAGGTATTCCATGTAGTCCTTGTGCAGCAGCACCTTTTGGACGAAGGGCCAGACGTCGTGGTGCCACAGTGAAAAACTGGAATCCCTAGTGTCGCTCAACTTCATGTTGGTCAGCAGGTCTAGGGACAGGATGCCAAACTGCCACATGTCCGCTTTGTCACCGCTGAAAGTCTTTGCATCAGAAATGCTAGTGGGTGGGGTGGAGTGACACCACTTTGTGTACTCTGGGGGCTCGTAGATCTCCAGAAAGTGGAATTTTTCTGGTACCTGTAAAAGAAGCAAAAGATACGGCGGACATTCAATATAATTTTCTTTAATATAAAAAAGGGGCCTGAATAGTCGAGTGGCTAGCTCTCTGGCGCTCGGTACCACAGGTTTCGGGTTCGAGTCCCGGCGTTGACATGAATGTTTGTAGTGGTTCGGAATCCACTTTAAACCGTAGGTCCCGGTCCTAATAGGATCGTAGAGCGTTGCGGGGGCGTTGTTATTCCGCGTAAGTGGCTTATCCTCAAGTTAAACGCACCCCCTAGGTAATGCAAAGTGAGTACCGTCTGTGCAGCGCTTGCCTTAAGGCATCCAAGAAAAAAAATTAGAAAGAAAAAAAATCTTTAATATAAAAATGAAAATTATTTGTTCAACTAGATATTGTGGGTACTTGGGAGGAAGACCACCTGGGAACACCGCTTGCGGTTGGCATTCAAAACAGATGCCTGATGGCCGACTGATTAAAGTTCTGGTGCTCGGTGCCGCAGGTTTCGGATTCGATTTCATCCGGCTGTGCTTCGATTTCATCCATTCCATGGATGTTTGTAGTAGTTTGGAATCCACTTTAAACCGTAGATTCCTGTCCAATATGGCTGTAGAGCGGTGGGACGTAGGGCTGACAAGCCGAACTCGTAAAAAGAAAGCATGTCTCATCTCGAAATCTGCCAGTAGGCAGACGCCTTTGGCTCACCATGGGCCTGTTGCGCCACTGATGATGATGATGATGCAGTACAACCAACCGACAGATCTCACGTCGAAACTCATAAACTTTTGTAGTTATGAAGTTTTGTAGGTTTATTTATATTTCCTTTGTTTTGTTTTTTTTTTGTTTTATTGCTTAAGTTTGTAATGTGTGAAATAATTAAATAATTAATACATTTTTTAAATATTATTGCCTTAAATGCATAAAGAAATGAAATGATTAGTTGTAATTAAATTCTCAATATGTTGAATATTTTGCTATTTTTTTTTTTTTTTTTTTTGCAAATTACTGACAATTTCTACTTTCGTCGCTCAATTCCAAAATAAAAATTCAAAAGAATTTTACTTACGTAATACATTGTGCAGTTCTAATTATGTACATATGTATATATGGCCGTCTGCCTACTGACAGATTTCTGTACAGGAGATGTTTTTGTTTTTACGAGGTAGGGTTGTCAGACATACGCCCAAAGCTCTACAGTCGTATTAGACCGGGGAACTACGGTTTTAAAGTGGATTCCGAACCACTGCAAACATCCATGTCATCGCCGGAACTCGAACCCGAAACCTCTGTCACCGACCGCCAGTTATTATTATACGTACATATTATATGTATATTTGTACATACGATTATGTACATATAAGCAGCGTGATGACCAATTGACTAGTGCTCTGGCCTGTGGTATCATAGGCTTCAGGTTCGAATCCTGGTGGGGCATGGATGTTTGTGAGTGGTTCGGAATCCACGTTAAACTGCAGGTCCCGATGAAATTACCCTAAAGTGTGCACAAAATGACTGTAGAGCGACGAGTCATATGTATGTAGTTAATACGTACGTTATACATATTCTTACCGGAAAAATAGGATTTTTTTCTTATGTTTCAAGTAGAAGTTTCATTTTCTATGGAGGAGATTTTTCTGGGATTATTTTCTTGGATTGGAAAAATAAATTGGATTTTTTTTTCTTTTAAAAGAACAATTTTCACTTGGTTTCTAGAAAGATGAGTTATAATTTTGCGATAACGATGACGGAAGAAGGAAAACAAAATTAAATCTTGACCATCAGAAGTTCAGACTTAAAAGGAAAAACTTAGAATAGAAAACAATGAAAATTCTCTTACAGAAGTAGAAAAAAGATGAAGAAATATTTTTTCAACCTATCGGGTTTCCTCCATGTTGAAATGCCGGCAAAGAATAGAGTTTCACGTGAATAAAAAAAATACCATTTAATTTGAGGTTATTCATAACATAAGAGGATAAACTCTCTTCGAAATGTTTTAAACCATTTGTTTCAATGAAAACAGGATGGTGAAAAACGCAATTCAAGGACGAGATTAAAAAAAAAGGAAAAAAAAGTAGTGACAGAGAAAGAGAAAGGAGAGTTCATTGCACAAGTAGCATTAGTAACGTACATTTTTTTTTCCACTGACGTCACTTCACACAATTTAGAAACTATAAAAGCCAAACGATTATTTGCCATCTAAGCGAATTATCGTTTGACCTTGTGGTTGACCTTGTCGGATTAAAGTATGACATGGAGATTGTGATCGTATTGAGTTTTCTGCTTGAATTTATATTTGGATTTGCAATCAACAATTTTTATTTTAATAAAATTTTTTATGATTTATGATAAATTATATATGATAAATGACGGTTTTTATGATAAATTTTTTATGATTATACCGTCATATGATTTGTAATTTTTGATTCTATTGATGTTGTCGTATGCCTCATGGAAGGAGGGAAGCGGGGGGGGCAGTTTCTGTTTTTGATAGAGCACCCGTAGGTAGAGGTCTGACTTCTTCTCCGAGTTGATGAAGAAGGAGGGCAGTGTCTTTCGGAGTACTTTTAGAACGAATTACCCACATTTGCGTCCATTCCCACAAAATTCCATTTTCATAGTTATTGAGCTTCTTGGGTTTTTTTTTTATTTTATTTTTTTTTTATTGCTGCTTGTTATTTTTGTTTCTTATCCCACTTGATAGACAGCAACATCTAGACTAAGTACAAGAACCCGCGTGGCCTCATGGAAGGAGGAAAAGAGGTGGGGTATCTTTTGTTGGGATGGAGCACCCGTAGGTAGAAGTCGATGAAGAAGAAAGGCAGTGTCTTCCATCTGGACATTTAGGGGGAATTACCCTGCATTTGCGTATCGTGTTGGAGAAAACCCGCAAAACTCTCACCAGGTAGTCTGACCAAAGAGGCAAAGATGCTAAAGATCACAAACGCCATCGAGACTCCTCCTTTTTTTTTAAGCAGAACATTGTCATTGTCATGAAACATTGTCTACAACAAAGCTGTTAGCGGATTGAACCCCAGCCCCAATGCTCACCAGCGGCGTACGTTGCCACTGAGCCTCAAGTCAGGCTTTAGATTCTATTTCATTGCATAATTTAATTTACTAAATGCAAACTTCTGATAATTAAAAAAAGACAAGAATATAAAAATAAAATTCTATTAAATATCAAAATGTACAATGAAATCTGAATTTTGGAAGTTTATTTTTCTGTGCAGAGACCACACGTAAATATATCGCGAATATCAAAATAAGTATCGGTGCTTTAATTCTTTATGCCCGACTCTTGGCTTAGTGATAGCGTGCGTCATCGGTAAGTGCTAGAACTAAGGTTAAATCCGCTGACAGCTTTGTCGTAGACACTGTTTCAAAAACGAGGAGACTCGATGGCGTATGTGATATTCAACCTTTTGCCACATGAGTCGGACTACCTGGTAGAAGGTTTCAGGGTTCTCCCAAATATGATACGCAAATGCGGGGTAATTCCCCTAAAACTCCTGAAGGAAGGCACTGCCCTCCTTCTTCAGCGACTCTGAGCCAAGTCAGACTTCTACCTATGAGTGCCTCATTCCAACAGAAGCAACCCCACCCCTTTGCCTCCTTCCATGAGACCATCCATTGGACTTGGTCTAGATGTTGCTGTCTAACAAGTGGGATAAGAAAAAAATAAACAAACAGCAATAAGCCAAGAAGCTCAATAGCTATGAAAATGGAATTTATTTCTTTGTATATTTCAACAAATTTTACCATGAGAAAATATTAAAAATATGTAATTATTGTTAATTTACAAAAAAAAAAAAAAAAAAGAAGAAGAAGAAGAGAAAAAAACAGCATATCCTTTCCCTTCATCCATGAGTAGGCTACTCATGAGATGTCCGTCCCGCACTGCAGGTCACTGAGGATTAGACACAACAACAACAATTCTTTATACTCCCACCAAGAGATTCATTTTTATGCATTTATAGTATGAAATTAATTGAAAAAGAGATGATGACGATTCAGAGCAGTGAAAATCAAAAATTCATTCGCTCAACCTTAATTAAATGAAATCAAAAATTCATTCGCTATTAAATGAAATCAAAAATTAATTGCTCAAAAAAATGAAATCAAAAATTCATTCGCTCAACCTTAATTAAATGAAATCAAAAATTCATTCGCTCAACCTTAATTAAATGAAATTAAAAATTCTATACAGAAAACGCATAAATTAATAATGTGTAATATTATACCCCATTGATATCAGACAGTAGTGAAAAATCTGCGAGGCAAGCTCTTCCGTTATCCTTGAGTAAGACGTTGTCGAGCTTCAAGTCCAGATGGCATAAGCCCTGGTTGTGTAGGTAGTCTAGAGCAGTGGCCACATCCCCCAGCCAGATGCGGCACAGTCCGAAACTCAACTCATCGCTGTAAAACTGTGGTTCATTCACACACCTATTACGAAAAAGCACTGTTGAGATTCTTAATTTTTAACGGAAACTATTTTTTCCTTACAGAGAAAAACGAGATCTTCTGTAGTACATTAATCATAAATTTGAACTCTGATTCTTTCAAAATTCAATTGGGAATTTTCTATTATTCATGATAAAACAAAATTGCTGAACCATAGTTAATCCATAAGTCTTTCAATGCTAGACACTTAAATTAAAGCTACTGATCGCTAATATAAAAGATATGAAGTAGAATTTCCGAAATTAACCAAAGGACGTTTGATGTACAAATCCACATCCACAAATGAGAAATACCTTCTGAAAATTTTTCTAAGGATAACTGATTTATATTTTATTAAGCATTCTGATTTTTATTTTATTTCTATTATCTATTTTGATTATTTCTTTTTTTTTTTCTTCTTCTTCGTCTGCGCAATAGCCCTATTGTGGACAAGGCCGTCTGCCTACTGACAGATTTCGTGACAGGAGATGGTTTCTTTTTACGGAATAGGGATGTCAGCTGTACGCCTAACAGTCATATGAGACCGGAATCTACGCGATACCTGTGGCACCGAGCGCTAGTCACTCGGCCATCAGGTCCTTACATTTGTGTTACTAGTGAAAAATTAGAACATCCATGCAGCCATTGGGACATCTATATTCTGTTGTATCGAGTGATGGTGAATAATAGGGGCTTGATGGACGAATGTCTAGCGCTCTTGTGCTCGGCACCACAGGTTTCGGGTTCAAGTCCCGGCAGTGCCAAGGATGTTTATAGTTGTTCGAAATACACGTTAAGATGTAGGTCCCGATCTCATATGACTATCAGATCTCACTGACTATTAGACTTCTCTCACTCACATCATTCCCAAACTGTAAATGGACAACTCAGCTGTAGGCACAGTGATGTGTGCTGTACAAGTAGTAGTAGTAGATGGTGAAGAATGTTGCTAAAAGTTCATATTAGCTTGCTATCAAAAATTAGCTTGATTAAAAGGTCGATAACCTTAACCATAACCTAAGGATAAGTTAAGTAAGGATTAGTAAATGATTTATTTATTTAATAGTACTTTTGTAATAAAACTCACAACAAGGCTGTGTGACGTCTGAGAATACCTAAGCAAACCGATATCTTTAAATGTATATAAATTTTCAAATAATATTTTTATTGCTTTAATGTAAAAACTTATTTTCTTAATATTAAGCGAAATTTATTTTATAATTATTTATTTATTTATTTTTTTGGAAAAAAAAGCTAAAGTAAAACTGACTTAAATAACATTACTTTATACTGTTAAATTGATTTGACTTGACTTGACTAAAAACTGACTTAAATAGCTTACATTAAACTGTTTCTTCTCTGTTTTCTTTTCTTAAACTATTTCTGTTATTACCTTAAATTGTTTAATTACCTTTTATGTAAAAATTTATTTTCTTTATTACCTTAAATTGTTTAATTACCTTTTATGTAAAAATTTATTTTCTTTATTACCTTAAATTGTTTAATTACCTTTTATGTAAAAATTTATTTTCTTAATAATAAGCAAAATTTGTTTTATTATTATTATTATTATTTATTTCGGAAGTTGAGCTAAAGTAAAACTGGCATAAATAGCATTACCTTATACTGTTATTTAGCTTTACCTTAAATTGTTTCTGTTATTAACTTAAACTGTTTAATCATCTTTTATGTAAAAATTCATTTACTTAATAATAAGCAAAACTTATTTTATTATTATTTATTAATTTCGGAAATCGAGCTAAAATAAATTTGACTTAATTAGCATAATTTTAAACTGTTTCTTTAAATGCATTCAACTAGTAATATATTTATATTTATAAACAGCCTTCAATGATACACGTAAATTTAATTCAAAAAGTGCTAGCGACTCGAAGCGTTTACTTGTGCGAGATTTCTGAAGAAGCACGGCTTTCTTTAAGTGGGGAAATAACTCGGGTTTATTTTTAACAGACCTCGTTCCTCGTCTCTTTTTCGCTGCATTTGCGAGATATTTTCCCCTCTATTTACTCTGCCACTATCAGTAATCGAGATGGCTCCCATCTTTCGCCAGAGTAAATAAACATTGGGAGTTTAATCGTCTCTATAGCAGCAGTTTTTGTAAAATGCATTGAAAGGTCATGAGAGAGTTTGGGGTACAGAAAAGCATTTCAATAATTGATGAATATTAATTTATTGAAGGGGAATAAATAAAGTTATAAAAATTTTATTAAATAAAGTTTTATTGGGGCTTGTAACATATTTTATTTATATCTTATCTTGATTCCATGACTACTTAAAACGCTGTTTCATTTTTATTTTTGTATAAAACATCTTTCTTAATTCTATTTTCATTTTTATAAGAAATTGAGAAATATATATATATATTTCATATAAAAACCCCCCAAAAAATTTAAGTAGAAAAGGATATGAATATATAGGTTTTCGTAGAAGAAAATCTGTAGATATACTGAATTATTGAATTAGAATTATTGATATATATATATATATATATATATATATATATATATATATCAATGATTCAATAATCAGTATATCTACAGATCTACAGATTTTCTTCTATGGAAAACTATATATTCATATTTCACAATTAATTATTTACAACAAATTTAATATTCAACATATCTTTTTTAAAATTATTATATAATAAAATTATTAATTAAAATTCATCCAAATTATTAGAATTATTAAGTAAAATTCAGTCAAATTATCTTACACATTATATATATATATATATAGACATAAAATTACTAATGTATGATAAATTAAAATTATTAATTAAATTGTTAAAATTAATTCAAATTATTAAAAATTATTATTAAAATTATTAACTAAAATTAATTCAAATTATCAAAAACTATTATTAAAATTATTAACTAAAATTCATCCAAATTATAATTCAATAATCAGTATACCTACATATTTTCTTCAATGAAAATTTATGACGATTAATTATTTATAACTATTTTAATATTTAACCAATAACAATTTGTTGATAATTTGGATGAGTTTCACTTAATAATTGTAATATGATGAAAATATTTAAAGATTTGTTGAATATTAAATTGTTATAATTAATTTATGATCATATTAACAGTTATTGAAAATAAGAAAGTATTTATCTTAAAATTGCAAAAGTTTATCAAATTAGACAGTTGATTTGTAGTCTTTTAAGTTATCTAATTGCAGATTTTCTCTCAAAATAATCGCTGACAAAATATATTTTTTCCCATCAGTTTGGTAATTTTCAAAATCGAGCAATTTGAAAATTTGGCGTTGAAAATTTCGCCATCAAAATTTGTGTATACCATTGTGTATAATGTTCTGGATGATACTGTAAAGATTTTGTAGCGCGTGGTACTTACATCCAGAGGTCCTTTCCTCATGACGGGCATGATGAAAACGGTGCAACTGTCCAGGGTGATGTACTCGATGAGGGGAAGGATGGTGTCGTGCTGCAGTTTGGGCCACCAGGCCAACTCCATCTCACTGGTGTCAGTGGTGCATTTGATGGCCAGGGGGCGTTTGTCTGCCTCGTCGTACACCACGGACACCCAGCCGTATCCCCCTTTCGCCAAGAATTCAACATACCTGTAAAATGCAGCCATGATTAGCCATGATTTGCATTGCAGTATTGCAACAACAACAGCAAAAAAAAAAAAAAAAAATTTAAATTGAGTATGCATGTGTCTAATCCTCAGTGTCCTTCTGTTGTGACTCATGGATAGAGGGAAAGGGGGCATCTTCTGTTGTGATGGAGCACCCGTAGGTAAGAGCCTGACTTGGCTCACTGTCACTGAAGAAGGGAGGTAGAGCCTTCCGAGAGGGTTTTTAGGAGGAACTACAACTCATTTGCGTATCGTATGGATAAAACCCGGAAAACTAGTTATTCTAGTTAGTTAGTCCGGCTCACGAGGCAAAATGCTGAAACTCCATCGAGTCTCGAGAAAAATGTAATGAGAATAACTAATCCAAGCATATTTAAGCTAAATTGTTTTTAAAAAAATTATTACCCACAACATTTTATGAACGAAAAAAAAATGAAAACAATATTATATTTATTTTATATGTATTTATTTTTAAATTGATTGTCATCCTTTAATGTTTAAATTTTAAGTACCTACTTGTAGTTTCTTTGAACTTGAAGATAGTTTATGGCTCTTTTGCTTTCGACGGCAAGTTCCTCCGAATAGGTGTCTGCTTCATCGGCAGGCTTGAGCGCGTCTGGATCTTTCTTTTTGTCTTTTGGCATAATTTTTTTAATATTAATTGAGATGTTAAACTTTGAGAATTTTGGTCTATTTGCTGATTGCAAATAAACAATACTATTTGGAGTGAATAAACTACATTCATTATTGTTGTACCACGGGTATTATTGAGATATGTTGGTAAAAAAGGGAATGGCATTGTAAGAAAAGTATATTTTCATTGTTATTAAAATACATATTGTTTTGAAATGGCTTTGTTATATTTTTACAAGCACGTGCCAGTAAATTATTTTGCAAATAATGTATCTGACGGGAAATATAAGATGCAGAAGAAACAATCAAATGAATCTAACGTTAGAATCTTTTTTTCAAATAAATAAAACAAATCTCGCCTCATCTACAAAGATGACTATACAACTCGTAGCTTTCGAGAATTAGGGCTGAGGTTCAATTCCCTGGTGGCATTGTTGAAGACACTGTTTCAAAACGAGGAGCCTCGATGACGTTTGCCATGTTCAACATCTAGCCTCGTAGGGACCTGACGGCCGAATGGCGTTCGGTACTATAGGTATCGAGTTCAAATCCGACTTTGCCTTTTTTTTATTTAAAATTTTTTTTCTTAATAAATTAATAATTTTTATTTAATATTAGTGGCTAGCGCTCGGTACCACAGGTTTCATGTTCGAGTCCCGGCGGTGCCATAGGTGTTTGTAGTGGTTCGGAATCCACTTTAAACCGTAGGTTCCGGTTCTAATAGGATCGTAGAACGTTCCGGGGCATTGTTACACCGCGTCCGTAGCTTACCATCAAGTTACACGCGCCCCTTGGGTAATGTAAAGTGAGTAACGTCTGTGCAGCTCTTGCCTTAAGGCATCCAAGACGTCCATGCCTCTTTTCCAGCTGCATTGGGAAAAAAAAAAATAAAAAAAACATCTAGCCTCGTGAGTCGGAGTACCATGCGCAGAATGTAGAGTTTTTCTGGGATTTCTCCTATACGATATGCACATGCGGGGTAGTTCCCCCTAAAAGTTCTCCCGGAAGACACTTCCCTTCTTCTCCAGCTACACGAAACCAAGGCAGATTTCAGGTAAACCATCACAACAGAAGCTGCTCCCTTTCCCTCCATCCTTGAGTAGACTACTCATGGGATGTCCGTCCCGCGCTGCAGGACACTGAACAACACAAAGAACTCTTTCGGAAATAAATTTATGTTAAAAAACCTCATAAAGTTTTTAGAATAATAATCCTTCCTTAATTTAAATGTGGTTGCATGATACCCCTCTAGCTCAGGGGTCGCCAAATCCGGCCCGCCAGTGTCATCCATCCGGCCCGCGACAGCGAATAGCTTATTGTTGCTGTAATAAGTTGGATAAAAAAAACACAGAATGATAATAACTCGGTTTTATTGACTTGCTAGGTAAAGCTTAATGGCAAGCATAATACGAAGAAAATTTAACTGAAGCAACTAACAAATAATTGAAATGAATCCCACTAACATCATAAACTAGTGAACATCCCACCGTACTCGGCGACTAGTCTAGAAATTATAGATAATGGCAGAAAAATTAAAAAGGTTTTGGCCCTTGGTACTTACTGGAGTAAACAGTATGGCCTAGGGTTGGAAAGTTTGGAGACCCCTGGTCTAGTACATATGACACTTTTTTTTTTTTTTTTTTTTACAAAATATTGGGTTGGCAAATGAGTAATTTTGGTTTTCACCATTTACGGGTATAGACCGAGCCTACTTTCTTACCTACCCAATAATTTCACCCTAACTGATATAAATGCAGAATCCAACTAGAGGCTGTGGATTATATAGTAATCATGGGCTATGCTTATAGTCCTATCAGCATGACGTAATTCAGATTTGAATCCGCTGGTGATATCAGTTTTCAGAAACGAGGAGATTCGACGGCTTGTGTTGCAGCATTTTAAAACTTCTCGCATCAACTGTTAGATTATATGATGGAAGTTTTCTGGGTTTTCTCTCCTACAACGTGCGAATGTGCATTAGATAATATTCTTAATAGTCTTCTCACAAGGCAATGCCTCTTTATATCATTCGTGGATGAGCTGCATATAAATGGAATTCAATGACCCTAAAAAATATGTATATTTAAAAATATATCAAACAATACTTATTAGAAAAATAATATAATCAGTAATATAAGAATATATCAAACAAAAAATCTGTATGTAGAAGATATTAAAAAATCCTTAATAACAGAAAATAGTAACTGAATTAGATTTGATGAAGTCATATATCAATAAACCAAATCAACTGAATGAACAATAATGTAGATGGAATTGATAAAATTAAATATTTTGCCAAAGAAATAAATAAAAACAGTTGTATTTTAGATGTAAATTATTTCATTAAGGAAATAATTCCTAATTTCATTCAGAAAGATTTATCAGTTAAAAACGTACAGTAAAAAATTTAGATATTAAAGCATTAATAAAGCTGTTGTTATAGAAAGCATAAAATATTGAAAACTTTTGTCAAAAAGGAAATACATTTATTAAAAATATTTACTAGTATTGGTGACTGGAGCTCTGGCGCTCGGTGTCACAGATTTCGAGTTCTAGTCCAGGCGGTACCATGATGTTTATAGTGGTTCGAAATCCACTTTAAACTGTAGGTCCAGGTCTAATAGGATCGTAGAGCGTTGGGTGTAGGGTACTACTCTACTCTGTAAAAAAAATCATCGTCTCCCGTCTTGAAATCTACCTTGGGCCCCATGGGCTGCAGTCCCAAGGAGTTAGTTAGTTAAGTAATGAAGAAAACACAATGTTAGTGGATCAAATATTGTTTTAATTCAATGTATTAATTGTTTAATTATGTATTAATGGATAAAATAGTGTTTTTAAGAATATCTGTAATAAAAGAAATTATTACATTTTTTTTTTTAACAAAACATCGATATTTTATTTTTTTTTATAATATGTTTGTTTTATATAAATGGAATTTTGTCAGGAATGTAACGATATTGTATTATTTTTATATATTTATGTACAGATTCAATTATTTTTCACTCAATCTTAAATATATTCCTATTGCTGATTTTTGTTTGTTGTTTACATATTTTTGAGTTTGATGCCCAATTATTTCGTTGGAAGTTTCCCTATGACGGAGCTGTGCTACTTCCTGACAGCCCTGAAGGCCAACTACCAGCACCTGGAGTACCACAACTACGGCCACGCCCTCAGCCATGCGCAGTCCATGTACTGGATACTCAGAAAGACCCCGGGTGTATTCACAGAACTCGAGGTGAGCATTTCTCCACAGCAAATAAGAAAATTAAAATGAATAAATATTTTTTTTGGATAAAATGACTGAATAGGGACCCTGCTATGTTATTTTTTACGTTATACAATAAGAGAAGTGGGCCTGAATGGCGGAGTGGCTAGCGCTCTGGCGCTCGGTACCATAGGTTTCGGGTTCGAGTCCCAGCGGTGCCATAGATGTTTCTCGTGCTTCGGAATCTTTTAAACCGTAGGTCACGGTCTAATAGGATCGTAGAGCGTTGCGGGGGCATTGTTACTTCGCATCCGGGGGTTCTCTTATAGTTACACGCACCTTGTGGGTAGTGCAAAGTTAGTAACGTCTGTGCAGCGCTTGCCTTAAGGCATCCAAGACTACTGTCTAAGTGTATGCCAGCTGCATTAGAAAATAAAAATTAATAAGAGAAGTAAACGGTCATATATTAGAAAAATATTTTATTGTAATTTATTGCGAATATATTTTATAATATGGAAATTAACCATTTTCAAATGCTGGTGTTGCTCAGGTATCGAAGTCAAACACAAATTGAATTAAGTGTATTAAAATAATATCGAAGCATATGTCCCTGAAAAGATCTTTAATTTCCTTCTACCTACTAAAAGTGGTCTGATGACCAATTGGCTAGCGCTCTGGCCTTTGGTACTACAGGCTTCAGGTTCAAATCCTTGCGGTGGCATGGATGTTTGTGAGGGGTTCGAAAGCCACTTTGAACTGTAGGTATCGGCCTAATTAGCACAAAGTGTGCAGAAAATAACCATAGAACGACAAACCAAATTTACCAGTTAAACAATAGACAGAAATGGAACAATGTAAGAGTGTTCAGTGTAATCGCCCTTGATTTTGGTTCGTCGATCTACGGTCATTTATTAAATAAATATAAACATTCAAAATAGAATTTAAACCTAAGTTAACGTGAATTCCAAAATACTCACAAACATCCATGTCACTGCCAAGATTCGGACCTGGAGCAGCAAAAGCCAGAGCTCTAGCCAATTCGCCATCAGGCCACTGTATATAAAGCAGATATATAATAGCAGTAGCTTGAAGCAGATATATAATGTTAAATAAATATAAACATTCAAAATAAATTTTAAAGTTATAATTGGCTTAAAAGTAAAAAATAACACGAATAAAAAAAAAAAATTTGAAATTTAAAAAAAAAAAAAAAAAAAAGAAAAATGTTACAAAATGAGTTTCAAGGGCGCTTTACCCAGATCAGCGACCTGGTGGATAACACGTTGGATTTCCTGCCCGTGAATACTAATTGCGACACTGGACATACCTAACCGAAAGTTTTCATCTCAATGACGACTTGGCTCCGTGACACTGGAGGGCAGTATCTTCCGGGGTGGTGGGTCCATCCCGCATGATGGTGTCATCACAAACGCCATTGAGTTTACTCGTTTTTTGAAACAGTGTCCACAACAAAGGCGTCAGCGAATTGAACTCCGCCCTCATGCTAATCAGCGGCGCGCGTTGACACTGAGCCACGAGTCGGGCTTTCGCATTTGTTATAATATGTAACATTAACATGGATATCCTTTGAAAATAAATTAATAGTTTAAAAAATTTAAAAAAACACGCTTTTCATCAAACTAAAAAGTAAAAAAATAACTGTTAACATAAGAATAAAATGACTGACGAGAAAATGAATGTCACTGTTCTAAAAGCGTGGGGTGCTTTGTATGACATTTTTAAACTAACTCTGCATTTCGGAATGAAACTAGTGAAAAATTATAACGATTGATATCGAGCACCCCACGCTTTTAGAACAGTGACATTCATTTTCTCGTCAGTCATTTTATGCTTATGTTAACAGTTATTTTTTTACTTTTTAGTTTGATTAACTCTAAAAGCGTGTTTTTATTTTATTTTTTTAAACCAATTCATTTATTTATTACTTTTTAGTTTGATTAACTCTAAAAGCGTGTTTTTATTTTATTTTTTTTAAACCAATTCATTTATTTATTACTTTTTAGTTTGATTAACTCTAAAAGCGTGTTTTTATTTTATTTTTTTAAACCAATTCATTTATTTATTACTTTTTACTTTGATTAACTCTAAAAGCGTGTTTTTATTTTATTTTTTTAAACCAATTCATTTATTTATTACTTTTTAGTTTGATTAACTCTAAAAGCGTGTTTTTTTTGGTTTTTAAACTATTCATTTATTTTCTTACTTTTTAAACTATTCATTTATTTTCTTACTTTTTAGTTGGATTAACTCTAAAAGCGTGTTTTTTAGTGTTTTTAAACTATAATATTTAAATGAGATCCCGGTACGGAGGACTGGTTCTTACAATAATTTAATTGTGAATAAAACAAAGGCTAAATGCGAATGTGTCGAGCCTGCCTGGTAAAATAGCTATTATAAAATAAAAAGTATTATTCTAAGTAAAAAAGAAAAGTAATTCAATTATGTTGTCTTATCTAATATACAAACTTTTAATGTAGATCTACAACTTTTGATACCGTAGGTTTCAGGTTTGAATCCCGGTAATGACGTTTGTGAGTGGTTCGGAATCCACGTTAAACTGTAGGTCACGGTCTAATTAGCCTAAAGTGTGCACAAAATAAAAAGTAGAGTGACAAACAAAACCAAATCTAGGTCTATAATTTTTTTCCGGTTTAATTCTTTTATTTATTTATTTTTCGCGTGACTCATCCTTCTACGTTGCTTATCGGTTGCAAATAAAGCAATGAAAATAAAGCATTAAAATTTCCGAAGAGCAGTTTATGAGCGTTTTATTGATCAAATATGCAAACTCAACCAGTTTATGGGTGCTCATTGTTGTTTATGGGATCTCTAACGAATCGTGATTCAGTATACATGTGGTGTATAGATTTTATTGGGTTCATGTTTTGTCTGCGCATAAACTTAACTTATTCGCAGAACAAATAGCAAAGAGTGCGTAATTCTGCATAACATTCAGTGCCTATGCATTGTTGCACGTGATGTACACACAGCTGCGGATA
Source organism: Caerostris darwini (assembly GCA_021605075.1). NCBI lineage: Eukaryota > Metazoa > Arthropoda > Arachnida > Araneae > Araneidae > Caerostris > Caerostris darwini. The sequence continues at coordinate 88,570 of BPLQ01005143.1, forward strand.
TACAAGAACATGAACTAAGTCTTACACAAGTTATGGTAAATGAAGTAGCAGACAAACACGTACAATCATTTCTTTACATTTGAATACTTTCTGGTTGTCATCACCGAGTTGGTTTGATACATGGGCCGCATGCATTCATTTTAATTTGGCCACGAGCACCACACATGCAAAATAAAAAATAAAAAACCCACCACTACCTCTCCAGAATTATCAAATAGGTTTACATGCCATATATTTATGTATAGCATAAAAAAAATTATATAATATAATACATTATCTTCATTACCTGCACATCCCCATGGTGGGTCAAGGCCGTCTGTCAACTGGCATATTGAGAAACAGACGTTTCCTTTTTACTGGATAGGGCTGCCAGCCCTACGCTCGATGATCATGTTAGACGGGTACCTACGATTTAAAGTTATTTTTTCTGGCAAATACTTAGAAAATTATCTTTATGCTGTAAGCAAAGGCTGCTTTGCTGTTACTCATTTAGCACTACCCAGGGAGCATGTGTAACTTGAAGATAGGCTGCGAACGCGAGTAACACTACCCCCCGCAACGCTCTACGATTTAAAATGGATTCCGAACCACTACAAACATCCATGACACATATGGCCCAGAGGCCCAGAGTGCTAGTCACTCGGTCATCGCCTCCATAAAAATGTACTGCATAATTTAAAAATTAATATTACATGAATTTAATAAATGTTTTCGTATTTGGTTCGATTTGTGTAATAAACAAGCATACAAATTTTTATTAATATTATTGATGTTCTTTGTTTATCACTTTTTTTCATATCCTTGTCTAAAAATATATTTTTTCACAAATATATGCTAAAATTAACAGGCTTTATTATTTATCAACAAACGCATTTACTTTGTTAAGCGCAGTTTTTGGCAATAAATATCGTAAAGATAAAAATAAATACTTGAAAATAAAAAAAGGGAACTTGAATCCCAACCAGAATGTTATAAACAAAGGATCTGATCTCCTAATCTGCATTAAAACGTGAAACATCCAATAAATTAAATGTTTACTTTTTTTTATTAAACTAAAGTTAAATCAATTTCCCTTGTTTTAATTTTTCGACTCTATCTGATGATCTTTCACAATTTGTAATTTATATATTTACTAGCAGACCCGGCCACTCGTTGCTGTGGCTTTCTTGTATTTCAATTATTAGATACTATAATTGGTATTGTTAAGGAAGTTATTGGTAAAGAAGTGTTATTGAAAAGCTAAACGAAGAGCAAGCGAAAAAACGAAAGCAAATTAAGCTTCAACGAATAGAAAATGTTTAATTTTTATTAATTTAAGGAATGAGGTAGATAATGTTGATTTTTAACACTGTTTTATAATTATTTTTCCAAATTTAATTTTTAATAATCATTACTTTCATTTATCTAAGAACTAAGCGATGAACACTATTTCTTGTTAATCTGTCTTTCGTCAAGATAAATAAATTCGTTAAATAATTTAATAAGTTGGTTATGATTTTCTAAAAGATTTTCCAACAATTCTACAACAGCTCTTTGTACTTGCTTGTTCTATAAAATTATACTGACATCGAGTTGTCGCACATTCTTCAGAACTGCCCATGAAATAAATTTGAAGAAATTTTGGCTCTTCGTTAGGTATTAGCATCAGCGACCTGATCTTATGGTACACCTGACCTTGTATTTTGAATGTACTTTCAAAATTACATCCATCGGATAAGAAATCGCACATTTTAGTTGCGCCAAATGACATCAATGGCGCCAAATGACAAAATATGAAAATCGTCGATTTTGCATTTAAATTAAAAAAAAAAATCTGAATAAAAACTATCCTATCTCACAAGTTGGAACAAAGAAAGAAAGAAACATTTAAGAAAGAAAAAATTAAAATCGGGTTGTTAGTTTCAGACTTCATCCCGAACAAACATCGTGACACGGGAATTATATATAATAGAAGATTTTAGTGAAATGGATATTGCACACAGGGCAAAGCAAAAAAGACAACGATGGGCCACCGTCTTTGTATCCTTGGTTCACTATTGTCGGTAACCTGATAATACAATTATCAATCCTAGCCTTGAACTCTTCTAACACAGGGCCTAGGCCGAGTGGCTAGAGCTCTGGCGCTCTGTACCACAGGTTTCGGGTTCCAGTCCCGGCCGTGCCGTGGATGTGTGTAATGGTTCGGAATCCACTTTAAACCGTAGGTCCCGGTCTAATAGGATCGTAGCGCGTTGCGGGGGCATTATTGCTCCGCGTCTGTGGCTTATCTTCAAGTGACACGCGCCCCTTGGGTAATGCAAAGTGAGTGCCGTCTGTGCCTTAAGGCATCCAAGACCAAGCTGTCTAAGTGTTCGCCAACTGCATTAGAACAAAAAAAAATTTCTTGTTAAGAAGAGTGAGAGAGACGTTAGGCTAGGATTTGGTTATCCTCTTCATTACTTTTATCGTCATTCAAAATCATAGAACTTTTGATGTTTCAGCTCATCTTAAATTAATAATACACGAATACAAAATATTTCAAAAAAATAAAATTTAAAATTATTTAGAATATTAGTTTACAAAATGGAGGCCTAATAGCCGAGTGAGTAGAGCTCTGGCGCTTTATGCCATAGGGTTTGAGTCCCTGCTGTGCCAGCGGCCTCATGGCCAATTGGCTAGCGCTCAAGCCTTTGGTACCACAGGTTCGAATCTTGGCTGTAGCATGGACGTTTGTGAGTGGTTCGGAATCCATTTTAAACTGTAGATCCCGGTCTGTTTAGCCCCAAATATGCTCAAAATGACCGTAGAGCGACAAATCAAACTAAACCCCGAGGTGCCACGGATGTTTATAATAGGAATCCACTTTAAATCATAGGGTCCAGGTTTAATATGCTTTGGGCATATTGTTGCAAACCCTACCCCTTAAAAAATCATCTCATGTTTCGGAATCTGCCAGCAGGCAGACTGCGATGGTCCAACATGGACTGTAGTACCGGGGAGTTAATTAGTTAGTTTACAAAAAAAAAAAATGTTAGTTGCATTTAACTGATATGTGCATTACAATATGCAATTTAAAAAAATATTTAATTCCTTACTGGCAAAATAAGAAACTTTTTAGTGTCATGGATACCCAACGAGAGGCTTAGTAGTAACGAGCACAGCTTGCGTGCAGGGCGGCTCAGATATGTATGAACAGGTGGTGGCTGTTGCAGTCTGAGTTTCTTTTCTGAGTTTTCTTAAATACGTCACGCAAATGTGCGTCAGTTACTCTTAAAAGTTCGATCGGAAAGCAATGTCCATGCACACGTGAGGCGAGAGGCTTATAAATGTATCATAAAAAATGACATGAAATATAAATAAAATCGGGATCCTGATTCTAAGAATTTTTTTATCTAATGTATAATAAGGGGCCTGTTGGCCGAGTGACTAGCGCTCTGGCGCTCGATGCCACAGGTTCGAGTTTCGGCGATGCTATGGATGTTTGTAGTGGTTCGGAATCATTTTTAAACTGTAGGCTCCGGTCTAATATGATTGTAGAGCGTTGAGCTTAAAGCTGACAACCTGAAGAAAAAACATCTCTTGTCTCGAAATCTGCCAGTAGTCAGACGGCTTTGGCCCATCATGAGGCCGTGTTATTAAAAAATGTTATTTATAGATCATTAAAATACATTTGTTTTTTGCTTTTTAAATTCAGCGGCGCCTAATTGAAAAAAAAAACCATTTCGCTATAAATACTTAGTAGTGCAGGAATTATAAATCAGAATTTCCAATTCGAAAATTTTTTTTTACCAGTCAGAGAATTTCTATAAGTAATTTTAAAATCGATGGTTATTAAAGTTTACGTTGATCGAAAAGTTTATCTATATTTTTGTTTATTATTATGTGTGAACATGATGCCCTGGTTAGAGGTCCGTGACGTTATCCGAAAATGAGCGTCAAGCAAATAAAACTCCACTGCAAATTTTGGCGGAAAAATGGTACTTTGGGACCCTTAACTCTTGAAATGATTCAGGAATAACGTTAATTCTCAGGAATTTCCTGGAGAATTTGGCTTTTGTTTGAAATTTTTTGTAGTATGTTTTTGAATCTCATGTTTTGGGTTGGGATTTTAAACATTTGTATTTCCAATGGCTATAAATGCTGGTAGTGTATTGATCAATTCCTGCTTCTTGAAGTATCCTATTTATCACTTTTGGCATTTTCCGTTGCCTTTTGAGCTGTATAGAGCTTCTTATTGTTTTTGGAATACTTCATTCTTCGTTTACGACGACATTTATCTTTCTTTTGAATATTCTTTTAGAGATTCTTGAACAATTCTTTCTTTATGAAGTTCTTGATCTATTCAACATTGCCATATTCATGTGGCTATTGAATTTGGTCACTCTTGTAATAGTCCAATCAATGGCTTCATATATCTCGTGCATTATTAAACATTGGCATATTCCTGAGTTTATTTATCCGTTCACGAATGTTTACACATAAGTTGAAATTTGCCCAACAGATTTCATTTTTTTTTTTTTTTTTTTTTTTTTTTTTATTCCTTTTTTTATTCTAAATAATAAGAAAAACATAGCACTTCAAGTACATTTAGAAAATAAGCAAATCAAAATTGTTTTCATTGCCGTAACGTTCCAGTATTAGATACATTTTAACATTTTGTTTTTAAATAAATATTTTGAAAGTCTTGATGAAATTGACTTCTTACACGCGCTGACATCGAAACACTAGGGAAAGGATTGTTAAGTGTTCAAGAGTGATTATGAGTCAGGCACCCAAAAGTTTAAAGACCCCACTTCTATCTGAACAATGTAGCAATAATAGTAACAGAAAAAAAAAAATGAATGATGCCACAGTAAAAACTTCCTCGTCTTTGTTTATTCGCGGTTGCAGTCATGAAATCAGATCAAAATCGACCGCGACTATCTCTGGACTAGAAGTTTCGAATGCAGAAGCAATTCCTTTCAGGTGAACTTTGTCTATCGGATAAGAGGGGGGGGAAAAAATGAATAGCAATCAGAAAAAGAGATCTAATTTTAGAGCATTCGCGGCTTCAGCTTGATTTGCTTCCATTCCAAAGGGCGGAAGTGAGATAATGGAGATTTTCAAGGTCGAACGATTCGGTTCTCGAATAAAACGAACGAGTCATTCATCATCATAAAAGTTGCAGACTCGTGGCAAAAGAACTTAGGCTTAAGTTTTATTTTAACTGTCAACATCGGTTATTATGTTTCACTTAAAAAATAATCTGGTTGTATTAGTAATTCGATAATTATGCTCTGATATAATAGAATTAAAAACAACTTATTTACCACATCAGTGATTGGCTTAACAGTTTTATACAAAAAAAATAAGAAAAAATGAAATAAATAGATAAATAATCTGCTCGATATAAAGGTTAACCATAAAATTTAGAATTTAATGTAAGAACAAAATGCTTTACAGCAATCTTAAAATATAAAAAACTATAGAATTTCCAAACGAAAAAAAAATAATAAAAAAGTATATATATATAAAAACTATAGAATTTCAAACGAAAAAAACTAAAAAAAAAAAAAACTACAGAATTCCAAACGAAAAAAAAATATAAATAAAATAAAATATAAAAAAAACTATAGAATTCCAAACGAAAAAAATAATAAAAAATATATATATAAAAACTATAGAATTTCAAACGAAAAAAACTAAAAAAAACTACAGAATTCCAAACGAAAAAAAATATAAATAAAATAAAATATAAAAAAACTATAGAATTCCAAACGAAAAAAAAATAATAAAAAAGTATATATATATAAAAACTATAGAATTTCAAACGAAAAAAACTAAAAAAAACTACAGAATTCCAAACGAAAAAAAATATAAATAAAATAAAATATAAAAACTAAAATTCCAAACGAAAAAAAAAATAAAAAAGTATAAATAAAAAACTATAGAATTTCAAACGAAAAAAAAAAATCCAAACGAAAAAAATATAAATAAAATAAAATATAAAAAAAACTATAGAATTCAAACGAAAAAAATAATAAAAAAGTATATATAGATAAAAACTATAGAATTTCAAACGAAAAAAACTATAAAAAACTACAGAATTCCAAACGAAAAAAAATATAAATAAAATAAAATATAAAAAAAACTATAGAATTCCAAACGAAATATGTTGTTGTTTGTTTGTTGTTTCTTATCCCACTTGGCTGGCCAAGCCCACGAGCCCATATGGACTCATGATTGAAGGGGAAGGAAGCAGCTTCTGTTGTGATGGAGCACCCGTAGGTAGAAGCCTGACTTTTGCTCCGTGACGCTCTTACAGTCATAGAAGACCGGGACCTACGGCTTAAAGTGGATTCCGAACCACTACAAACATCCATGGCACCGCCGGGATTCGAACCCGAAACCTGTGGCACCGAGCGCCAGAGCGCTAGACACTCGGCCATTCAGGTCCCAAATTTGCCAACGGCACGCAGTGTTCCCAGGTGGTCACCCACCCAAGTACTGACCGCGCCCAATGATGCTTAACTTCGGTGATAAACGAAATATATATATATATATATATATAAACGCTATAGAATTCCAAACGATTTTTTTTAATCTCATTTTCACCTTGAAATGAAATTGTCTTTTGCTTTCACCAGACGATCTTTTACAACAATTATTTTATTTTATTTAATTAATTAATTGTATAATTGTTAGCACGAGAAAGAAATTTAATAAAATATTATGTATAAAAAAAGGTTCGTGGAAGATATTTATAAAATTAACCCATAAGAAATGTTGAAAGTGGTCGAAAGTGGTTGAGAGTGGTTGAAAGTCGTGAAAATTTGATCAAGTGATCAAGGAAACGAAAAACTCCTTTATTATTAAGTGAAGTCCCAATTTCTGTTTATCTATATTGTGGTTAATTAGTATTGAAGGCCTGCTGTTTAATGTCTTTATAACTGGTTATTACGAATGTACAATCAAATTAACACCAATTATTGTTTGTATAATATATTAAATAAAAATATTTCAGATCGAATATTATTGAAAATATATAATTTCCATTTCAAGCATATGTATTAAATAGAATAGAAGTAATTGCAAATCTCTAAAATTATCTTATAAACCAAAAAGACGTTTTCAATTACTTTTAAAATATGTAAAATTTTTACATATTAAAAAAAAATAAAAAGACATTTTGATTATACTAATGATATATATATATATATAGTAGGAAATATATATATATTCCTTATATATACATAATAGAGAGACACTAAAATTTTTAATTTTTATGTTCGTAATTTTTATGTTTATTATAATTAGTTATTAAGGCCTGAATGGCAAAGTGGCTCGTGCCCCAGCGCTGAGTACCGCAGATTTCGGGTTCGAGTCCCTGTGATGCCATAGATGTTTGTAGTGGTTCGGAGTCCACTTTAAACCGTAGGATCGTAGAGAATTGCGGGGGTATTGTTATTCCGCGTCCGTAGCTTATCTTCAAACTACACGCACCTCCTGAATAGTGCTAAGTGAGTAACGTTGGTGCAGCGCTTACCTTAAGGCATCAAAGACATCTGTCTAAGTGTTTGCCAACTAGTTTAGAACAAAAAAATAATTTATTATTATTAACAACTATATTAACAATTTATATATTTCATACATGTAACGGAACATGTTTTTTTAATATTCGTATCCCATTTGAGCGCGAACTAATTCTTAATTATTTCAAAAAATTGAATTTTTTTTATCATTTTAAACTAATTATAGTCATTTTAATAGTCGGATAATAATAAAAAAGGAAAAATACAAATGCTTGAATTGTGGAACTAAAACACATTATAATATTTACCATACATAAAAACAACTACTATTTGTATAGAATGAAAATTTTTTTGGATAGAATATATCTTTTCAGATTAATAAGAAGTCTTATTCATAGGAAACTCCAACTATACTAGTAAAAGGGAAAAACCACCAAACAACAATCGGGGCGCATGCGCAGTAGCTCCCTATGTCAGCTGCGAGGCATTTAGCCAACTTGACGTACATCAAAAAGCAATTTAATCTAAGTGGTAGTGGTTTGAGGTCTCCTCTCCATTTCAATTAGTTAAGTAATATTATCAAAGGAAAGCGAATTGCACCGACACCAATAGAAAAAAGATTAGAATTTTGGAAAAAAAATGTAATATTTCAGCAAAAATAAATACTTTATCAGAATAATCTTCGGAATAAATGTTATTGAATATCATTTACAGGAACAAAATATGATTTTTTTGTTCAATAAAAATCTATCACAGATATTTCAGTTATCCTTTCAATCTCTTCCATACATTTTTCTTTCTCGATTGTTAAAAAATATATATATAATGGATATAATGTTGAAAGTGAAAGAAAGATTAAAAAATAATAGTAATAAAAAGTTATTGAAGTTAATCTCCCTTTTTTAAATAGATTTAGGATGGTAAATATTTTCACTAGGTTAAAAGTCAATCTTCTCTCTGTTTTCTGTTCATTGGTCAAATTGAAGTTTCATTTTTCTCTCCTTGGCCATTGACTGTTACAACAACCGAGCATGGCGGTCTTGTCCGTCTCATTCTAGTAGAGTATACCAGAATAATAGTATACTCATCTAGTACTTCGAATACTAGTACCCTCATTCTAGTATACCAGTATTCGGAGATTTCGTGTAGGGAAACATTTCTAACTGTGGAATATGTTGCATGTGATTTATTGTAGTAACTGGTTTTTTTTTAACTTTGAATAACAAAGACAGCTGAAATGTATTGTAGTGGGTGTAAACTTTTTGGTGTTTTTATTGTTATTGTTTTAAAATGCAGACACTTTAACCTAGATCGTTCTCTAACTATTTTTGAAATAAAGGGGTTGGTATAATTCTATTATCATTCTATCATGCAAATAACTAATAAAGATTTATAATAGGAAAATATGAAGTTGTTGACGAATGCAGGGTGCTTTAATCTGAGCTTATTCTCATTTAGAACGGCAGAACAAAGTTATAAGTTAAAACAAAGTTACCCACATTTTTTTCCACTGCAATTTGGAATGAATGGCACCATCCTTCCCGCCTCTTCAAGATATTTCGGCCTACTAAACTTTCATGGGGATCCTGATGTCCAAGTGACTAGCACCCTGTAGCTTGGTGCCGCATGTTTCGGGTTCGAGTCGCGGCGGTGCCGTGAATGTTTGTAGTGGTTCGGAATCCACTTTAAACGTAGGTCCCCGTCTAATATGGCTGTTGAGCATTGAGCGTAAGGCTGATATTCCAACCCCGTAAAAAGAAAAAACATCTCTCGTCTTATAATCCGCCAGTAGGCAGATGGCCTTGGCCCACAATGTGGCTATTGCGCCTATGATGATAATGAAACTTTCGTGCCCGTTACCAGCATAGACACATGAGTTTTCGGGTCGTCTTTGCTTGGCAGGTTTCGAAACCCAGCAGACTATTCACCAGTCCTCTCTGGGTCCAAGAGAAGGAACAAGAAAATGTGAACAAGTTTGGTTTGTTATAATTGTTTTTCAGATTTATATTGAAATTACTCCTCAAAAGAATTGTTTTTGAAATTTTAAGCTTATGATAGCATTTTTTCCTGAAAAATTCAAAACCGTTATACAACACCAAATTTATTGTAAAAAAACATTTATCGCCAACGCATTTTAGAAATTATATATTAATATTTGTGCTTTTTTTAGTAATTATTACATATAAAATGTTCCTTTACACATTCTCATAACAAATATTACTATTATTACTATTTACCAATAACCATCTATAAAACGTATTCATGTGCGAAATCAAATACATTTAGGAGCCTGATAGTCGAGTGGCTGGCGCTCACAGGTTTGGGTTCGAGACCCGCCGGTGCCATGCATATTTGTAGTGGTTCGGAATCCACTTTAAATTGTAGATCCGGTCTAATAGGATCGTAGAGCATTGCGGAGATAGTGTAACTGGCGCCCGTAGCCTATCTTCAAGCTACACGTGTGCCCTGGGCAGTGCTAAATGAGTAACAGTGGTGCAGCGCTTGCTTATGGCATAAAGACTAACTGCCTCTGTATTTCCAGCTGCATTAGAACAACGTATTAAATCAAATACATAAATTAAATACTGTAAGTATTCCGTTCATTGAAAATCTTTGATAGGGGTTTTGTCTGATACTGAAGTACTTTTCTTTTTTAAAAATTTAATTGATCCCGGTCTTACATGATCGTAGAGTGTGGTGGGGGATAGTCGCGTCCGTAGCATATCTTCAAGCTACGCGTGCACCCTGGGTAGTGCTAAATGAGTAACAGCGTTCATCTGTGCAACCCACTTTGGGCTGCTCACAGGGACTTGGTCAAAGCGACCCAGTCCTCGACGCAATTAAAAAATTTATATAACACATTTGTAACTTTATCAACTTAGCTCCATGTGGTTCTAAGTTGTGAGAGAATCTAGTTTAGGTTAGATTGCTGTGGACTCATGAAATGGATTAGGGGTGATTTTGTACTAAGTTTTACTTTATTTATTCATTAACTTTTTTTTATTAATTTTTCAGATGAAAGCTTTGATGATTGCGAGCCTAGCACATGATGTGGGCCACCCAGGACTCAACGACGCGTATCTCAAGAAAGTCCGCTGCACCCTCGCTACCATGTACAGCGATCCACTGCTCGAACATCACCACTTCCAAACTTGTCTGCTCATCCTGCAGGTAGGACTCCCTCTGGTTCGAAAAAGTTAAGCTGGATTCCCACTTGAGACTGAGAATTAGTAGTAGTAGCGCCGGCCAATGAGAAGCCTATTATTTTGACCCACGTCCCAAACGTCGTTTTCAATTTGAATTTCATTCAACTTTTCAACCTAACACTTAAGCTGATTTCTCACCAGATATTATGATCGCACGTCGCAAAATGCCAACCAATCAGAAGCCTGAGTGAGGACGACATTTTGATTGGTAAGTTTGTCTGATTGGTATTTTTCAATATGAGATCTTATAATCTGGTGGAAATCCAACTTAACTTAGAGAGGATTCATTTGGTTTGTCGCTCTACAGTCATCTTGTGCACTCGAGGGCTAAACAGGCAGGGACCTACAGTTTAAGGTGGATTCCAAACCACTCAAAAACATCCATGCCACCGCCAAGATTCGAACCTGAAGCCTTCGGTGCGAAAGGCCAGAGAGCTATACAATTGGCCACCAGGCTGCTCACTTGAAAAGGAAGAAATAAGTATATTTTACTAATAAGAAATCTGGATCTGGGACCTACAGTTTAAGGTGGATTCCGAACCACTCAAACACATCCATGCCACTTCCAGGATTCGAACCTGAAGCCTGTAGCACCTAAGGCCAGAGCGCTAGCCAATTGGCTATCAGACCGCTCACTTGAAAAGGAAGAAATAAGTATCTTTTACTAATAAGAAATCTGGATCTGGGACCTACAGTTTAAGGTGGATTCCGAACCACTCAAACACATCCATGCCACTTCCAGGATTCGAACCTGAAGCCTTCGGTGCGAAAGGCCAGAGAGCTAGACAATTGGCCACCAGGCCGCTCACTTGAAAAGGAAGAAATAAGTATCTTTTACTAATAATAAACCTGGATTTATATGACAACGATAGGAAAAATAACTTTTTAGTTTAAACCGCTTCGCCTACATAATTAACTCTTTCCACGTGCCGGTTTGAGTCTTTATTTCTCGGCAACCTGATGGTTGGCACCACAGGCTTCAGGTTCGAATTCAGGCGGTGGCATGAATGTTTGTGAATCCACATTAAACTGTAGGTCTCGGTCTAATTAGCCTAAAGTGTGCAAAAAATGGTCATAGAGCGACAAACCAAACCAAATCAAATCTTCAGTTCTCTTCATCCTTAATCTGTAGTTCAAATGAAACGTGTGTTATAATTTGATTACAAACATGTTAGTTATAATTTGACCTTCACAAAATGCTTACCTATAAATTTTAATGGATAGATTCTGAATATTATGACAAATTTCAATTCAAAGATTTAATTTCTACCTCCCCATTTTCCTTGTTCAGTATAAGAAGATAAGTTAGCACATGATCTGTGAAACTCATAGCACATGATCAAAAAATTATTGTATTCTTCCAATTTGATCTTACATATTTAGAGGTGTAATGGTGTAATTAAGATAACTAATTACAAAAAAATTGTGATAAAAAACAAAGAAAAACCCTTCATAAAACATATCAACAGAAAGTAGATAAGGATATAAATAGATTTATTCTGGGTCAATCATTAGTCCATTTAAGTAAAAGTCGCACGCATATTGTGACTCACGTAATCATCTTATCATGCCTCTATTTTATTTAAAGATACAAAGATTTTTTTCAGATTTTTATGAAACATTAACGGGAACACCTATTATTATTCAAATATTAATGGGAAACACCAGGCTTGAGTTTAATAAAAAAGTAAACTGTTATATATTAAAAAAAATAATTCAATGTCTTTTATTTTATTGCAGAGTAAAAATCAGATTTCTCGTCAATAACATACTAGCATGTATGCAGAATTCCTATTTATGTAATTTATTTTTTATTTCGACGATGTTTATTTTCAAAGACTCGTTCTGTTTTAAAATGGGCGAATACATTAATACATGTTAGGTAATACATTTGAAGCTAAATAAATCAAGTCTAATAACAGGTAATTCAAGCCTGTTTGCACCAACACATATTTGTCGATAAACATTTTTAGATATAAATTTGAAAAAATCGATAAAGACCATTTTTCTTTTCATTTTTGCATTTCTTATTGTAAATATCGAAACAAATACTAAAACATTTATTATTTATACCACAAATAAAATTCCTTATATATATATACACTATGTGGAAGAAAGTGACGGGACACGACACTATAACGACATAAACCCATATTTATTAAAATTTATAGGAGGTAGGGCCTCCTTTGGCTTCATACACAACTGCAACCCTTCTGGGCATGCTTTCCACTAAATTAGCCATAGTGGCAGAGGAATTTCCTTCAAATGTTTAACAGGAAGTTCCATAGAGGCTTGCTTTTGGGGAGTGGGGTACCCTCATTACCCATCAATTCATCCCAGAGATGTTCAATTGGGTTAAGATCAGGGCTCTGCGCCGGCCACTCCATGCGTTTAACGTTGTTGTTCACATACCAAACAAGCAAGTCCTCCTTGCAACATGGCATGTTGCGTTGTCGTCTTGAAACCAGCAATCATCCATACCGTACGTTGCCCACAAGGTAGGAAGGACATGATTGTCGAGAATATCACAGTATCTATCGCCATTCATCGCACCATCAACCTTCCCCAGTAGTAAGCCCCATACCAGGAGAAATAGGCCCACACCATCAATCCTCCTCCACCAAATTTTACAGTTAGGACGACACACTTGGGCAAAATGGCAGTTCTCTGGTAAACGCCATACCCAAACACATCCATCGGAACGGAAAAAGGGTAAATCGTGACTCGTCACCCAAAGGACGCGTTTCCAGTCATCCAGATCCCAAGTACAGCGCAGTGGTCTTTGCCTGCCCATCGAAGGCGCGCTTTCTTGTTGGTTTTCGTAATCAAAGGCTTATGGGCCGCTGAACGTAACCAGTGTAACCTAACTTATGGGTTACACCTGTGGTTTGTCTAAACTCATTAGCGAGAAATCCATGGATGTTTGACGGTTACTTCGAATCTCCCTGCCGAAGCACCCGCCGGTGCCCTGCTGGTGAGAACTGTAGGTCGTCCACTTCGGGGTTTGTTCTGACAGTGTCCCTCAGTCTTGAAAGCGAAAACACGTGCCTGGTCAGTTGATTTTTGAGCAGTTGTAAGAGCTGATGGATATCTCTAATTGACAGACCTTGGCAAGATGCAATCCAACCAACACACCTTTCTCGAACTCAGACAACTCTATCTACTTTTCGAGGGGTGTCCCGTCACTTTCTTCCAGATAGTGTATATATACTAGCAGAACTCGACATACGTTGTCCTGTCAAAAAAAAAGGAAAAAATTCTTTGTAGAATATTACATATCGCGAATATATTCTCCATATTCCAATATATGTTCATACTAATTTTCATGGATATCGTTTGAACAGTATATAAGAAGACATGCTGCAGCACCATCTAGTGGCAAATAACAATAAAATGGAAGAACCTGTTTTCCCATACTCGAATACATATTATTACCCATTTTCATTGCGATGGGTTGAAGGGTATAGAAGTTAGTAGACTGCAGCACCCTCTGGTGGCGACTTACAACAAAAGGGATAGTATAAAAACATTCTCTATACTTTTGCAAACACACGCAAAAAACTTCATCAAAATCGGTCAAGCCGTTTATTAGGAGTTTAGTAACAAGCACATGTACGGAAGAATTATATATATGTTTGTATAAAGAAATATGTATGTATATATATATACATATATATCCTATTTCAAAAGTGAAGAGGCAAGTGTAAGGTAAAATATCATTAAAAAAACCCTAAAAATATGAATATGATAAGGGCATAATTAAATATACTATAGGAAATATCATTGAGGATCAATTAAATGGAAAATTTAAAATATTGTATTGTTTATTTTGATAAATCACAAAATAGGATGCTCCATAAATATGGATACTAAAATGTTTCATGGCTAAATTTCAATGTTTAATAATATACTTATAAATAATAAAAATAATTGAGTTTTCATTACTTTTTATGACTTCGGATAAGCGATTTTCTATTGAATTTAACTACTTTTTGTAGAAATTCTGAAAACTGCAAATATAAAGTTGTTTTAAGTTCCATTATCAAAAATTCTATCTTCTATTTTCATACATTTTTCGGGCTAACTATCCTTTCCCTTACGTTCTCAATAGGATTAAATTCCAGATTAACTGTAGGCCAATCCATGACTTTGATATTGTTCTGTTTTTGTTGAGTAAGACGTATGAATAAATTTTCTGATGTCTTGTACAAAAAATCAATAAGAACCTCTCAGCAAATCCAGTAGTGGAGTTAAATGATCCTCTAATATATTTTATAGGCTTTCAAACGGCCATGAAAGTTGCCCATTAAATCTAAAACCACCCAAATTCTAAATGATCCTCTACCTTATTGCCCATTAAAAAGCTTTTTGGTTCGAAATCATGCCAGTAAAATTTATGATTATCAGGTCGATATAAATTCCATTTTTATCTCATCACTCTATAGGGTAGACAGTCATTTGTTACCATGAGACATCATTTCTTTTATCCCATTCAGTCGTATCGTTTTATGGTATGTTTTTAAATATGGCTTCTTCATTCAGCATTTGCGAGAAAATTATTCTATAGTTCTTCTTCTTCTTCTATTCTTATTCCATAATAATTTTTTTCTTCTATTCTTATTCCATAATTCTTCTTCCTCTTCTATTCTTTATTATCGCGGTCTGGTGGCCAAGTGGCGATACCACAGGTTTCGGTTTGTGTCCTGGCGGTGGTATGGATGTTTGTGAGTGGTTCGGAATCCACTTTAAACGGTTTGTCACGATCTAATGAGCCTAAAGTGTGCACAAAATGACCGTAGAGCAATAAACCAAACCAAACTTCTATTCTTATTTTATAATTTTTTTTCTTGTTCTATAATTCTTTTTGTTTTCTATTCTTATTCTCTAATTCTACTACTTCGAAAATTCTGTCTCTTAACTCATCCATAAATTATGCTTTTCGATACTTTAAATGCGGATACAATTCGTTGCGATAACATATTTTTTTCTGGGTGCCGTTCTTAATATTATTCTGTCATCTTGCTGAAAAGTTTTTTTTTTTTTTTTTTTTTTTTTTCGGTTTGTCAAATTTTTTTTCATTAAACCTTTTTTAATTTAATTTATTTTTATTTCATTTTTTTTTTTTTTATTGTTATTTTTTTATTTATTTTTATTTATTTATTTATTTTTTGCAAAATTCTATAAGTACTCCCCATTTTAAAATCGTAAAAAATTTCTTTAGGGTGTTTCTCTTTAACTTTCAATTATTTTGTTGATAGCCTTCACTTTTGAAACTTTTTTGGTTCTCGTCATTAAAGAGTTTTTGCATAACGTTTTTTTATCGTCCGATATTTTTTTCTAGCTCGCATGCTCATAGGAATAGCTCAGTAGTGCAGATATGCATGCGCAATAGTACAATGGGTACTTATTAACGTATTAACGCTACCTTGGCTACAGTTGCGCCAATAAAGAGCAATCTTGTTGTTCGCACGCGCACGCAGTTATTTTTTGAACGCCAACCGCAGCTACAGATTTGGCGGTTTTTAAAATTCTGCTTCCCTCAAACCAGTTGTCTTTTCTAAGTCCCACATGATAAGCACACTGACTGAAATTGCATTTCCAAAACTTATAAAGTTTCATGTCATAGGAATTGGGACATTTTCGTTTTTTTGGTAAAATATTTCGCTCCTGAAAAAATAAAATTGCATCTTGTTCTGTTTCTGGCAAATCTCAAATACGCATTTTCGTAGCACTAAAAAAATGGCGTCAAAAATCAGCAAATCTGTAGCTGTTAGATTGGCGCCACTTAAAAACCGCCAAATCTGTAGCTGTTAGATTGGCAATACTTAAAAACCGCCAAATCTGTAGCCAAGGTAGCGTTAATACGTAAGTACCGTACAATGTTTCCTATGAGCATGTGCGCTAGAAAGAAAAATATCGGACAATAAGAAACAAATCAAACGATAGTTATGCAAAAATTCTAACGTTATTATTATACAAATTTAGAAAAAATGTCCTATTATACAAAATAAGAAATGTCCGAATTTATTCCAAATGGTACAAATCAAACGATAGATTGGCGACACTTAAAAACCGCCAAATCTGTAGCCAAGGTAGCGTTAATACGTAAGTACCGTACAATGTTTCCTATGAGCATGCGCGCTAGAAAGAAAAATATCGGACAATAAGAAAACGTTATGCAAAAATTCTCTATTATTATACAAATTTATAAAAATCTCCTATAATACGAATTTATTCCAAATGGTACAAATCAAACGATAATTGTTTAGAATAATTGTTAATAATTAATCGTCTGAGAAAAACAATTTAAAAAGAAATAAAATAACATATATATTTTTAACAATTTAAATCAGATAAAGTGTATAGTAATGGAATAAATAATTATTCTGTTTTATAATTTTTATGCCATTTATAATGATTGCCTCATGATTCTTATTATAAATCCGTATAAATTGATGAATCATTTTTATTGGTATATGAATCTTACATAGTGTGGAATACCATTTTCAATCTTTCTTTTTGCGATAGAGACTTTTTTTTTATCATCTAGTACATTATGATAAAAAAAAAAGCGAATAAAGAATTTCATGTGTAATGTTTCTTTAACTTAATGAATATTTCAGCATTTGGTTCGATTGTTTTAGTAACTATGAACGTACCATGCTGAATATACCGGTTCTCGTTAGATCACCGAAGTTAAGCATCATTGGGCGCGGTCAGTACTTGGGTGGGGATCACCTGGGAACACTGCGTGCCGTTGGCAAATTTGGGACCTGAATGGCCGAGTGTCTAGCGCTCTGGCGCTCGGTGCCACAGGTTTCGGGTTCGAATCCCGGCGGTGCCATGGATGTTTGTAGTGGCTCGGAATCCACTTTAAGCCGTAGGTCCCGGTCTTCTATGACTGTAAGAGCGTCACGGAGCAAAAGTCAGGCTTCTACCTACGGGTGCTCCATCACAACAGAAGCTGCTTCCTTCCCCTTCAATCATGAGTCCATATGGGCTTGTGGGCTTGGCCAGCCAAGTGGGATAAGAAACAACAACAACAACAAACAACTATGAACAAAAGTGGCTAGTTAAATTTTGCTTATCATTTTTGTTTTTATATTCATGCGTAAACATATTTGTTAACAAAATCAACTCAAAAGTTTATGCATTTTAATGTATTATTTAACAACAGCCACGTCTACTTTGTTTAGCTTGAGTAAAAAAATAGAACATGTTTGTGTAAATAAATATTTTAGAGATAAAAAAAAAACAGTCATGTAGATAGGGATCTTGTATACAGGTTAGCACGTTATATGATCTTCTATTCTGTAATAAAATAGCAAACCCCAATAGAATATTTTTCTAACATTTACTTTTTATTATACTTAAACTGGGCATGTTTCCTGCTGTATCATAATTATCAGTATTAAAATGTCGTAAATGTATTGGATTTGGTTCGAAAAAGAATCGTAGGCATGTTTTCTTTTCGCATGATGGAATTATTTATTTTATTTTAATTATTCCGTTGCATTTTTGTGATATGTTTTTATGGTTACATTTCGAATTTTTCATTTAAATTGTTGTTTTTCTAATACACTTATCTAAGCAAAATGCAACTGCGCAATGCAGCGGCTTGTAAACAACAAGAACGAAAAAAACATTATGTAGTGTTTTCGGTTGTTTATGCAGCTGGATTTGGGTTTGGTTGGATTGAGACACAAGTTTGAGAACACACAGCTTTATTTACACAATCACACATACAATGATTAGCACATTTAATTATACATTCGTGGAAGGATTCCACTTCTAAGCCAAAAATAAAGTTATTTTCTCTCGGGAGGAGAAATTGCAAATTAAACGGTTTTCAGTGGCAGCGCCGGCTACGCTGTACGCCCTCTCGGGTGAGAGTCTCGAGGCCTACTGACCATTTCTCTTGAACGCCACAAGGGTCCCTCTTATAGTGCGTAGGAGAAAGCATGGTTACATTTATAATTTTTAATAATATATTATTCGTTTTCAAAATAATTCTGGCTTGGATTGGAAATGTCAGAAAAAAAACATTAATTTAATTATATATTATCATGGGGACGATCGTAACTGTGGAGAAACATCATTATTTTTATTTTACAGGGTGTGAGATAGTTGCCAGTTAATTATACATATCAACTAACTATAGTATTAAGAACAACAAAATTTCTTCTGTAGTATTCAGGTTGGGTAACTAGATTCCAACTAGATGTGATTGGGTTGAGATACTTGAGGCACAAGTTGGAGAACTCCCAGCTTTATTGGCACACGCACAAACACCATACATATACAATTAGAGACGTACAATAGTTGTTGTTGTTCTAATGCAACTGACAATACACATACAGTTAATCTTTATGCCATAATCAAGGTCTGCACCGCTGTCACTCATTTAGTACTACCCAGGGACCCATGTAGCTTGAAGATATGGCTACGGACACGAGTAACACTATCCCTACAAAGCGTTTTTATCCTATTAGACCGAGAGCTACGGCTTAAAGTGGATTCCGAACCACTACAAACATCCATGGCACCGCCGGGACTAGAACCCGAAGCTAGGGGTACTGCGTGCCAGAGCGCTAGCCACTCGGTTATCAGGCCCCAGAGACGTACAATAGTTAATGCATTTAAAGACATATAATTATAGATTCGTGGAAGGATTCCACTTCTACCTAAAACCAGGTACTCAGCTATTCGCAGGATGCGTAAAATATACTTCCTCTCCGGATGAGAATTTATAGGCCAACTGTTGCACCGGTGTGCGCTAAATATTTTTCTTCTCTGTATGACAGACTATAAATTAAACTTCTCTCAGCGAAAATGAAAATGCAATGGTTACACTTCTTTTTCAAAATCATTCTGTTACTCATTTAAAATTTAAAAATCAAATTTATTAACGGATATAATTTGAAAGAAAATTAGTTCTGCGTTTTTGTAAAATAATAAATTACTTTAAATATAAGGCTTTCACTACCCATTTTGGTAATATATAAAAAAGTACTGAAAAAACAGAAACATATGAAACATATTTTTATGCTAAGAAACTGGATATAAGTGTTTTCATTTAAAACAAAGAACTGAAAAAAGTTAACAATAGATTTAAAAATGAGTTTTTTTTTTCTTCTAAATGGAAAGGGATATTGTGCTGTATATAAATCACTTTGATTTAAGATCGTTACAGTTGAGATTTTTTCACTTACTTGCTAAAGTTTTTTTTCCTATCACAATGGTTAAAAAAAAAAAAAACCACCACATAATACTAAGATTTTGATTAAAATTTTAGTTCAGAACAGTTATCCATTTTTAAAAACTAATTTTTTTCTCAAACAATATATTTAACTTATATTAAAATTCCAATGGTATGAATAATTTGAAGGACAATGAACGCATTGCATTAAGAAAGGGAAAGAAAATTTCAAATATAGGAAATATTTTTAGACAAGATAAAGCGCTAATCAAACAATCCAGTGGCTTTGTGACACGTTTTAGAGATACTAAAATAATCTCTACAAATATCTCAAACTTGAATCATTCCTCTTTATTTGCAATCAGCTAAATTCGCTCAAAAGATATCCTATCAGAAGGTAAACTGCAAGTCAAAGTTAAAAAAAGGTCTTGCTGACGTATAATGATCAAAGTTCATTTTCACACGGAGATAATAAAAAAAGGAAGAATATTAGAAATATCTTTTTGTATTCATAATTCTTAATAAAATATTAATATATAATATAATTCAAAAATAAATACTCTATCCTTACATGTTTTGTAAAAACCTGTATTAGTATGAATGTGTTTTTTAGTTCACAAAACAGAAAAAAAAAACACAAGAAAAAAAAATCGGAAAGATAAAATATATATATATTATATATATACCACAAAAGGGGGAAAAAATCGAAAATAAAAAAAATCTTTTAACACACATGCATTAAACTAAATACTTTTATTAGGCAATAAAAAAGAAATTATTTAATTTTTAATGGAACTTTGCTTTTAAAAATAAGTAAGTCAAATATTTATATCAGAATACAAATAAATAAATAAACATAAAAATAAATTCATTACAAATTTTTTTAACTAGAATTACGAAAAAAATAACGATAATAATATTTATCGTTGTTTTGCAAAGGAAAAGCAAACGATAAATATTATTATCGTTTGCTCTTTTCGTAATTCTAGTAAAAAAAATTTGTAACGAATTTATTTCTAAACATGCTCGAATAGAAAAGAAGCCTAGAACAAATAAAAAGAAGAAGAAAAATAAAATTAATAAAATCAAGCATCAAGATCCATAAAAATTGTTTCTTTTCCTGTTACAAATTTAATATTCCTAGAACTTTAAATTACATATTTCTATGCATTTTATACCATAAATTAAAAACAGGAATTCTTGCAAAATATTTATTTCAATATTTCTTCTAAATGCGTGCACCATATTACTGTTTCTTTCTTTGTAATGCAGCTGGCAAACACTTAGACAGCTTGGTCATGGATGCCTTAAGGCAAGCGCTGCACAGACGTTACTCACTTTGCATTATCCAGCGGGCGCGTGTAACTTGAAGATAAGTCACGGACGCGGAGTAACAATGCCCCCGCAACACTCTACGATCCTATTAGACCGGGACCTAATAGGATCGTAGAGTGGTTGGAGTTTTGGAGTGGTTGGATTCCAAACCACTCCAAACATCCATGGCACCGCCGGGACTTGAACCCGAAACCTATGGTACCGAGCGCCAGCCACTCGGCCATTCAGGCTCCATATATTACTGTTTAAATTTAGGGAGAACTGACTTCTAATACGAGCTGACCTGTTTTGTGTTACCCTAAAATTTGTTTGCGGGCCATACAAAAAAGCCTTGACAGTTACATTGTTTTTCCTTTATTTTTATATTATTTAAAAATTATTATTTGTAAATAATTGTATTCTGATATAAATATTTACTTTACTTATTTTATTTTCATAAGCAAAATTCCATTATAAATTAAATAATCTCTTGTTTTTTTACCTAATAAAAATCATATAATGTTTAAATAATATCATATAAAAGCATATGAAGAATTTGATACGTTATATTACATTAATTTGTTATATATTTTAGTATTTAGTTCACTTTTTGTGGTAAATTAATAATTTTATTAAAATATTAAAATTAAATAATATAAATTTAAATAGTGTAAACTTCCTTTATCAATTTTTTAACATTAATAATTTAAATTGAGATAAATCCTATGTTTATAATATAAAGTAAATCTTTAAATTATTTTTTCATTTTACTTTAACTTTAATTATTCACTTTTCGTAATATTTCTTTTTCTTAATGTTAATAAATTAATGAGAGATATATAACAAATATTCATTTTATTTCCACTATGTTTCATAATTCCGCCTTTCAATTATTCAATTATTATTTTTTTTTTTGTATTACTTACATTAAAAAAATGGCGTTTCATTACTTGAAGAATAATAAGACAGTTATCAATGTGTGCTTAAAATGCTGAAACCATACATTGTGAGTTAATTTTTTCTGCCATAAATAAAGACAATTCCTACTTTTTTTTCACTCTATTGCAGAAAGTCCTTTACAAATAATTTTCTTCGGTTTTTTTTAAGTTTATCTGGCACCCTCTATGGGTAGATATATGCAACTTAAATCTAACGAAACTAAAATTAATTAATTAAATTTAACGAATGAATTAATATTTACAAAAACTGTATTAATATCCAGTGTCATCCACTACAAGTTAAAAAAATGTATTTGAACTCGAATGGAGGAATAACACGTGTTTTATGAACGATTGAACATTTGAACAAGATACATATAGGGAGAGTGTGAGCTAATAGAAGGAATTGAATAGAAATAGAACAAAGTATATGCATTAGTTATTTGCGAAGAAAACTTTTTTTTTTTTTTTTTATACAACAAAATTTATTTATTTATTTTCTGTAGTATTGAAATAATGTAAAATAAATCTCTCCTGTTCGTTTTTGTTCTCCCTCATATGCTTCTATATCCACAATTCCAAGATCAAAGTTAACGAGACCCCTTTTTCAAACAAACGAATACTTCTCAGGTTATTTCACCGCCAGACCATCACAGCAAAGCAGCTGCATTCGACGAACCTGGAGTTTCACAATTAGACAGCTGTGCAAGTTTGCGCTGAGTGTTTTCACCTGCTGTTAAGATGCAGTGCTTTTGACTCGTGCATTCGCAATACAGCTATATGCGAATGCTGTTTGTAAAATTTCTCTGGCAGTTTATGGAACGTCGTGGAAGTCGTAAATGCAGCAAACTGGCATGGAAACTTAAAAATAATCTGGAATTGCCTGATATTAGTTTGTTCAACTTTTATATTTCCGTTTTCTTATCGTTAAATGCGTCATATGGCATTATTTTCATTTTTATACTCACTAACCTTCACTTAAAAAGTTTATTAAAAGTTCTTAAACTAGGGTATGGATTTGCGCAATAAATAATAGCAGTTAAAATATCCAAATTTTTATTCATAATAATTAATAGCCCTTATCTTGAACCTTTCTTATGCATAAATAAATAAATACAAAAGTTGTTTTATTAGGTCACATTTTCATGCGATTCATGAAACTTTCGCCAGATTGCCCACAAAATTTTTCACAGAACTTTCGCCAAGTTCGTTTTTTTTTTTTTTAAAAATACTAAGCAGTTAAATGTAAATAATTACACAAAAGCTCAGAACTGCTATTTGTATATATTTACATGAAAAGTGCGTTGTTAATATATAGATATAGGCATATATATACATATAAGTATATAGTATATATGCATACATACATATATAGGTATATATGTATACATAAATGTATATACCTTATATATATATATACATATATCTGTATATATTCATTATACAAAAATAAAATACATATACGATCTAAATAAAACGGAACTTGTTTATATAAAGCCAAGTTATTTAAAATGTAATGATTGGTTAAGTTATGACATGTAATCTTTCTCATAATCTATTTATATTTTTCATTCAGGAAAAGATGTAGTCGTTTTAATGCAATTATCGACAATTTTTTTTTCTGAGAACTTATTTAGACATGACATTTAGAACACAGACTTTTAGCTTTACTTTATTTACTTATTTAGAACTTTAAGTTACACTATCTAAAATGTAACTCATTTAAAAATTTTTAGTTTTAATTTGAGAATACGACTTATTTTAGAATACATTTACGTAAAACCCCCCGCAGAAATACTACATTTACAGAAATGCTAAGCAAAATATATAAAGAATTTTAACGTTTTTTTTTAAACACATTTTTAATTGGTTGATTTTTCCATCCAAATAGTTGGAGTCTGTATTTGCGAACTTTATACATCTTTGAATCTGAAATTAAAAATTATTTTCCCTACAAAAAAAAAACCTTAAAAAAGTATTATTATGAATTGCACAATCTGTGATCAGATTGGAGAGGCCATATTTCGCTTATGAATTAATCTTGGTGCATGAAACAAATTATTCTTACATAAGCAACATTTATTTCCTACAGCATTCTACATTCTTTTAGTATTCATTATAAGTGCTTTTAATGTCTACTCTCTCACCAAGCCAAAGTTTAGACCAAACAAAAATGTGTATTAATAGAATTTTATTCATTCATGCAGAATTAATTATACATTGCATCATGGAAATATAATTTTGAAATAAGTATAAAAGCTCTGCACCGAAGTGGCTAAAAATATTTTTAGAAACAAATTTTGTAAATAAAGAATTTAATCAATAACTGTATATTATGTGTTTATACTATTACTAAATGATCATTGATGCGATGTAGTCATGCAACGTAGTCATATCTATTATCAAACAAAGCGAAGTGTTCCCAGTGAATGTATTATCTTTTATATATATATATATATATATATATAAATTCTCCTGTACATGTGTTTGTCACTGAATTCCTTCTAATCGACTGGACCGGTTTTGATGAAATTTTTGGTGTGTGTTTGACAAAACATGGAGAATGTTTTTATGTTATCCCCCTTTTGATGTTTGTCGCCACCAGATGGTACTGCAGTCTATCAACTTCTATACCGTTCAACCCATCGCTATGAAAATGGGTAATAATGTGTATTCGATTATGGAAAATAGGTTCGCGCTATCCCCATTAGTGCTACTTGCCACCAGAGGGTGCTGCAGCATTTCATTTTATACACCGTTCAAAACGAAAGTTAGTAGGCACATGTATTGGAACATGGAGAATATATTCGCGATATGTAATTTTCTACAATGCAATTTTTTTTTTTCTTTTTTTGTGTGTGTGTGTGTGTGTGTGTGTGTGTGCAGGGCAACGTATGCCGGGTTTTGCTAGTCTGCTATAA
Source organism: Caerostris darwini (assembly GCA_021605075.1). Classification (NCBI taxonomy): domain Eukaryota; kingdom Metazoa; phylum Arthropoda; class Arachnida; order Araneae; family Araneidae; genus Caerostris; species Caerostris darwini. The sequence continues at coordinate 113,638 of BPLQ01005143.1, forward strand.
GTATTGAGTTCTTATTAAATATATGTATTGCATGAACGAATATTTCCTTAAAAAAGTTTCCATTGCTTCAGCAACGAATAATAAAAATAAGGTACGATGTATACCTTATTTGTAAGCCAAATTCAAATTAGTTTGAATTAATTGTAAAAAGGCAAATGCTTACTTACAATAAAATCAATTAATTATCCTACAGTAAAATAGAATTAAATATTTTAAACAATTTTTTAATGCAAATTATGGTAAAAGTTGTTTCAGTATTATTTTAATTTCTGTATAATCGTTTCTAATAAAGCACTAATGCCAGATGCGCACGATAAGATGATGCAGTAACTACACTACGTAAAAAATTAGTTGCTGTATCATTTTGCTTAAACATGATAATACTAAAGAATTAGAAAAGAATTCTTAATTTTTAACTTAATATTTATTTTTGATAAATGATAGTTTAAATATATTTGTATCTAAAACAAAGATTATTGTATACTCTATACTCTATACATTTCATGCTTATAGCCATCCTTTTTATTTTCAGGACATCCGATGCAACATCTTCTTTGATCTGGAGTCTGAAGATTACAAACAGGTATAACTATTACGAATTCTCCTTCTTCATTAGCGCAACAGCCCCATGGGGGGCCAAGGCCATCTGCTTACTGGAAGATTCAGAGACAGGAGACGGTTCCTTTTCACAGGGTAGGGTCGTCAGACCTACGCCCAACATCCATATTAGAATACTACTATTACACCACACCACACCACAACACTGTGCCTAGATATGAGTTGCCGTTATACAGCTTGGGACTGATGTGGGTGAGGAGTAGTCTGATTGAGTTCTATGACGCTCTACGGCGATATTAGACTACTACTACTACTACTACTACACTACACCACACCACATCACTATGCCTAGAACTGAGTTACCCCTTTACAGTTTGAAAATGATGTGGGTGAGAAGTAGTCTGATTGGGCTCTGTGGCGCTCTACGGTCGTATGAGACCGGGACCTACGGCTTAAAGTGAATTCCGAACCACTACAAACATCCATGGCACCGCCGGGATTCGAACCCGATACATGTGGAACCGAGTTCTACAGAGCTAGCTACTCGGCCATCAGGCCCCTGATTATATTAGACTGGGAATTACAGTTTAAAGTCGATTCCGAACCACTACAAATACCCATGGCACCACCTGGACTCCAACCCGAAACGGCAGCCTGATGGCCAATTTGCTACCGCTCTGATCATTGGAACCCTAGGCTTCAGATTTGGCTGGAGGTGGCATGGATGTTTGTTGGGGGTTTGGAACCCATGTTAAATTGCAGGTCCCGGTCTAAGAGCCTAAAGTGTGTACAAAATGACCGTAGAGTGACAAACCAAATCGAACTAATCCAACCCGAAACCTGTGGGGCCGAGCTCCAGAACGTTAATCACTCAGCAATCAGGTCTCATTATTACGAATTAAAATCGTATATTACTTTGATTTGATTTTCACATTATAACATTATGGTGTTCCTTGTTTGAATAAATTATTTTCTTATTTAAAAAAATAACTAATGAACCAATTCCAAAAATTTTTAAATTGTCCTTAATTGAATTCACTTAAGTAAATGACACTAAACAAGATTTCTTGTGGAAATAATACTTATTCCTTTCTCATCGAATTTATAGCATGGACATGGCTAATTTATTACATGTTACATCAACACAAAGGAAAGTTTCTGGAAGTAAGGGATAACTCAGGGATACAAACCTTGTTTTTCCAATTTAAAGACCATCATCATCATCAGTGGCTCAACAGCCCCATGTTGGGCCAAGGTCGTCAGCCTATTGGTAGACTACGAGACGTTTTTCTTTTTACGGGGTAGGGGTGTGAGCCCTACGACCAACACTCAACAGACATATTAGACTATGGTCCTGATGGCTGAGTGGCTAGCGCTCTGAGGCTCGGTACCACAGGTTTCGGGTTCGAGTCCCGCAGTGCCATGGATGTTTGTAGTGGTTCGGAATACACTTTAAACTGTAGGTCCCGGTCTGTTTAGCCTAACGTGGGCACAAGGTGACCGTAGAGCGACAAACCAAGCCATATTAGACTAGACTTATTAGACAATCCATAAATATCGTAGTTCCGCCCGGTATCAAACCCCGGATAATTCGCATGTAAAATGAACGTGATAACTACTACACTATGGAACCCACACGAGGCAGTTAGTTAGTTAAAAATATTATTCTGAAAGGGTGATTCTTCATTTTACTTGCAAAAGGAGTCCGTGGAACAATAAAGACCGGCAGATTTCGAGACCACAGATGTTTTTTTTACGGGGTAGGTTTATCAGTCCTATTCCCAGAGCTCTACTGTCATATTAGACCGGGACTAACGGTTTAAAGAGGATTCCAAACCACTATACAAACATCCATGGCACCACCGGGACTCGAGCCCGAAACCTGGCACCTAGCGCTAGAGTCTTGTCACCAATACTAGTAAATGTTATTTAATAAATGCATTTTCTTTTGGGCAGAATGTTTCAATATTTTGTGCTTTCTTCAGCAACAGATTTATTATTGCTTCAATATCTAATTTTTGACTGCATGATTTTAACTGTCAAATCTTTACGAATGTAATTAGAAAATATTCCTTTAATGAAATAATTTACATCTAAAATCTTCTTCCTCTAATGCAGCCGGCAAACACTTAAACAGCTTGGTCTTGGATGCCTTAAGGCAAGCGCTGCACAGACGTTACTCACTTTGCAATACCCAGGGGGCGCGTGTCACTTGAAGATAAGCCACGGAGGCGGAGTAACAACGCCCCCGCAAAGCTCTACGATCCTATTAGGACCAGGACCTACGCTTTAAAGTGGATTGTGAATCACTACGAACACCCAAGGCACTGCCGGGACTCGAACCCGAAACCTGTGGTAACGAGGGCCAGAGCGCTGGCCACTCGGCCATTCAGGCCCATTTGCATCTAAAATACAACTTCGGATTTTTTTTATTTATTTCTTTGGCAAAATGTTTAATTTTATCAATTCAATCTACATTATTCTGCAAATCAAATAGAGTTAAAGTCTATTGATTGATGATAATAGCTCTACTTAAGGTATATGCATTGTTTAGCTTTATTATTCATCTCATAAATAGTTGCTTTATCTCTCAGTAGGCAAATATTAGTTTTCCGTTTTATGCATCAAACGTTTGTGAATCGTTGAAACGTTTTTATCAGTCGTCTGTGAATCACGAAGTGAATATGATTCACTAGGTCGATTCATTCTATGCAATCGTTCTATGTATATGTATTCAAAATAGCAATTGTTCATTATTAGTTAAACAGTCTGAATACTCTAAACGTTCTATAATTCCCTTGAATTAGTTAGTTGAGATTTTTCTGTATCATAATCTCTAGCTGAAAAAAGACTTACAATTCGATGATGAATTCCGAAAGAAATTCTGTCTAATTCGTGATAAAAATATTAAATCGCATACATAAATTAAATACAGTAAGTAATAACTCCGTTGATCGAAAATCTTTGATTGGGGTTTTGCCCAATATACTTTCTGAAGCACTTTTCTTTGCGTGCTGTTAAACACATTGAAATGGAGACTTTTTAAAGTATTTTTTAAAATATATCCAAATATATATTTTTTTCTTTCTAATGCAGCTGGCAAACACTCAGACAGCTTGGTCTTGGATGCCTTAAGGACAGACTGCACAGACGTTACTATCTTTGCATTAGGGGCGCGTGTCACTTGAAGATAAGCCACGGACGTGGAGTAACAATGCCCCGTAAGGCTCTAAGATCCTATTAGGACCGGGACCTACGGGTTAAAGTGGATTCTGAACCACTACAAACATCCATGGTACCGCCGGGACTCGAACCCGAAGCCTGTGCGCTAGAGCGCTAGCCACTCGGCCATTCAGGCCCCATATATATTCAAATATACGGATTGGAACAAGGAATAAGGATATTGGGAAACAGAATCTGGATTTGGCTGTTCAAAGCGACATGGATGAAGAGGAAGAGGACGACGCAAGTTGCGATGGATAGGCGCAGTTGAAGAAGTTTTTGCTGTACTGAAGGTTAAGAATTGAACGACCCTTGTCACCCAGAGGAATGCATTTAAATCGCTTCAAAGGAAAGCCTTGGCCAACTCTGGGCTATTCGTGCTATTGATTATTATTATTATTATTATATCCAAATATGCGGAAAATTACATTCAGACTGGATGGCGTTTGAGGTGTTAAGGTTCTTGCCTCGTGAGTCGGACTATCTGATGGGAGTGTTCCGGGTCGTCTCCCATACGATAAGAAAATGTGGGGTAGTTCCCACTAAAAGTTCTCCCGGAAGGCACTGCCCTCCTTCTTCAGCTTCACAGAGCCGAGTCAGACTTCTACCAACGGGTGCTCCATCACAACAGAAGCTGCCCTCCATTTCCCCCTTTATGAAAACGCATGGGTTCATGAATTTAGTTTAGATCTTGTTGTCTACCAAGTGGGATAAGAAACAACAACAACAACAGATTTATTATTTGGAAATTGCACCTGATAGATGAATTCTTTGCAACATAATTTTAAAAAAATACTTGGGAATTAAAGTTTTATTAATGTATAATTGATAGCATTTTTGAAAAACGAAAATATAAACAAAAATCAGCTGGTACTAGTTAACTGTGTCTCTTGTAAAGATCTTTGAAAATTAATATATAATTAAGATAAATATATTAAAAGATGATATAAATGAGATCTTATTATATATTCTTAAAGCCATGTTATAATTAATATCAATTCTAGAATTCTCCAAAACATAATTGAGTGTGCTGAGATAAATTGGTACAATTGGTACATACCAACAGCACAATTGGTACATACCAATTATACATACTGGTGGCATACTGGCATCTACATTTTTCAATCTATTTATTGATAAATGCAATTATTTAAAAATAAAATAAGCACTTTTCGATAAACATTCTTATTAAGTTTTAAAATATGCTTATTGAAAATTGAGATTTTGAAAATATTTAAATTTATTAATTAATTATAATTATTATTTTAAGAATATTTTGCTTCAAATATCAAAATAATCGATATGCAGTTCTGCATTACACGTTCTACAGAGCTTTCTGGAATTATCCTTAAAATGAAGAAAATTTCTTTGCTTTTTTACCTCTACTCAGCCTTTTTCACACGAACAGGATATGAACATTTATTTCATTGTGGCACATTTATTTCATTACGACACATTTATTTCATCTAACATCGTTTTAATTAATTCACGCGCAACATTGAAGGTCTGGGCAGGAACAAAAAACGGGTGTTCTAATTGGGGCAAACCTAATGAAGGAAATCAAACAAAAGAATATTATGTCAGCCGACAGGTTAAGGTGAAAAGGATTCATTATTTTCATATTTCCTGGTGAAATTGGAACACTGTTACGCAAAGTAAAAAAAAGTTTTTGCATTTACAGTAAAACCTTATTTGTACGTTACAAATCATGTCGATTTTTAAAAGGGTAATAATTTAATGAAGGGTAAGATGAAATAATGTCAGTTTTTTTTCTTCTTTTATTTATCTTTAAAAGTATTTTTTTTTTTTTTTTTTTTTTTTTTGAAATTTAAGTTTAAATATATATTTTTTTAATCTAATCCCATTAAATTCATCTTCCGAAAACATTCTAAAAGTTCGTCTGCTTTTTGCGAATTAAGACTCAGCAAATTATCGCACTGCAACAGACAAGTTGATTGGTTATCATAATCCTATATTATCGTATTTATATGCAAGATTATGATCATATATTATCGTATTTGCATACAAGATTATGATCATATATTATCGCATTTATATATTTATTTCAATTATCATATTCTCATTTGAATGAATCTGAATAGATCAATGTTAAATAAGATGAAAACGCAAAAATAATCTTAAAAATCAAAATTTTAAATATTTATTTTTTTTATTTTAAATTTTTAAAAAATTTTTTAAACAATTTCTTGATACAGGAGGATTACTGGAAAACTGGAGAGAAAAATTATAACTTTTCCTTTTTCAATCTTTTCTTGATTTTATTTTTATTTATTTATTATTTTTATTTATTTATTTATTTTTTATTTTATTTATTTATTATTTTTATTTATTTATTTATTTTTTATTTTATTTTATTTATATTTATTTGATTTTGTTTTATTTATTTATTTATTTATTGGATGTTATAGAGTATTTATTCTAGATTAAAATGGCTGAAAGTGAAGGGTTTGAAAAATCATAACTTGTCCGTTTTCAATCTTTTCTTTATTTTATTTTTCTTTCTTTCTTTCTTTTTATTTTATTTATTTATTTTTTGGATGCTTTAGAGCATCTATTCGAGATTAAAACGAGTAGATTTAATAATTATTTGATTAATTAATTATTTAATAATATTTTGTGACATCAAATTACGCAACGAATAAAATTCATTGAATTTTACTATTCCAGCAAAAAATAAATTATAAAAATAAATATATCATTAGAATATCTCTTAGCAATAACATGATTTGAAGTCTAATCGCATTAGTTTGTAAGAACTGGATCAATCAGGGATTTTCCGGAAAGAAATACTATTATCCTGAAGTTTCTTTTTGTTTTATATAATTCAGTCTTTCACTGGACACTCTATATATCTATTTTTCGGCTTTATTTCCTTTATTATTTAAACTTTCAATTGCAAAAACAAAAACTCTGTCAATGATATTTTTCACTGCCTTTATATTTTATAAATTATTGATTTGTGATGAAAAACCTCGATTATCAGTTCATCTCTATCGTTAATGCGTGGCCTGAAGGCCAATTGGCTAGCGCTCTGGCATTTGGTGCTTCAGGTTCGAATCCTGGCAGTGGTATGGATATTTGTGAGTGGTTCGGAATCCACGTTAAACTGTAGGTCCCGGTCTAATTAGCCCTCGTGTGCATAAAATAACCGTAGAGCGACAAACCAAACCAAACAATCGTTAATGCTCGTTTTAGCTCGGTCTCTAACCCTAGTTTATAAGCAAGAGATCTCTGTGTGTATTTCTAAGTATATTAAAAAATTTTTGAATCGATGAACTAAATGTTGTTGTTGTCGTATCCTCTGAAGAGTACAAGAGAATCCAATATCGTGGTGATTCCGAATAATAGTGACTATGTTGACTGCCAGCTCGGAGTATAAATCCTCTTCCGAGGGATGGTCCAGACAATGCACGGCGGCTGCAACAGCTGGGCAATCCAAGACAGGATGAAAATTAAGTTCGACATCAGCACGGTTGCCCCATTTTTGGTATTTTTGAACGCCATCAGCAGACATTTTCATATTTTTGGGGTGTTTCATCCTTACTCTTGTGAGAGCAGTAGCTGTTATTCTGTCGACATTGAGTTCTGCCATTTGGTATTTCGTTTTGATCTTAGAAGGAAATATAAGTTTATATTTTGCAGAGGCATTTACATCTGAAAGGGAAGTAGGAATGGCTGTCTGATCCAAACTTTTGCCATTTTTTGCCAGCGAATCTGCAATTTCATTCAATTCAAAATGAGCACGTATCCATTGAAGATACATTCTGTGTAAGAAATGGATTTATCATTTATTTTTTTTTTTTCTAAGGGTAGCTGGTAAATACATATTAGACAGGTGTCTTTTATGACATAAGCAAGGGCTGCACCGACGTTACTCACTTAGCACTACCCAGAGGGCACGTATAGCTAGATAAGCTAAGGACGCGGAGTAACACTACTCCCGCAACGCTCATGTTAGACCGGGACTTATGGTAGATTCCGAACCACTACAAGCATCCATGGCACCGCCGGGTCTCGAACCCGATACCTGTGGCAGCTAGGGCCAGCCACTCGGCCATCTAGCGGATTGTTCTAAAAGAGATATAATGTTCAAAATCGTACTTGAAAAACCTTAATTAAGATTTTATTTAGCCTGTAATCTTAAGTCAGGGAAGATAGTAATTGCATTCATTGGTAAACTATAAAATAACAAGTAATATAAAAAAATATATATATTTAAGTCAATTCCTACTATTTTTTCACTCTATTGCAGAAAGTCCTTTATCAATAGTTTTCACTTGTTTTTTTAAGTTTATCTGGAGCCATCTATGGGTAATATATGCAACTTAAATCTAAAAAAAAACTAGAATTAATTAATTAAATTCAATGACTGAATTAATATTTGAAAAAACTGTATTCACATCCAGTGTCATCCACTACAAGTTCAAAAAAAATGTATTTGAGCGTGAGTGGATGAATAAAAAGTATTTTATGAACGATTGGAAATTTGAACAAGATATATATAGGGAGAATGTGAGCTAATAGAAGGCATTGAAATGAAGAAAGAAATCATGCTGTCAAAGTCTGGTTTTTTAATAACATTTTAATGAAACATTAATAACACTCGTTATTTTATAGGTCCTAGACGATATAAAGCTATGCATTCTTGCTACGAATCTTCAGAAATACAAAAGCCAGTGCGAAAAAATGCGACATATCATCGAAACAGGTATAGATTTCCGGAAAAGGCAAGTTCGGTAAGTTAATCTGTTTTGCAATTATTTCAAAGAAAAACCACAATGTTTGTCGTAATCTAGCAGTAAGAAACGAAAAAAAAAAAAAACCTGAACAAATATTAACACAATTACATAATAATTTCAGAAATAACCACTCGTTCTTTAAAAACATTTAACCTTGAACAAAACGTGAACTCCACACCTACCAAAATAAAGTGGTTGTTCTAGGGTAAATAAATTATTATAAAAGAAATGGGATCTTTTAAGCCTTTTGATTTTAAGCCAGAAATTGTTTTGCGATCTCTCTCTCTATCTCTCTTGTGAATTCTAAAATTATTATGAACTTGAAACTCTTGTGAATTTTCAAATTATTATGAACTTTAAACTCTTGTGAATTTTCAAATTATTATGAACTTTAAACTCTTGTGAATTCTCAAATTATTATGAACTTTAAACTCTTGTGAATTTTCAAATTATTATGAACTTTAAACTCTTGTGAATTTTCAAATTATTATGAACTTTAAACTCTTGTGAATTCTCAAATTATTATGAACTTTAAACTCTTGTGAATTCTCAAATTATTATGAACTTTAAACTCTTGTGAATTTTCAAATTATTATGAACTTTAAACTCTTGTGAATTTTGAACTTTAAAAAGTATTATGAACTTTAAACTCTTGTGAATTCTCAAATTATTATGAACTTTAAACTCTTGTGAATTCTCAAATTATTATGAATTTTAAACTCTTGTGAATTCTCAAATTATTATGAACTTTAAACTCTTGTGAATTCTCAAATTATTATGAATTTTAAACTCTTGTGAATTCTCTTATGAACTTTAAACTCTTGTGAATTCTCAAATTATTATGAACTTTAAACTCTTGTGAATTCTCAAATTATTATGAATTTTAAACTCTTGTGAATTCTCAATTTATTATAAATTTTATATTATGAATTGTAATTTTTAATCGAATCGAAAAAAATGCTCAAATTTATTTATAATGAAATAACAAAAACTACATAGTTGAATCTTTGCTTTAAATAGCTATTTTCAATTGAAAGTGTACAATATCGTTTTTAATAGAACGAAGCTTCTTACAATGAAATAAGTCATAGAAGAGAGTAATTATTAATAAAAATTATTAATATTTAAACGTTTTCTCATCCAAAAAAAATGAGAAATTCAATGGTTAATAATTATAATATATTTATTTACTCTTTGGTCTTCAGTACTATATATAATATTTTATCGTTTATTATTAACCAGATATGATCTGGTGTTGCCAAGTAATAGGCAATAAAACATTTTTTTAGTAAATTTTTTTAAGAAAATATATCTTTGTAGGGATTTTAAGTAACCCACCTTAAATAATAAAAAAAATTACTAAATAAATTAATTACTTTTATTCAAGAATACCAAATATTTCTTTTAGTTAGCCTTTATTTTTTAGAATAAGGTAACGTTAGTTTTGAAAATAAATTGAAAACTAAAATTCGAAATGTTCTACCATATTTTTTAAAAATTACTTATCAATAGCACGTGAAAGGAAATATCCTGGCGCCACCTGGTGGCGAAAAAGTTCGTTGATCCTAAAAAAATAAAGTTTTCATTTAATTAAAAAATAATGAATACAAATTTTTTGTTCGTAATTTTTGCTGCGAATTTTTATAAGAAAATAATAAATTCGGGGAGAAAAAAAGCCTGAACTAGTCAGTGTTAAGCATTTTAAGTTATGTTGGTAACGGTACAGCATCAAAAAAAAACCCAAAAAAATCACCGTTTTTTCCATCCATTTTTGGTATGGACCTTGCCATGGTGGATGGGCTTTCCACTCACAGTGTCGCAACTGTTGAATGATTTGGAAATCATTTTTCCCGTCAAAAATCCGAAACAATCAAGCACATTGAACACTACAGTTGGTTTAATGTGCAACTCATGCCAAATACGTTGTCATTTCGATTCAAAATATCATTGGTTGCCGAATTCACTTTATTTATGTCGCTTACAGCGCCATCTATTAAAACACTTTGGAACTTTTTGATGCCTTACCGTTTCCCCCTTCTTCAAGTATCTTCAGTTCGAATTTGAACTCATTGTGAAGAGTAGTAACCATGGAAAAGTAATCCAAGTTAATCGAATTAACTTGGATTACTTTTAGCAAGCTAAGTTGGATTACCTTTTTTACCTGACCGAAAATTTGCGAGAGCCTTCGGGCAGGTCGTATGAAACTTCTTGGTCTTACCTGACCGAAAAAAAATTATTTACCTCTACAACGATGCCTTACAATGTAATACTTATTTTTTAATTAACCACATATTAATCTCCTCTTTCACTGCATAAGCATATCACTCATCAAAAGTAATATTCACAAAATTTTGCCATACAATATAATAAATACGCAGGAGACATAAGACAGAATGAGAAAAAAAATTATAATCAATAAAATAATGAAAGCAGCATATAAATCTAACGATAATATTATTGCTGTTGCTTGTCCCACTTGGTAGACAGCAACATCAAGACCAAGTCCGTGAACCCGCGTAGTATCACGGAAGGAGGGAAGGGCAGCTTCTGTTGATGGAGATAATAGATAAAGTCTAATGACTTTTTAGTGTTGTCAGCAATAAGCCCAAGACTTTCATAGGGGTCACAGAAATAACGTTGTTTTAACATTGTAGATTATATGTCTTAGCGACTGTTCCCTCCAGACATGATTGTTGTTGTGACTACTCCTGCAGTGCGGGATGGACATCCCATCAGAAGGAATTGAAAAAAACATCTGACATAAACCTTAACAAAACATTTTTTCCTTTGATATAAATTTACTTTAACGATATAATATTTTTTGCCTTAATAAAAAAACATTACAACAACCTGAATTGTTGATTTTTTTTAAAGCTAATACATTTTTTTCTCGTGTCGAAGATAATTTCTATGTACATTTTTAATAATTTTTTATACTATTAATTGTTATGTCGTATTCATTGTGTTGTGAACAGACAATAAAAAAAAGCATAAATCTGGTCAAATCAAAGATATATATAGGGAGAGTGTCAGCTAATAGAAGGAATTGAAAAAAAGTTTACATTTCAATCTTTTTTCACTTAAAGAAGAAATTTCTTCGTGTGGCTTTCTTTCTTTTAAGATGAAGTGTAACTCTTCCTCCCATTTACAGATCGATTTTTGTAACAAATGTTCTTCCTATGGCGTTTAGGCATGCTAACTTTCAAGTTAATAGAAAAATGAATAGCACTCTTTGCTAAGAAGTTGTCTCTTTATTCCTATAATCTCCAGCGCGTCCCTCGCGTAGAAAAAGTAGAGAGTAAGCAGGGTGGGCGACCAGATTGTAACTAGGTATGATTGGGTGGAGATACCTGAGGCACAGGTTGGGGGGCAACGGGCGTACCTTTACATGGAGTTGACACAGGTGGTTTTAAGAACCACTATACATACAATCTTAATTTAACACATTTAAAAAAATTAAAGCATTAAATCCACTTTGCACCAATTATAGAATATTAATAAATAAAATGAGAATAATTAAAATTTGTTGAAAACACCTCTCGCTTGCCCAAAACAATTAAAGCAATGATCGAAAAAGCTAAAGCTAAGGTACAATTAGGAGTCCGTTGACGATGCCCAAAAAAAGTGTTCAGGTTGGAGAACTCTCAGCTTTATTGACACACACATAAACACTACACACATACAATTAGAGACATACAACCTGGGGCACCGATTAATACATTTGAAGACCAGTAATTATAGAACGGGAAGGAATCCAGGTTCTAGCAAAACCCCAATGATGAAACTCAGCTAACGAGAAGGGTATATTCAGCAATATACTTCCTCCCTAAGAATCTGTAAACCAACTAATGCTCTACTACACAGTGCCTAGAGCTACTACTGCAGCGCTGTGGTGCATTCGATGCGCAGGTTTGGGGTTCAAGACCTGACGGTACCGTGGATGTTTCTAGTAGTTCGGAATCCACCTTAAACCGTAGTTGCCGGTTTAATATGACTGCTGCTACTACTACACCACACCACATCACTGTGCCTTGAGCTGAGTTGGTCCTTTACAGTTTGGGAATGTTGTGGGTGAGATGTTTGATTTGGGTTCTGTGACGTTCTATGATTATATGAGACCGGAACCTACGGCTTAAAGTGGATTCCGAACCATTACAAATATCCATGGCACTGCCAGGATTGGAACCTGAAACCTGTGGTACCAAGCGCCAGAGCACTAGCCAATCGGCCATCAGTCCCCTTAACTATTGTTCTAAATATATTTTCTGTTTAATAAACTAAACGTTACTCTGCGGGAGAGCAGATTGCGCTGTACTTCCTCTCGGGTGAGAGTCTTGAGTCCTATTAACCATTTTTCCTGAATGTCACAGGGCCAGTGTGTAAGAGGCAGTGTATAAGAGGAAATACGTTACACATATTAGTTCCATTTCTTTTAAGAGTCGTTATAATAGAGAAAGTAAAGGCAGCAATTTATCCTTGCTGTATATATTTTAACGAAAATTAAGTGAAGAAAGGAAATCGGAGCAAATGAGTTACTGGAAGGAGGTTTACGATTTTTGTTAAATCATTTGATAGCCAAATTGAATACGTATAAATATCTCTGTATCATCTTCAAATACAATAAATGCTCTGAAAATTATACTTATTGGGGACATTGTTATATGAAATTTAGCAATGTTATATTGTCACTTAGTTGAGTTCGATCACTCCCACGCCCACAGCTCTAAAAGTTGTAATCATCGTGACAATGTATAATACATGGGGCCTGAATGGTCGAATGGCTAATGCTCTGTACCACAGATTTCGGGAGTCCCGGAGGTGCCATGGCAGTTTGTAGTGGTTCGGAATCCACTTTAAACCGTTGGTCCCAGTCTAACAGGATCGTAGAGCGTGGCGGAGATTTTGTTACTCCGTGTCCGTAGTTTATCTTCAAGCTACACGCACCTCTTGGGTAGTGCAAAGTGAGTAATGTCGGTGCAGCACTTGCCTTAAGGCATCGAAGACTAAGTGACTGCCAGCTGCATTAGAACAAAAAAAATGTATAATAAATTAAATTGAAAAACGGTTTCACAGAATTTATGTTTTTCTTATTGGAGAAGAGACGTTGCGTTGTTGTTGTTTCTTATCCCACTTGGTTGACAGCAACATATAGACCGAGCCTACGAACCCATCTCATGAAAGGAGGGAAATGGGGGCAGCTTCTGTTGTGATGGAGCACTCGTTGGTAGAAGACTGGCTTGGCTCCGTGACGTTGAGTATTTTACGGGTATGGTTGTCAGCCATAACAGTCATATTAGACCACTACTACTACTACCATACCTCGTACACCACACTACATCACTGTGCCTAGAGCTGAGTTGCCCCTTTACAGTTTTGGGAAGGATGTGAGTGACAGAAGTCTGATTGGGCTCTGTGCCGCTCTACGGTTACATGAGACCGGGACCTACGGCTTAAAGTGGATTCCAAACCACTACAAACATCCATGGCACCACCGACATTTGAACCCGAAGCTTGTGTACGAGCAGCAGAGGTCTAACCACTGGGCCATCAGGCCCCCAGTGACTTAGACCGGGACCTACGGTTTAAAGTGGATTTCGAACCACTACAAATATCCATGGCCCAGCCGGGACTCGAACCCGAGTAACAACGATCTGACACTCGTCCATTCAGGCCCAGAGAAGAGATGAAAATGCTCTATCCTTCGATCGAAATCTAAAGAATTCGTATATATCCTAGGAATTCAATTAAAGCTCTGATGATGATGGCGTGCGATCTGTGCGGCTCGTGGAAGCGCTGGGAGGAGCACAAGAACATCGTCTGGAGTCTGTACAAGGAGTACTTCAACCAGGTCAGAAAGCCAGAGATTGCATTTAGAGTATTTAAGGAATTCATTAATTGAAAATGCGTGTTCAATTATACAGATATTTCAGTTTCATATAGTGAGCATGAAAAAATAATCTATCTAGAAAAATTATTGGTAGTAACTTTATTGTGGATCCCAGAACTTTGTTGTACCTTTAGAACTTTATTGTAGTTTTAGAACTTTAACTTTATTGTAGATTCCAGTACTATAAATATTCAGCGAAATGAATTACATTGTGTGAAAATTAAAGCAGGAACATGAATGAAAAAAAATCTACAATTTGAGTTATTTCCTATTACTTATACAAGATTAATTTTTACAGACATATTCTTTGTGGAAAATTTAAGTAATTCTTCTTCTTCATTGGCACAACAGCTTCGTGGGGGGGGCAGCGACTTGATGGCCAAGTGGTTAGCGCTCTGGCCTTTGGTATCGCAGCCTCAGGTTCGAATCCTGGCGCTGGCAGGGCTGCTTAGTGGTTCGGAATCTATTGTTGATTGTGAATTGTATTGTGTTGTATTCTGAACTGTAGGTTCTGGTCTGTTTAGCCCTCGTGTGCACAAAATGACCGTAGAGCGACAAATTAAACCATGATGGGCCGAGAACGTCTGCCTTCTGGCAGATTTCGAGATAAGAGATGTTTTCGTTTTACGGGATAGGATTGCCAGCCCAACGCCCTACAATCATGTTAGACCGGGACCTACGGTTTAAAGTGGATTCCGAACCACTACAAACATCCATGGCACCGCCAGGATCGAACCCGAGACCTGTGGTACCGAGCGCTAGACACTCGACAATTCAGGCCCTTCCAGACATGATAGTATACCTCACACGCTTTTTTGACCAGTGGAAATTTTAAAATTTTATTATTTAAAGATTGATAAACTACAAATACCATAGAAATTATGACATCTGTAATATTATTTTATTAAAAATGTGTGTGTCTTAATTTTGTGTTTGTGTTTCAGGGTGATAAGGAGGTGAGTTTCGGCATAGTGACACCCGCCCACATGTTGCGCACGAATGCTGAAAGTATACCCAGATATCAAGTGAGTAGAGCTTTCTCCTATATAGAGTTAGTCTTGAAGTGAATAAATGAATTTTTAAAGCTTTTGCATTTCAAATTTATCACTTTTAAGAATTATGGTTCTGTTCATAAGGCCGTGTATAGGTTCATTCCCACCGAGGCGTGAGACGGCGACGCGTCACGCGGCAGGGAAGAAAATTTTTTCAAACCATTCAAACGGAAGCGTCAGAAACCGCTTTACGCCTAGTGAAGTTCCAGTTACTTCTACTACATGGCAGATCTACTATTGGCTACATCCAAGTCAACATAACGCGGCAAGCATTTCAGAGTTGAAAGTTGGTCAACTCGAAGCGGTGGATTTCAACCGGTTGCAGGCGAACGCGGCGAGGCTGGTGATTGGTCAACGCTTCACGCTTGAACGCCTCGGTATGAACGAGCCTTATGTTTATTAAAACATCATCTATGTATATATTATATATATATATATATATATTATATATATATATACCTACATGCATGCATGCATGTATCTGTATCCGATTATATGCTGGTATATTTAAATATGTATGATTGTATGCATACATTTTTATGTATCTATAAGAGTGTACATGGTTGTTTATGAATACAAATTTAAGTATGTATGTATTGTATGTGTAGAAATAAGTACACATGTTTGCTAGGATATTGTCTTTATATATGTATGTATTTCTGAATGTTAATATTTGTCATACTAGTATATCTATATGAGACCTGATGGCCGAGTGACTAGCCCTCTGGCGCAATGGATGCTTGTAGAGGTTCGGAATCCACTTTAAACCGTAGTTCCCGTTCTAATGTAATTGTAAGGCAGACAACCCTACCCCGTAAAATGGAAACACTCCATATCTCGTAATCTACCAGTAGGCAGACATCCTTGGCCCACCATGGGTATGTTGCACCATTGAAGAAGTACGTCTATATATATATACACACGTCTGTCTATATATGCACTTATATATGTGCATTAATAATTACATGCATATCTATAGACAGACGTGTATATATATACACGTCTGTCTATATATACATATACACGTCTGTCTATATATATGCATGTAATTATTAATGCACATATATAAGTATATGCATGTATAAAAACATTGGTGTTATTTAAAAAGCAACAAATTTATCTCTGGGTTGATCAAAGAGTTCAAATAATGGTACTTTACCATATTACCATCTTTTGAAACTATTCAAATGATAGCCACCAGCAATCTGGTTTTTTTTTCTTCGAGATGCCACATTAAGATGAGAAAATGATTTTTTTTTCTACTGTTAAGATAAGTTTATGTAATGGAACCAATAAGATTGATTTATATAAGGTGCACTGAAGACTGAAAAGCTGTAGACAACAAAACCTCAGGAGAATATCATGTACTTCCTTGAAAAATATAAGCAAATTAATAAGAAAATAAAGCATTCCGTTAAGATGTGCTTGATTTTTGTCATATGACTTGTATACAACGTATGATTCCTCTCTTTTTTTCATAGATGTTTACAATTATAAAAAAATGTCGACAAGTATTACTTTCACTCGATTAAAAATGTCGAACTTTATTTTGAAAAAACGCCATTTGCAGGAAATTATATTACATTAATTTATTGGGAAAAAAGGATCTCTGAAATGTATGACTTGCTTGCAGGAATTATAGTAATCATACACACATACACCATCGAACACAACTTGTAAAAATGGTTTCAAACATTTTAAAAACGATGATTTTGACACAGAGAGTATGAAAAAGCATCAAAAAATTTGAAGATGTGAAACTGGAAGCATTACTGGATGAAAATCAATCCCAAACACAAGCGGAATCCTTTTGCTGAATTGAATGTTGCTCTCAACAATGGATTTCAACATTTACAGAAAATGGGAATGGTTCAAAAGCAAGCAAATTGGTTACCACAATTAAAAAAAGAGAGATCTTGAACGTGGAAAAATCATTTGTGAAATGTTGCTTGAAAAAAAAAAAAAAAGAAGAAAGATTTTTTTTGCATCGGATTGTTACTTGTGGTGAAAAATGAAAATATTGCAAGAATACTCGATAAAAAAGTCTTGGGTGAAGCAGGTCCATCACAGTCAAAGCGAAATACTCATTGTGTCAAGATTTGTGTATTTGGTGATCGACCTGATGGCCAAGTGGTTAGCGCTCTGGCCTTTGGTACTACAGGCTTCAGGTTCGAATTCTGGCGGTGGTATGGATGTTTGTGAGTGATTCGGAATTCATGTTAAACTGGAGGTCACAAAGTGTGCAAAAAAATTACTATAGAGTGACAATTCAAATCAAATTTTTATTCAGTGGAATTAGTGATATATTACGAGTTGCTGAAACTTTATTGAAGTTGTATACCGTGGACAACTAATGCGTTGGAAGCAAGCTATAGAGCCTGAACGACCAGAATGGGAGAATAGATACAACAAATTACTTTTTCATCATGACAATGGCAGATCACATATTGCTCAACCAGTTAAAAACTACTTGCAAGGGTAGAACTGGAAAATTTTATCCCAGTCGCTATATTCACCAGACATTGTGAATTCAAACTGCCATTTGTCTAGATCAGGGGTCGGTAACCTACGGCTCGCGAGCCACATGCGGCTCTTTGGATGTGAAGCTGCGGCTCTTTAGTTCCATATGCAAGTATTATTTATTTTGTCAAAAAAAAAACCATTTAAAAATCGTTTAAACATGCATGTAAGTAACGCAACAAAAGTGGACAGCTTTAAAAGAAATGCCGCGAGTTGAGGCACTTATATTCGACGCATGGAATAGTCTCCCAGATTGCTACAGTGAGGTGAAGAAGTTGGCATTTGGAGTGCTGACTATCTTTGGATCGACATATTCGTGCGAACAAGCGTTCTCTTGCATTAATATAACTAAAAGTAAAGTAAGAAGCCAACTAACAAATGAAAATTTAGAGTCGTGTTTGAAACTTAAAACAACAAGTTATGAGTCAAATTTATCCAAACTTTCTAAAACCATGCAAAGACAACGCTCCCTTTAAATTTGTTTGCTCAAATGTATGTTATTGTTTTTTTAATTTTAAATACAAGTTACATTGTTTAATAAAGTTTAAATTTTCTACTTGAATAACCATGCAAAGCCATCGCTCCCATTGAATTTGTTTGCTCAATTGTTTGTTATTGAAGTACAAGTTAGTGCTGTAAGTAAATGTTTGTTTTAATTTTTTACTTAAATAATAAGTAATTATCTAATAATGCCATATATATATTATCTAATTTGTTGTGAAAAACACTACTAATATATGAATAAATAATATTTTTTCTTATGAATAAATAGATTGGGTTTTTTTTTAAAAACTTTATTTATGCGAGTACTATTTATTGTTGACAAGAAAAAATTTTGTGGCTCTTTAAAAACTTTGAGATTTTGTAAATTGTAATTTTTGACTCTTCCGACTCAAAAGGTTGCCGAGTCGGAAGAGTCAAAGATCGGTCTAGATCGATGCAGTCAGCGTTTTCTGAAACAAAGTTCACTTCTTAACGAAATTAACGGCCTGATGGCCAAGTGACTGGCGCTCTAGTCTTTGGTACCACAGGCTTCAAGTGTGAATCCTGGCGATTGCATGGTTGTTTGTGAATGGTTTGTAATCCATGTTAGACTGTAGGTTTCGGTCTAATTAGCCTAAATTGTGCAAAAACGACCGTAGAGCGACAAAACCTCTTAACGAAATTTGACTGAATAATTAGATTGCCACTAAAGAACCAAACCTCTAGAATGAAAGAATGCATAAATTGCCTAAAAAAATGGGCGAAGGTTGTAACTTTAGATAGAGCATACTTTCAATAAATTTGTATTTCATTGTATAAACAAGCAGACTTTTATATATCTAAAAAAAAAAGGCAGAATTATATCTGTACCCCGATATATTTCATAAATTTTTGCATTTCATATAACTTTTTACACTTAATTTTTGAACAATTTTTTTAACGATATGCTTAAATTGGGTTACTTTCAAATTCTTAATTTTCCACAGACTGCTTTCCTGCTAAATGTCGTAACACCGATTTTCGAGCTCCTGTCCAAAGTTTTCCCTCAACTAAAAGAAATTACGAAAACAACACAGTAAGTTTGTCCATTACATTCTTTTTCTTCGAATAATTGCTCTAAAATATGTAAATCTAATATAAAGTTCATCCAATATGATGAAATGAAATCTTATACATACATTTAACAGATGTTAAAAACAAGTAATAAATAAAAAATTAAAAAAATTTTAACTCAATTCCTACTTTTTTTCACTCTATTGCAGAAAAGTCCTTCATAAATAATTTTCATTCATTTTTTAAGTTTATCTGGCGCCATTTATGGGTAGATACATGCAACTTAAAAAAAAAACCTAAAATTAATGAATTAAATTTAATTACTGAATTAATATTTGAGAAAACTGTATTAACATCCAGTGTCCTCCACTGCAAGTTCAAAAAAATGTATTTGAACATGAGTGGATGATGAAAAAGTGTTTTATGAACGATTGTAAATGTGAACAAGATATAGATAGGGAGAGTGTGAACTAATAGAAGGAATTGAATAACATATTTTCACAATTCGCTTATTAGAAAATTCAGAATCCAAATCGTTCCATTTTTAAAATTTAACAACACAAAGAGATAAGTAATACATGAATGCAAAGATGAAATGTCAAAGCTTGTTTTACGAATACATTGACATAGTTTCTTTAATCAGGCTAGTGTCAAAGTGATACGAAATTTCCTGTCAAATATGTTCCATTTCGAATTGATTGTTCCTCTACACTTTTAATCCTTGAGTGAAAATTGATTTGATTCTTTGAACTAATGATGTGAATACTCTGAGAATACAAGGAATTCATTTCATATTTTTTTAAATATTCACATAAAATAGTACTTATCGATCATCAATGTGTATGCCTCAATAATATGCAAAATATTTTTTATTGACTTGATGCCATTTTCCTTCAAAATAAACTAATGATATAAACCAGGGGTCTCCAAACTTTCCAGCTTTAGGGCCATACTGTTTGCTCCAGTAAGTACCGAGGGCCAAAATCGTTTTAATTTTTCTGCCATTATCTATAATTTCTAGACCAGTCGCCGAGTATGCGATGCGCTCTGAGCGAGCATACGCTTGCTAACTACAAACTATTGTCAGTGAAAATTCACAATTACATAAATCTCATTAGTATTTTTTTACGAGTGGATACCCCCGCGGTTTCATTCGCGTTAATTTAGCTTTTCCTTTCCTGAGGGATTTTCTGGATAAAAATCATATGTTTGATTCAGGATATATTCATTCCAAACATCGATATACATGCGATACACTTTATCCCAACATAACTACCGAGGGTAACCGCGGGATGTCAACTAGTTTATAATGTTAGTGGAATTCATTTCAATTATTTGTTAGATGTTACGCTTAAGCTAAATTTTCTGCGTATTATGCTTGCCATTGAGTTTTACCTAGCAAGTCAACAAAACCGAGTTATATTCATTCTATTTTTTTTATCCAACTTATTACAGCAACAATAAGCTATTCGCTGTCGCGGGCCGTAGTTTGGAGACCCCCTGATATAAACAATTACTCATAAAGTAAAAATTCGGTCATTTATCTTTAACAGTTTTGCTTTGCTTATCATTCTGTACAGCAAATTTTAATATATAGAGAGACCAGATGACCGAGTAACTAGTGCTCAGTGCCACGGGTTCCAGGTTCGAATCCTGGAAGTGCCACGGATGTTTGTAGTAGTTCGGAATCCACTTTAAACTATAGGTCCTGGTCTAATAGGACTATTGGCCTTAGGTATGACAACCCTACCCCGTAAAAAAAAAATATCTCCTATCTCGAAATCTGCCAGCAGGCAGACAGTCGTGGCCCACTATGGGGCTGTTGCGCCGATGAAGAATATATACATATAGGGTGATGGTTCGTGTTTTGGTTTTTTTTTTTTTTAATGAAATAAACGTACTTCTTTTTTAGCCATTTTTAATTACTCACTACTGTTTTTGCATTAACTAATTATTCTGGGTTACATAGACATTTATCGCCATTTCTTTCTCTTGCTGCGGCATTACGAGGCTAACCGCTCTTGCCCACTGCCAGCCCTGCTCTGAGGGGTCCTGTCCTCTTCTCCTGGGGCCAAGGTTCAAAGTTCATTACTCCCACGTATAGACAACTCTCGATAGACACATACCGTACTGGATTCGCAGACAAACAAATCCTGCACACACACACATATATAACAGGTGGGCTGAAAAGTTCGTAGGCTGACACATAGATGCGCTACTAGTATTAAATCCATATGATTTTTAGTTAGCTCTAACCTTCAAAAGACACGTGTATAAATTGGACAGCTGTTGCACTATTAGCATGTTAGTTACAGCATTTTTAGTGAAGTTATAGCATTTTCAGTGTTCATCACGTGCAGTCCACTCGGCTGACTGTCGATTGGACTCCGGTGTGAAATGATGGAGCCATGTTTCATCCATTGTCACATATCGACGCAAGTTTATTACGATTGAACAGCTCCAAGCACTGCTTAGAATCATGAATTCGTTGTTGTTTTGGGTCGATTGTGAGCTCTGCGCGGCACCCACTTTGAACAGAGCTTTCGCATATCCAAATATTCATTCACGATATGTCCAACACGTTCCTTTGATATCTGTACGGTCTCAGCTATCTCAATCAACTTCACTTTACGGTTATCAGAAATTATTTTGCGGTCTTTTTTGATGTTTTCGTCGGTAACAGCCTCTTTGGGCGTGCATCGTCCTCGATGCTCATTTCGCCTCGTTTAAATTTAGCAAACCACTTATCTGCGGTTAATTTGCCTGGTGCAAAGTCCGAATAATGCTTATCAAGCCAAGCCTTGGCTTCAACAGTATTTTTTTTTTTTTTTCGTCAGACACGAAATTTCCTTTTTATCCATTTTTTCAAACTAACAAAAGTTGCTTCACTAAAAATGCTATAACTCCCATACTAATAGTGCAACAGCTGTCAAATTTATACACGTGTCTTTTGAAGGTTAGGGCTAACTAAAAATCATATGGATTTAATACTAGTAGCGCCATCTATGCGTCAGCCCATCTGTTATTCAACCGAACAATCTTCAATGAAATACATTGTGCATACTTATTTTTACATGTGTGAAATCATGTGCATTCTTTTTTTTTTTTTTTTTTTTTTCAGAGATAATTTAGAATGCTGGAAAACTTATAAATGAGTGATTCATCGAGGATTTGCAATTTTAGTCAAGTGCCAGTGAGAGTGAAGCATCTCGATTTTAATCTACAGAAGAAACTGAATATCCTATATAAGAGCAGCTTGAATTTCGTGAAAAAATTGTGTATTATATTTCATTTTCATTAAAATAAATATTTTATTCATTTTAATTGTATGTGTCCAAGAAAAACGACATGAATGATATTTATACTGTGTGTCTGTTATTCGTTTGTAAAAATAAATATCAAAATTTTATTTGCTTGCAACTTTCACGTACAAGTTTCCAAATTGGAAAGCTATTCTTACCACTTTTTTTTTGGAATAGTGGAGGCAAACACCAGCAGGAAATCTATTTCACATGAATGCTTAAATTGTGACCAGGCAAATCAAGTCTTGACTGTCTTGTACCGATTTAACTCAACTTAATAAAATAATAATAAAATCTCCATACTTATTTTTCAGTCGTAAAATCAACAAAGAATAACAGGCAATTTTTTAAAAAGATTACACATGTACATGTCATAATTTGGTTTACTGTCAATCATTTTAAGAATCCTCATAAATGCGCAGATATTTTACCATGTTATAAGTACTTGAAAAAGTGTTTTATTACACTAATTATCACATAATGTGAATTTAGCGTGATGACTTCACAGAGGATGAATCACCTTCGTTAGTGGTTTTCATATTAATGGGGACAACCTATTTTATACCAGATAAACTAAAAAGATGAGATCAATTAGTAAATTAACAAAAATTAAGAATATGGAAAATCGCATTGATTAGCATAAGAATTTCAAAATTACACTCATTTTCCTGATTGCTTTCACATAATGAGGAGACCGGGACAGACTGGATATAAAATAACCTCAATAACAGAAACTAAATTTTATTATTTGTTCCATATACATACATATAGTACATCATTTTCCCACGTAATCATCACTCACCTCTACACATTTCAAGGCCTTCAAAACGGTTTGTGTCGTTACTTTTAACGTTAAGCACACCGCCATTTCCACTCAAATAATGAGTTTATCGCTATGCGCTCATCTGACATTTACTTTCCACAGCTCAATTGCAGAAGCATTCTATATAGCTCAAGACGCGGGAACTAATGATAATAGTATAATTTGTAGTTGCATGGTTTTTCTTTTGAGTTAACAAATTTGTCGAAGGACATGCACACTGTAAACTTACTTTACGTAGTGGCAAGGAAAATTCGCTACAACTCTAAAGGAAACGAAATAAGGCCGTCTGATATGCGCTTTATTATATTTTTCCCATTACACAGTTGGCAAAAAAAAAAAATTTGTCTACTCTTTGCATAGAGTTCTACCTTCTGGAGGTAATGTCACACGCAACTGATTATTTCAACATTGATAAAATATTGGAAACTGCAGGAATACATAGAAATCTCCGGAAGTTAAAACCAAGAGTGATCGACACTTCTTAAAAATTTTGAAAGTCTGAATAGTAAGGACAGGCTGTGTATTTGTACATACTCTAGCATAGATGTGAAAAATTCTAGATCTCAACAATCATATCACTGGTTCTAATTAGCACATCTCAGGTTAGAGAGCGCAATTTCTATGTGATGTTTTTCCAACGTTCTATGAAATTCATGAGGAGCACACTTGTCAGAACACTGCTTCAATGAAGTTTGTGTTATTACACCACCAAGCTATTCAGTGGTTCCAATTTCAGGCGGAAATGGACGATCAATTAAAAGTTAGGGGTGCTGGTCTTTCTACTCGGTGGTGCCATTTTGAAAAAAAAATTCATTATTAATTCAATTTTTTCATTTTATATTAAGTAATTTAAAATTTATTTATTAAAAATATTTTTATTGCAATTAAAAATCTCTCCCAAATGACTTTTTTTCCTTATTACAATCTATGTTTGAATCCATTTGACTTGGTTACTTATTAATTTTTTACGTGGCAATTAATCAGGCATTGTTTTTGTTTTTCCCGTTGCGAGATCTCTAGTGACATTATTACAGACTAGTCTAGTTTCTTGATCTATCACCATGTATAAAAGCAATTCCCAGTCAACAGTTCAAAACTACAGAGCAGCTGCCATTCTCTTCGCTTTGTGATTGGTTATCAATATTTTTGGGACCTAATTAGCACAATGTTTCTAATAACATCAAAGAACCCCTTCTGGGTTTTCCAACAAAATTATTGAGGAAGCCCACTTTACATTTAATATTCATTATCCCATAGACAGTAAGATATATTTTTAAGCGTATATATTGCGAAGATAGAAAAATAAATAATTCCCAAGGAATAACATGAAATTTCAGAACACAATTACCCTGCCTATCCTTGATTTCCATTGTGGGTGACTACAGTCTACCATTGTATACAAAATGGAGCACTTTCTCCCACATTGAACGGAAAATGCCGAAAGTTTAATGGCAGAAATTAATGAGTCAAAAGCTATTTCAGTTGCAGAGTTCCTACGATTAAATCCTTTGCCACTGATTATTAAATAATAGAGGATTACATAATCAAATTAAAGAGAATTAAAAAAAAGAGAAATTCTGCAAAATATAGGCAGATTAAAGATCCTTTGCAATTTTCTAAACAGAAAATCTAAATAGGAGAAAAGAGAGTTACATGAAAAGTAAAAAACAAACAGTTCGGACATGGATAAAATTGCAATAAATCTATTAGGTAAAAATATGAGCAAGAAAGATACTAGGTAGAGCTGAAATACATTTTATCTTGGGTCACTACTAATTTGCTTGGGTATCAGTAAATTGACATTCTAATGGCAGCACTTTGGTCACAGAATCAATTGTGCATTTACAACGAAATAGCCACTCCATTCATTTTACCAGATTGCGAAATTATTTTAAACAACTTGTACAATCCAGAAATAATCATTTAAAAGACCATTTAACATTCAATGACAGATAAGATTAATAGAAACGAGCCACATTCAACAATTGAGTGTTTAATACATGCAAAGAAAATGCATCAAACATAATTGGTAAACTAAATTAGAAAATCAAATTTAAAAAAAAAAAGCATTTATGCCTAAACATAAGCCGGTACTTACGTATTAACGCTACCTTGGCTTCATTTGCTCCAATAAAGAACAATCTTGTTCGCACGCGCTCGCAATTATCTTTTGAACGCCAACCGCAGCTACAGATTTTGCGGTTTTTAAAATTCTGCTTCCCTCAAACCAGTTGTCTTTTCTAAGTCCCACATGATAAGCACACTGACTGAAATTGCATTTCCAAAACTTACGTTTACCAAAATAAAGTTTCATGTCATGGGAATTGAGACATTTTCGTTTTTTTGGTAAAATATTTCGCTCCTGAAAAAATAAAATTGCATCTTGTTCTGTTTCTGGCAAATCCCAAATACGCATTTTCGTAGTCAAAAATCAGCAAATCTGTAGCTGTTAGATTGGCGCCACTTAAAAAACGCCAAATCTGTAGCCAAGGTAGCGTTAATACGTAAGTACCCATAAGCCAATTTATTTTGACACCTAATTTATAGCATGAAATCAGCCTGCAGTACCATTTTTGCACATAGGATCAAAATACAGACAATTTTTTATCTTTACAAATCATTTCTCATCAATAAGTTTGTATACGTAATAAATTACGTTTATCCCAGTACAGTCTTTATAATTGAACTTTAACAATAGACTCCTTATGTATCTAATGACAGTTTTTCCCCCTTCTATTTAACTCCTTAATCATATCCATTAATATTTACCCACCTGGAGTCACAAACTATTACAATATAGGAAAAGATTTATTAATGACCACACAGTTAGTAGGTCCACTAAATTAGTCAACAGTTTTTAATAAATATGACATATCAAAGGAGGCTGTCTTAACGTACCTAAAGTGGATGCATACATTTAGTTAAAGTGCTGATTGCCAAAGTTATTATAAAAAGAATTTGGTCGGTATCTTTGTGCAGATTAATACAATAAAGTTGTTGGCTTCCTTAAACAATTGAGTACTTTTTATACTGACAATTTTAATTAGAATCTCAAAAACTTTTGTGTATTTAATATACATTTTACGTTATATTAAGATTAATTTTTGTGAAATCATTAAAATTTTTTAACCAGAAAGTACCTGAAAATTCTTTAAAATTGCTTCTTCTGTATTTAAAATTCATATGAAACAAATAGTTCTACAAGTATTGATAAAAACTCATTTAGTATAATATACTGTACAGGTTTAATTCATTAACTATAAATGTCTGTATACAACAGTTTTATAAAAAGGTACATAAAAATTTGAAAATAACCACTTTGAGAAAATTGCATTTAAAAGCAAAAATGTAACATTAAATATAGCTTCATATATGATATTTTTGGATATACTTTCCCATTTCCTGCTTTTAAAATTTTTACAAAAAATCATTGGATTTTATTCTTATCAAGATGTCCGAGTGCAAAGATGGTTCAATATGTATAATAAAATATGTACATATTACGTTAAAAATATGTAATAAATCATATTTGATAATTCCAAATCAAAAATATCATTTCCACTTGTTTTATGTGCGAAATAGTTTAATTTTCAAGTTTTGAGTAATTTAGATTGTAGAAATCTTTCAAAATTGTCTACCTGACATCCATAAGTTGCATTGAAGAGTTTTTGTTATTACTCTTTCCTTAGATTTATTTTTACAAAACACTTACCATACATTATGGATTGTATCCGTAAATTGTCAGCCTGCTTCCATCACTTAAATTAATTTTAACCCACTTTTAATTGAAATTTTTTCCTAAAGTAATAGATTGTTAAAATGGAAATTTAAGTGGATAATTTTCCTAATGATAATCTCAAAATCAGCTTTTACAAACACTCTAAAAGTAACAAACCCTTCTCACCCCTGAAGCCCCTAATTTAATAGTAGTGATGGAATGAATAATGGAGGCTATTTTAAACTACTAGATGAGAAGTTCAGCATTAAAAATTTAATTCTTTGAACAAGGTAGGTTTGGGCAAAATAACACATTGAATTAAGTATTTAATAATGTCTAAAATAATTCGACTATTTACTGTGAAATTATTTTCCACTTCTAATTGGTCCTGTTAAAAAATATTGAATTTGTCAGTTAATTACATAGCTAACTAATAAAATGTTTGCATGGCTTTCCTTAATTCAGATTAATCCTAAGTTGTAGTTTTTTAATTACTATCTAATATTATCCCTCCCCTAAATCTATTCCTCAGTGATATCATGCAGATCAGTTGCAGGTTGTTAAAATGGTTATATTGCATTTTAAAACAGTTATTAATTTGTATTTAAATAAAGTACATTTTTCTTGATGGCAATCAATGCACTTTGTATTTATATTATATATCAGACTGCATTTTTTGTACTAAATGTTACAGAAATATAACAATTTACAGAAACATTTTTACTTTCAACGTAATACCTAATAATTATTTAACTAGAAATGATTTTTACATTATCTTGCAATTTATCGGTAAATGCTACTTTTATCAATTTTTGGCCATAAAAGAGCAATTTTCATGTAAAAAGATATCACTTAAAATAATTTAATAATAAAAGGTATATTGAAATTGATTTCCTTATTTTTCGCAAACGTAATCAATATATATTACTAGAGCATAAATTGTAACCTCGCTATAAATTTTTAGACTGCAAGTATGCATCTATTGCTACAATTAGGAAAATTTCTATTAGATAATATTAATAAACAAGTCTATAACAAATCAAAATTATTTTACTATAATTTACAGGACACATCAGAAAATACCACAAATTAATAAAAGGAAACTCATTTTATTGAGCTTTTATTTCAAAATCTTACCTTTCAAGCAGAAAAACACTTGAATGCAATGTTACAATGTATTTATTTTTCTAAACCAAAGCTCAAATTAGATTACAAATATAGGGATAGCATCCCAATAGAATACAAAAAAGGAAAAATTAAGGGAAAAAAAAAATGAAACAGCTATGATCATTTATACATGTATTCATAGGTGAGCTAAAATTGCTTCTTTTATTATAAATGAATCAAGAAAAGTTTTAGACACAGTATGGAAATCACAAACACAAGGAAATGATGTGCCTCACAGAAGCACAATCTTTGTTTTTTAGTTGTCGAAATTTTATGCACATTGTACGAACAGATATAATCAGGAATTTCTTGCAAAGTAGATAAAATAATGTCGATGGTGAGAAAGCAGTCCTGGACTTTACATATAATAGTAAAAACAGTGCTTTTATTTTCATGAAAACAAATCTTAAATAACCCTTCACAACACTGATTTCTACTCGAACAACATCACCTTAACTGTACAAGTCATCATCATTGTCCTCTGGAGCTGGTGTTGAGTTGTTGTTTGGGGCACCACCGCTGGGATTTTGAGAATTAGGGAACCTTTAATAAATAAAACTCATTTTAAAGCTTTGATCCAAAAAATAACTTTTTTGAAATATATATTTGGAATAGGGATTGCAATATCGGACCAAAAGTTCAATACCGGTATTCGGTATTTTTTTTATCTTAATACCGGTAATAAAAAATGTCATTGCCGTTGTCATTTTACTTATAATTTCATCCAAATTATCTTTTCTTTTTTTTTTTCAAAATTATCTAAAATCCCTGATGGCTTGGGACTAGAACTGAGCTTAAGTTTGTATATTCATAGCAATTAGATTCTTTCCTCTTTAACAAATTTGTGTCATGTTTCATTTTTAAATGTGTATGGAGTCCGCTTCATTAACTTTAATATAAATAATGAAACCAAACCAAAGTATTATCAACTGATTTTTTTATGTTCTTTAAAGTTATTCCTATTCATTATTATTTATGAGTATATATAATAAATCTGAAAAATATTTTGAATTCTAAAGTATGATATACAAATACAATGCGAATAACAAACTCGCCAATTTAAAAAATATCGAAATATTACACACTTTCTTCACAACTACAACCTTGTTTTCACAGATAAGAATTCACATGTAAGAATAAGAATTCTAAATTTCTAGTAAATACCGAAAAAACCGGTATTGCAATCCCTAATGTGGAATGATGTTAATTTTCAAAATAAAAAAATCTATATTTTAGATACTTGAGTTTTAAAATACAACTCTTAAAAAAAAAAAAAAAAAAAAATCCCTGTTATTTTTATCTCCCAATAAGTTGAAAAATGTTGATTTAAAAAATGTATATGTATATATATATACTTTGAAAATCATAAAATAAAGAACATATAAAACTTAAAAATAGGACATTTTCTATTTAATAAATAAAAAATAAAAAAAGAAATTTGTAAAATGTAATTGTTTTCAAATAATTTTTCTCGGATGAAATAAATATAAACAAAAGATATAAGAAAACAGTTAAAAAGTTTTATACAGAAATTATTCTTAAAAATAATCATATATAAAATTAAATAAGTGAAAAATATTAAAATGTATATTTTTATAATTAAAAAAAGTTCAATAGAATGTATCCGTAAATGCTTGGATAAAGGCCACAAAGACGTTACTGATGTCTCTATAGCACCTTGCGAATGTCAAGGTTTAAGACCACCAAGACAACTCATAGGTGCAAAATGATTGCATAAATATTTTTTCTATAATCATATAAAGTTTATAAACATAAAATATTTCTTTTTAAATTTTTTCCATACAATGCTAATAATTATTCTTTTAGATACTGAGTTTTAAAATACAACTCTAAAAAAAAAAAAAAAAAAAAAAAAAAAAAAAAAAAAAAAAAAAAAATCCATGTTATTTCCCCTCCCGATAAGTTGAAAAATGTTGATTTAAAAATGTATATGTATATATATATATATACTTTGAAAATCACAAAATAAAGAACATATAAAACTTAAATAGGACATTTCCTATTTAAAAAAAAAAAAAAAAAAAAAAATTTTAAAATGTAATTGTTTTCAAATAATTTTTCTCGGATGAAATAAATATAAACAAAAGAAATAAGAAAACAGTTAAAGTTTTATACAGAAATTATTCTTAAAAAAATAATTGCATATAAAATTAAATAGGTGAAAAATATTAAAATGTATATTTCAATAATAGTTTTAAAAAATCAATAGAATGTATCAGTAAATTCTTTAATAAAGATCACAAAGACCTAATCAATGATATTACTGATGTCTCTATAGCACCTTGCGAATGTCAAGGTTTAAGACCACCAAGACAACTCATAGGTGCAAAAGGATTACATAAATATTTTATTTATAATCACATAAACAGATAAAGTTTAAACATAAAATATTTCTTTTTAAAATTTTTTCATACAATGCTAATAATTATTCTTACCTAAAGTTTGTTCCGAATCCTCTACTTTGCTGTAATGTTTGAGCGAACATTTCATATTTTCTTATATCATTATCGCTAACAGATCTACGAGCAAACTTCATCGCTTCTTCAAAATGATCACGGCGTATTTCAGGGACTGGATCATAATCATCTGTTTCCTGAATAAAGAATAATATTAAAAAAAAAAAAAAAAAAAAAAAAGGAAATCAAGAATTGTTTTTGCTTTAAAGGTAGTTATTACTACATACAGAAAATCCTAATTGGGTAATATTTAGTAGTACTGGCATTTCTATTTAATTAATGTACAAATAACAGATGTTCAGGTTTTCACATGAAAAATATATACCATTCAACTTACTGATGCAATCAATTTAAGCTTCTATTGTCATAAATGCATATACAGAATTAAATTTGTTTGCATATTGCCCTGTATAACATAAAATTGTAATATTTTAATCAATCGCTTGCATTTCAGATATTACTAAAAATTTAATATAGCAATTTGGCCAATTAAATTAGTGAATAAACTCTAATATATTTTTTATAATGAAAAATAAAGAAATTCAAAACTAACCATAGCTGCTGCAGATTCTGGGTTTTGCTGTCTTTCTTTCTCTCGCCTGATTTCTGCTTCAATGGATTCACGAATAGCCAATTTACAAGATCTCTGACAAACTTCGGTTAAATCAGCACCACTGAAGCCTTGTGTTACTTTAGCAATGTAGGTCAATTCAACATTCTGAAAGACGAAACAAAACGATTAAAAATATTTAATTAAAATACAGCATATTAATTTAAAAATGCACTGATTAATTCTACAGATATAGTTTAATTTGAAAGCATGCTGTATAACTATGTTTAAATTTAAAAAACCATTATATTTTTATTGCAAATATATATTATAACAAGTAATTTTAACATTACAACTATTTATAATTAAGATAAATCATAAATACATTTGTTTTATGCATAAATAATATTTTACCCTTGCATAAACTTTACAACATTTAAAATCATAAATTTATTGAATTACAAATTAGTTAAAATGTAACTAAAATATAGTAAAAGCAAAGTATTATATTTGAATACAACTAGTATATATAAAACAAATTAAGACATACAGGGGAGATAGGAGATTTTCTTAGGTTAGCCTTTAATATAGATTCCCTAGACTTTTCATCAGGTAATGGAATGTAAATAAGCTGATCTAAACGTCCAGGTCTCAAAATGGCTGGATCAATAATGTCAGGCCTTAAGGAGAAAGATAAGAAAAATGAAGTTACAAAATAAATAAAGACAAATCTTAATTTTAATATGTATTAAAATATACAACAGTAATTACTAGTAATATATACAAATTTTCTCTTATTAACTATTCTTGAAATCTTACTAGTATTTTTTAACAGATTTAAATATAAAAAATTTTCAACTTCTCTTGTTATTATTTGTTATCAAAGAAATGTTAAGAGACCTAAACTGATAATTATGTGATGAGGCAATGTTTGGAATTATAAGGTTGATAAGGTAAAAATTTCAGAAGTTCCAAATTCATTCAACTTTTGTAGTCATTTTTTGCAGTGTGAGGCCAAACATTATTTTGCCAAATAATCACACTGACTATTAAGTAATGCAAGTTATTTAATGAGAAAAGCTCATTTTAAATTCTCAAATGTTGACAATAAATGTTTGTCTGTAATTTAGTTATTCACAAGCTGTTCAAAATAAATTACCCCTTCCATATCCCACCAAATCCTTTTTTACTGTAGGAATAGGTTTTTACTTTGGGCTTAACCAGTCTTTTTCTAGTAGCATTTGAAAAGTACCCATTTTTCATCTCCAGTCAACTAAACATTTTAAAAAAGATCTATTTCAATTCTTGCATATCAAAATCAAATTTCAATGTTTATATTGACTTCAATTTAGGAAATACTTTAAATTTAACCCAGTACTTTACTTGGGCCTGAATGGCTGAGTGTCTGGCGCTCGGTGCTACAGGTTTCGGCGGTGCCATGGATGTTTGTAGTGGTTCGGAATCCACTTTAAGTCGTACGTCCCGGTCTCTTATGACTGTAAGAGCATCACGGAGCAGAAGTCAGACTTCTACCTACGGGTGCTCCAACAGAACAGAAGCTGCACCCCTCTTCCATGAGGGACACGATAACAACAGTACTTTACTTGTTAATTTGGTTACGAATTATGGTTTCATAAAACATTTGATTAAATGTTTGTCAATTCTTAGACTTTGCAACTTGAACACAAAAAATAAGCTCCCTATTATATTCCCTTGACAGAGACCTATTTATCTTTTCAAAGAGTTACAATTCTTTTGATGAGGAACCAAAGCCAACATTAGAAAATGTGATAATTCTACTTGCTCAAAAATTAGTAACTAAAACCATACTAAATTTGATTTCAATCAAACTGAATTGTTATGCACTGTTTAAAGCTATTATGTGCTAGTTTGGACGGGGGTTTTATCAGCAAGACCCTAACAATGTACAATTTTATACCAAAGTAAAAATCAAATAGAAATTTCAGAAAAGGAAAATCATGTCAATATAGAGATTGGGGCAGATTTTTACTGTACATCAGATTCATGTTAACTGAGAATTACCTGTTAGTGGCCCCAATAATGAAAACATTCTTTTTACTACTCATACCATCCATTTCAGTCAAAATTTGGTTAATAACTCTGTCGGCGGCACCACCTGAGAAATAAAAGCATTCAATATAATGAAAATTTTAAACCAATATAGCTAAATACCATATAATTCTCTACAAACAAAGGAATGCATCACAAATATATAATGTGTTTTTAAGTTTTTGTTGCAACTTGTGAATGTCAAATTTATACTAAAACAACTTATAATTTAATACTATGCTGAAATCTAACATTTCATAACATTACACAAAAAATGCAAGATTTTGAGTTATTTGGACACACAAATTTTTAGCACCTGAAGTTATCTAAATATTCAACAAAAAGTTTAAGAAAATAACTCATGACAATTGTGATGTTTTCTATCATAAAAATATTTCATTTTATTAATTCTTCACAAATTTAACAACAGTTATATTAAATCTTCTCTAAAGAGAATTATGTTGTTAAATAATTACAGCTTTAATGTTTCAGACCTTGTTAATATTAAGTAGTAGGAAAATAATCAAATACATAATCTCTTTTTACATATCATATTGCAATATTATTACTAGCCAGTCTTAAGACCTAAAAAAAAAAAATAAATAAAAAAAAAAAAAAATTTTTTTTTTTTTTTTTTTTTTAAACTAGATTTTCATACTTTTTCTAGTTTAGACCTTGAATTAAAATCTTGTCAAATTATGCGACAACCAATTCATTAATTTTGATATAGATATTTATATAATACACATATCTACATTTTAATACCTTGAAATCAATTGATCTCCTTAATAACATAAAAATTTGAATTCGAGGCTAGCATTCAACATTTTAAGTAAAAATCAATTTTTATTTTACAGATAAATTTCTTTTTCATTTATACTTACCACTCATTAATTTTACTTTTAATGAAACAAAGTGATTAAATACAGCACTAAATTTTTAATAAGGAATTATTCTTCTAATTAAGAAAATCTTTTTAACATTAATCAACATACAGAAATAAGAAATGTATTTGCTTGTAAAGATTTATTAAATTTACTTAACAAGTTATTACTAAAGCCACATTCACACCAAGGCCTTGGGCAACAATCTCAAGCTTCGCCATCATGCTCTGAGGTTAATGATTGACTGATGATTCATGCCTTGCAGTTTAATACCTTCATGTGAATGCAGCTTAATTAAAAAAAAACTTTGCAAAATAAATTTTTTTTTCTTCAATATTTATGACTTATTATATTTATTTTTTAATACACACATCAACTAGAAGTTTTCTGACAGAAATAAAAATACCTGAAAATTGATAAAAAAAGGATTTCATTTTTAATGAAGATCAGGAGTTATCTTCATCGTTTAACTTCACAATGAATTTTAAATTTATCACAACACACACATAAAAAACGAGAAATCAAATCAATTACCAGCATCTCCAACACTGCCACCTCTAGCCTTAGCAATAGAATCTAACTCATCAAAGAACAATACACAAGGTGCAGCAGCTCTTGCCTATAAAAACAAGCAATAATTAAAAATACTTAGAATTTCTGAATGTCTTTAGAAAAGTTATACGAATGCTAAAAAGAAATTACCTTATCAAAAATATCTCTGACATTAGCTTCTGATTCTCCAAACCACATAGTCAACAATTCTGGACCCTTGATGGAAATAAAGTTGGCTTGGCATTCATTAGCAATGGCTTTGGCTAATAAAGTTTTACCACAACCAGGTGGACCATAAAATAAAACACCTCGAGAAGGAGTCATGCCGAATTTCAAGAATTTGTCTGGATATTCCACAGGATACTGGAAAAAATTAAATATAACATCTTTTGATCCAATTCATTGATAAATAAAGTAATAAAATAATCTAAAATAAATGAGTTTCAGTAACCTATATTAATAAATTAAATTCACCCAATTCTGATTAAATTTTTTGGTACTTACGTATTAACGCCACCGCAACAGAAGTTGCGCCAATAAAGAGCTGCCAATGCGCCAAAATAAGAGTGTTTTGAATCTATGTTAAACTCTATATTGGCCCATTTTCCATCGAAATCCGATTGACTACTTTGTAGGTGTAGATTGACGCCACTTAAAAACCGCCAAATCTGCAGCAGCGGTGGCGTTAATACGCAAGTACCAATTTTTTTTTATGTACCTTAGTTTAAAGCCACCACCTATTTAAAAAAAAAAGAAATCATACTGAAGAAATTAGTTTTACCTGGATCATTTCTTGCAGTTCCTTCTTTGTTGATTCCAAACCACCAATGTCATCCCAAGTAACACTTGGTACTTCAACAACAGTTTCACGTAAAGCACTGGGACTGCTCTTGCCCATAGCCCACTGAAATTGAACAATTTATTTAGCAGAAGCTTCATAATAAATTCTTAAAAATAAATTCCTTTTAATATAGTATAATG
The DNA here is from genome assembly GCA_021605075.1 of Caerostris darwini. NCBI lineage: Eukaryota > Metazoa > Arthropoda > Arachnida > Araneae > Araneidae > Caerostris > Caerostris darwini. The sequence continues at coordinate 149,697 of BPLQ01005143.1, forward strand.
AAAATATACTAAAATTTTTAATCATGACAATATAACAATTCATTCTAACTACACATTTTCACTTACACCGGAACATTTTAGTTTTATTAATATAAATTAAAATACAAATTAAATAAAAATGCATCTACAAAAATAATACAAAAGTTCCAAAATATTGCATTATTCTATTGAAGTGAACTATATAAAAAAGAATTTACCATACCCTAAAGTTGTCCATGGTGACAGCAAGAGAATTAAGAACTTCAGCATCGATCTGTTCATCCTCAAGATCTATCAAATCCATCTTTTCACGAATTTGCTGCAAAGCAGCTTCGGAGCATAAAGCGGCTAAATCAGAACCGACAAAGCCATGAGTTTCACCAGCAATCTGCAAAAAATATTAAAAAATTTAATCTTAAAGACAAAATTTACTAAAGAAAATTTAGAATCAAAATATATTGCTGAAATTAATAAGATATAAAACTAAATATATTAATATAATGCTTAAAAAAAGTTGTTTTTTCATCTTGAGCTGAGATTAATATCTGAAATTTTACTATTACCTTATTTTTCTTACTAAAATGGTAAAATTATATAAAAGGTAATAGTAATTACAAGCCTATATTTTTAATTAAATTAAATGAATTCAAGAATTAAGAAAATACCATTGAACACGTGTTTATTCTAAAATCTATTAAAGGGATAATTTTTTAAATGAAAAACTAAGATTTTACTTTTTCAAGATCCACATCTTCAGCAAGTTTCATATTTTTTGTATGGATACGGAGAATTTCTAATCTTCCAGTAGCATCAGGTATACCAATATCTACTTCACGATCAAAACGCCCTGTAATTTCAAACATGGTAATGTTAAACACAACATTTGAAATTAACTCACATTTAACCCATGCAAAAAAAAAAGGTTAGTAGTTTTCAAAAGTTGAAATTGTAGTTTGTTTATAATAAAAAATAATATCAATAATAATAATAAAAAATAAAAACTAGCAAATAAAATTAATAAAAAGAATTGCTTTAAAAAGTTTCACAGAATACTTTCATAAAAATGAAATATTTTCTATGCCAATTTTAATTTCAATACAATAAAATCCAATTTCAAATAGAATGCAACAAAAATAAGCATTTTATTCAAAATGTTTAGATTTAGAGGAAAAAGTAACATTTTGAAATAACTGCGGAACCAGGGTGCTGCAGATGAAATGTCAGATTTTGTGATGAAAAAATTTGCATATTTATGAAAACTGCCAGATGATGGAAGTGGTATTAATTGTAAAGATTTAATATCTCCACATGCAAGAAGAAAATCTCATAAGTGATAGCTGTTTAATTTTTGGGTAATTGTTCTGGCTATAACATAATTTCTGTTGCCCATTCTAACATAACTTGTAAATTTAAGAGGCCATGTATCAACAATCCTAAAAAATATCTTTGAGGAATTCCTTCTGTCTAAAACACTAGACTTCCATGTAACAGGCATATATGTTCCAATATCTCGATGGGAGAGATTTACTAATTGAAATATCATTAGATGCAGTACAAACCAATTAAAATAAGAATTATTGTTATTTGAAGTTCATATACAAAATATGACATTAAATCTGCAGAAATCTAAAAAATTGCTTATTAAACCCAATTCATTATGTCTTCAGTTTTCTTTATTAATATATTTAGATTTAGCAATCTCAATTAAGACCTTTCAGTAGTTTTTGATACCGATAAACAGACAACCTTACAGTAAATAATTATCAACATTGCCACAAAATTCAGATTAAAATTCCTATAGAAGTAATTTATATTATCAATTAAAAAAAAAACCTGAAGATATTTTTAATTAAATAGGATTAATTTATAGAGTATTTAATCCTATTAATATGTATGCTGAAATTATCTTTAACAGAGATTTAGAGAAAAAACATGTGCGTATTGCAGCAGTACATTTTAAAACGAAAATAAATCCTAGTACAAAAAAGGTAAAAAGCTTTATATGCAAATACTTGACTTAAATACTGCAATTTTGTGTTTGTGTGTACAAAAGCTATGATATTTTTTGCAGAACTGATGAAAGGCTTTCACCCCCTAATAAAGTTGAAACAGCAATGAACAAAAATAATTTTTTTTTTTTAAATTTCATAGATATATTAGTTTATCTTTAGTCCGAAATTGATCTTAAAATTTGTTATTTTTCCCGTAGAATTTAAAGAATCTTAAGTAGTTGGCATCTCTGCATCATGTATTAGGTTACTAATATTTTTTAAATAAATATAATTAATAATTATAAAAACATATATCCTTGCAATAATTATAAAAACTTATATGTATCAATATTACAATTAACCTTTTTTTTAAACACATTATGAATATATTTTGTAGATTCAATTAAGTTAAATGATAGTCGCATTTGAAAAAATTCTTACCAAAACGACGCAGTGCAGCATCGATGCTGTTTGGCCTGTTAGTAGCTGCCATAACAATGACATGAGATCGTTGCTTAAGACCATCCATCAAAGTTAAAAGCTGAGATACAATTCGTCTTTCTACTTCACCATGAGTCTATAAAAGAAAAAATTGTTTAAAAAAATTTAAATAATTAACATCAGTATTGCTGCAATTGCAATGCAAACATAATTTAGTGTACTCAAAATAAATGCAACATAATTTGAAGTATTTCAAAATGTATAAAATGTTATATACCATTTAATTTAAGATTTTAGTTTAAAAAGAAATCTTTACTTCCTTTATTTGTTTGATTCAATTTAAAATAGTAAATAAATGTTTTACAAATTAGCCATTGAACTCATTAAAAAGTCATGAGGAAAAAGAGGATCAAGAAGAATAACATAGCTAGATGATTTAATAAAGAATATATTTTCATAAATTATTTTTTAAAAAAAATTAAGATTTGCTTAGAATTTATTTACCTTCTCTCTCTTGGGTGCAATGGCATCTAATTCATCAATGAAAATAATGGCAGGAGCATTTTTCTCAGCTTCTTCAAAAGCCTTTCGTAGATTACTTTCAGATTCACCAGCCAGTTTACTCATGATTTCAGGTCCTATAAATAGTATAATTTTTATTAATTTATTTTGAAAAAAAAAAAGGAAATAGGAGAAACATCCAGAATTTTAAAGAAAATACGAAATCTAATAGATTTAAACAACTATATGTGTAATAAAAAAAATGACAAAATTTGTGAATATTTTTTTGTTGAAAAAAATGAATTAATATTATTTATATTAAATTTTTGACAGCTATTGTCAAAAGGCTAAGGAATAATATCTTATAATTAGTTACTCGAGCAAATTTATTCTAATTTTTAAGATAAAAAATATTTTTAAATAGCCACATAGTATATTGATTAGATACTTTTATTAAATCGTATTATACCAATATTTCAGTCCAAAATAAAATCTGAAGGAAAAAGTTACCTTTTTTTTAATAAATTTATTCTTAATTTTTATTATGATAAATGCCTGGTTAAACTACATTAGTACAGTAGCAATTCTTATGTAGAAATTTATAAATTTTGACAGAGGAATACAAACAGAGTAAAAGAACAGACAAAAGACAATTTTTTTTTTTTTAATCATTACCATTAAGTACATACAGTTTTTTTTTCTCTCCCCATGTTTTATTTTTATGTTCTAATTGGCATAACATATTAGTCCTGATGAGTAAAAATGTGCAATGGACTTCTGGAAACATTTTTAATGATAACTGTATGTGTATTTCACAGATGAAATCACAGAAAACTTTTAAATAATATGATACTAAAATATATGTTACGTCTTTTCTAATCTTCAAAGTAGTGAGAATGCCTAGTATCTTAACAAAACATCTCACCACTAAAGCACAGATTAGGTTAATTTAGGCCATTTAATGTATTTTTTCATAGAATAAACATTAAATATTAAATTAATATATTACCATTAATTAAAAAGAAAAAGGCGCCAGTTTCATTAGCTACAGCTCGGGCAATCAAAGTCTTTCCTGTACCAGGAGGTCCATAGAGCAGAATACCTCTAGGAGGCTTTACTCCAATGGCTTTAAAAAGACTGGGATGACGTAGAGGCAATTCAACCATCTCTTTGATTTGAGCCAACTGCTTTCTGCATCCACCAACATCATCATATCCAACAGCATTTAAAGTTTCTTCTTCTTCCTAAAAGATAATTTTCAGAATTGGAACTCTGGTTTTATTTCTTTGAACTTTGAAAAAAAAAAACTATTACAAATCCTTCTGAAATGTTTTTTAGTTATTTAATGGGTCTGACTTTTCTTATTAAAAAGAAAAAATACAGATAAAAAGAAAGAAAAAATATAGAATATAATTTAATAATAAAACCCTACTCCCAACAAAATATACTTAGATGATGAAATATTTTCTTAAAATTAAAAAATTTGAAATTTATATCTGAAATTTATATTTTGATCTTATATGTTAAAGGATATTTCCATAAGATTCTTAACTTGTAATTTTAATCTTGTGAATTAAAAATGAAAAAAATATGCAATAAATCTTAAAAAAATTGGATAATCCAAACTATTTTTAAAAATTAGTTTTATAATCAAGATTAAAATGAATCCTAGTTCTGTTTATTATTATCAACTTAAAAAGTATTTATAAGCATACATGATTTCAAGAAATTCCTATTTTAAACAAATTATTAAATGATTTTTATTGGGAAAATTCAACTATTATAATATGTTTTATTCCCTACCTCTCGCTTAATAGGTTCTCCATCACAATGTATAACAGTATCAGGGGCTACAATACAATAAGGACTAGGATCAGTCTCTACTACTTTAAACTCAACAGCTCTCATTCCTCCTCGCACTATGAAAAGATCACCCTTGTGAATGGGTCTGTATGCTTCCAGGAAATAGGGTTTTAAGTATACATCAAATAAGCTCCTGAAATACAAAATGGTTTTTTTTAAATTCACATATTAGGCAAAATCAAATCATACAAGATCATAACCTTTCCACTTTATATTGTAAAAACATCAGTAACTTAATGATTAGAATTTAAAAATAATTTCACACAATTTTATATATATCATAATTAATCTAGGAGAAAAAATGACTTTTTGCTCTCGATACATGCATGTATAATAACATCAACAGTCGAGCATCTATATTGAATACATCCTATACTTTTCAGAATAAATTTTATAAAGTTATTAAACCTAACAATTATACTAGTTATAAATGAGCAGTAATTCTATATTCTATTATGTTTCTTTGCACATAATACCTTGAAAATTGGTAATCAATGTTTACCACTATTTTTAGAACACAATCTTACACTAGATTAGAAATAAGACCTATCTTAATAAAAACTTGTATAACATTTAACAAATTAATATCCTAGTAATATATATTCTTTGGTTCAGATTACAGTGATAATAAATTTCACAAGTGATAAAAGACATTTATATTTGAATATGCCAAAATTTTAAACACTTATTTAAAATATATTTAGTTGTATATTCCCTAAGCACATTTTTCACAAATTTAAAAAAAAATTAGATTAAGACAAATGAGCATGTGAAATTCCAAAAAATTTGAAAAAAGCTGCAATGCTAATTTGAAAGTTTTGCCTAAAACTTATCACATAGATACTTAAATAAAACATACTAAATTCATATTAATCTATTAATTCATAAAATCTTCATTACTTTAAGTATAATCCAAATAAAAAATGGAAAAGTATTTAAAGAAAACAATTATAATTCTCTAAAGGCAATTACTATAAAAAAAACTTAATATAATTTTAGACTGCTGTTTCTAAAACGTTTAATGCAATTTCATTTAATTAAAATATTTCATCGTAGAGTAAATTAAAAATTGCTATAGTATTAAAAAAAATATTAAGAAGTACATAACTGAGAGGTTTTATATATACTTACCCTGTCAAACCTTCCACTGTGTCATCAATAGGCAAAACATGTATTCTTTTTCCATATTTGACATCTGGACAAGGTTGAATGCTATATAAAAAAAGCATAAGGATTACAAATAATGACCATTATGCACATTAAAATTTTTCAAAATATTGGAACATGAAATAGACAAATTAATTATTTTATTAATATCAAAATAGTTTTTAATATAAAATCCTGCAATATTAAAAATTCTGCAATCTACTACAATGAAAAATTAAGATATATTCAGCAATTAAGACATTTAATATTTAAATATTATTATAACTAATTTTCTTTTTTGTCCCCAAGAATACAGATTTAAGCCTCCTACAGAAGTTTCCTAATACTTTAAGTTCTTCAATTTAATAAGATAAAAAAAAAATTAGTATGTTCTTAGCTGGTCTAGGATTCATTTAATAAATAAGCAGAAATTCTACAAAAACATATTTTTTAAGCAATAAATTTTACTTAAATTTTTTATGGGTGTTAAAACAAATTAAGATAACGAAAAACTTTAGTTTTAGTAGAATCACCCAAGGCAATTCTGTTACCCTCTTTGTATAAAAATGTTTCACCAAATTGCAAAAAAAACATTCTGAAATGCAGTATTGTACAGTGAATTTTAATTTTTTTTTTAATGCACTGCCACTTTCTGATGAATAATATTTAGTTTTATTACACAAGACTAAGGTAATTCATCATTTTAATTTCTTTCTTTTTTTTTTAATTTATTTATTATAAACCATCACAGTAAATCACAGGGTGAACACTTTGAATAACATTAAAAAAGTAAAGAAAATTGAACAAAAATATGCACAGTAATTTAAATCCTTTGCAGCATCAGCATTTGATAGATATAAAATTCTTAAAGTATATAAAATGTTATACAAAATTTAGAAGCCTTAAAATATTTTTCTTATGGCAATTGCTACACTTAAAAAGAACAGCTTTTATCTTTTAACTATTCATTTCACTTAAATTATACTTATATGTTTAAACTTTAAAACAGCATCAATAAAGAAGTTGTAATAATTAACTAGAAGTAATCAAGATAAATGCTGGTCACTTAAAATCAAATATCTTATTCTAATGTAGAAGAGTTTAAAGTTAAAACACGAATTCATGAACATTTTAAATATTATAAGAATTTTGCCAGGTGAATTATACTTTATATATAATTTAAGAACGCTTACTTTACAACATCTCCCAATCTGATTCTAAGGTTATTTCGAATACATCTGTTCATACGGATTTTTTCATTGGGCACTCCATCACTAGATAAAACAATGCAAACAGTTTCTCTGCGTTTCTTTCCCTTCAGCAATATGGTATCCCCTCGAAACAACTGCAGCTCATTCATTTTTGTCTTTAAAAAAATATATAAATTTATTAATATGAAATAAATAAAATTTAAGATAATTCTACGAAAGTCAAGCATTTTAACTCATTTAAGAAAAATAACATTTAAAAAATTCAATTTAAAATATTATACATAAAATTAGTACTTTATGTCAAAATTGTGTAGTCTAATGCATTAAAAATTAAAAATCAGGAAAAATTCAATTTTAAATACATCAAGTGTTTCCTATTAATAAATTAAAAATAATTTTTACCTATACAAATCAGGAAAGGTAACATTAAAGAACTTATAGCATATTTGATCTTACCCTACCTTTCTTGAGTTTATAATACAAAAGAAGAAGTACTTCATTTATGAACCTTGTATTTTACCTTGATATCTTGTATTTTACTAACAATTGAAAATTTGAACTTTTTATTCATCCACTCGAGTTCAGATGCATTTTTTTTAACTTGTAGTGGACGACACTGGATATTAATACAGTTTTCTCAAATATTAATTCATTAATTAATTTTAGTTTTCCTTAGATTTAAGTTGTATGTATCTACCAATAGATGGCACAATATGCAAGAGGAAAATTTCAACTTTATTTATAAAGGACTTTCTGCAATATAGTGAAAAAAAATGGGAATTGACTTTAAATTTTTTTTTATATAACTTGTTTATTTTACACATCACTGAATGCTTTAAAAAATATTGACAGTTTTGTAATGCACCATACTTTATTTTGTTAAAATAAAGAATAGATACTTGTGTAGGACAGACTACCTACGGATAAAAAAAGCCTAAATTAAATTTTTTTTTTTTTTTTTTTATGCAAGAGGTATAAATAATAAGAAATTTTTTTTAAAAATTATTACTTTCGAAACATTTACACAAAATCTGCTATAAACTTTAATTTCAGTAACGAAATAATAAGTAGAAACTTTTAACCTATGGTCAGAACTACTTCATTAAATATCAATTTTATGCATTTCAAAAATTCTCACCTGTGAAAGATCAACAACTGAATTGTCATCATTAACAGCTTCTTCAACTAAAAGCCTATTTGGTTTCTGCTTGGTTTTCAAGATAGCAGTGGCCAATTCCTCAGCACTAAAAGAAAAGAAAACATTTAATGGCAATAATACATACCAAAAAAAAAACCTTTTTACCTTATTTCTAATATATAACTTAAATTATCAGTTAAAATAATAAACTAGCAAATATGATTACTTCTTAAAAGTTTTTTTCTAGCATTAAAAGGACTTGGAAGTTAAATATAATTAATTGGACATTGAAATGAGAATTATCTGTTATTCCTCCAACATTTTTCTTTGAAACTATTTTGCAAAATAACAATCGATTACAATACTGCACTTGCAAAAGTGACACAATGATATCCAGATGCTTTTTAAAAATATAATTATCTACATTTTAAATAAAAAAAATAGAAAAATTTCAAAAAATTATAACATTTTTTAAATAATAAGTCAATACTTAATAAAGTAAATAATAAGTCAATACTTAATAAAGTAAAGTACTCCTTTAAGTCAATACTTTACATATATATATATTTTTTTTTCATAACAAAGGAAAAATGTACTGTCAATAATATATTTATGTATATTAAATAAAAGTGAATATTGAGATGATCATTTGTAACTAAAAACTAAATTCTAGATAATGTTTTTCAAAAATTTCTTAAAATTAAATCTTAGAAAAATATTTCAAGATAACTTTACCTCAATTTCAATAGAAAATACAACTGGAAAAACTGTATTGAATTTAAATTGTTTATTTATATTTAAATTCATTAATCTTATAATAACTTAAGTTTAACTAGTTTCAACTTTCTAATTTTAACTAGTTTCAACTTTCTTTTTCTAAGAGACTTATGCCAATCATAACTCTATTCCCTCTTCAGTTTTACTTTTAATGCTTGTTTCTAGTAATTTTTCCTTATCTTTCTTATCTTTAATAGCATTCTGTAAATGATTTCATTTTCTAAAAGTTCTTTTATTTTATAATTCAAACTATTATATCATTGTTTAGTTGTTTTTTTAACACTGCACAGCATTAAATACAAGTCTTTTTTAAATTATATATTAAAAAGAATTGAAAAAAATTATATAATTCCATAACTAAGATGACAAATTCCACAGATTTTATTTCTCTTAAGCATTCTTTACTTTTTATTTGTCAATATAAATTTTAAAATAAATTAATAAAAACATTTACTCATAAAATACATATAAAAGAAAAAAAAATTCTTTTAATATACATCCCTTTACAGAGGACTGCTACAAATGGTACTGACATGGTATACTTTATGTTTAATCATACTCCTGCAGTTAAGTTTCCCAAATGCAAATTTTACATCCTATTAATCTGAAGCGATTACATGCATTTCAAAATAGATTCTTTTCCATCTTTGTTTCATGCATTATGGCTTGTCTGAAGAAAATTACATTGACTTCAACAACAATTATATTACAAATTTACTAGAAAGCTGAAATAATTTTGTAAATTCATTGAAATAACTATGATTCATGTATCTGAATGCTGTTTCTGCTAATAATTCCCTTTTTCATTAAATGTTCAGCAGCGATTAGAGTATCAATCTTGCACACAAAAGGTGGCGGGATAGAACCTCAGCTTTTGCATCTGTCAAATTTTTGCTAAATTTCATAACAAATATTTTTTTGTCCAATTAGTGAATTTTTTTTTTCTGTTGTATTTTGTTAAAAAAAATTTTTTATGACATCTGCAACTGGTCCCTAATTATTTTAAATAATTATATTTAAATTCTTTCCTCTCTTATGATCAATTGATTTTACTTTAATGGCTTTTCTCTGTATTCCAAGAGTTTTTTTTAAAATTAAATATTTTATCTCTTAGTTATTTGTACTTATTTAAACAGTAAACTAAATTTTAAAAAAAATCTATTTATTAAATCTGATGAGGGGATTTAGACATAACTGTCTCATTGATACTATTTTATAATTAGTATGCCAATTGATCTCACTCTAAATAAAATTCTACAATAGCCTTTAAATAAAAAGTCAATGCATTTCTTTATTTTAGTTAAATAGACCAGCTAAAGATTATACAATATTAAATTTCATTTAAATAAACTAAATTTTCCAACTTTTTCCTATAAGACTCATACAAATATACCTAAATATATATAGAAATTTTAATCTCACAGACATAGAAAAAAAAATTTCCATAATTTTTCTTTTAAAAGTAAATAAAACTTATTTTAAAAAAATGTAGTAAAAGATATTTAAGATTGCTGGACTAAATATTTTTATATACATAATTAGTTTTTAAATGTTACAAAGGATACCTAACTTAATTATGAAAACTTTTACAAAAATTATATATATATATATTTTTTTTAATTCAATACTCATAAGAGATCAAGAAATTTAAAAAAAAATTATTTTCACTACACTTTCCCCTTCTTACTTATTCTTAGAAAAGGGAAACCCCCTTTGGGCATCTGGCACATATTTAGTGGGGAATTCCCAAAGTGCCGATTATCAGTTTCCATCGATTATTAGTTTCGTTTTGGCTATTTTAATACGTATTATTTTTTCAGTAATTACCACCAATACAATAAAATAATACCAATTAATTCCAATAAAAAAATGGTCAGAAAGGCCATTATTTGTTATGTTAACTGGCAAACATCACTTTCTCTTTTAAATTTTGATTTGTCAAGACATTCAATAGTCTACATTTTTAATTCAGTAGTAAGCTAAGGTTTAAAGAAATACTGCGTTGCTAGATCATTTTAAACAGATAAAGAAAAAAAAAATTTTTAAGGAATTTATTCGATTCTTGAAATGATGTAAACATTATATGATCATTTACCCAATTTGCAATAATTTTCAAATTACAAGTAAAAAAAAATTAAGAATGCCTTTTTTTTATAACATAAGAATTAAAAAGTTTTCTAGATATCATCCAGCAAGAATTATTTTACAAAACTATAATAAATAGAACACAAAAATTTTAACCCGTTACTTTTATTTATCGGTTGTCGAAAATATGTATATGCATTTATTTATTATTTGTTTATCTTGCTACAAGCGTTGTATTATTTATATAATAGTAATTACAACAAAGAAATTCCTCTAAGCAATTACTTCAAAGAAAAATTAAGTTCTCAATTTCTACATTTCAGATAAAAAAATTAAATTTTTTTAAATCTTTGGATGTTATATGAGATCCTAAATGAAAAAATTAAAACAATCGAAAACAAATAATAATTAATACTACGCTAGATTCTGACTCAGCAAATTTTAGTTAGGCTTAGTAAACCGTGACATTTTGACAATGAAATTATAATTACACTTAGAGAGTAAAGAGATTAATCGGATTCAAAATTAAGTTATTTAAAACAACATAATACCAAATATATAAAATAAATAAACAGCATTTATATGTTTCATTAAAATGCCGGTTGTTGAAAACGAAACAACAACAGGTAACAAAAGAAAAATTATAAAATTAATATATCAAAGACAGAAATTTATAGAAAGGCAACATATAATAAAAAAATCATTAAAACTTTGACTTACTTTTGTTTTCCAGCCATATTTAATCAGATGTATTAGAAGATAAATCGTAACTCAGTATTGCAGGTATTGTTATCAAAATTACAGAAATTCTTTCAAATTTGAATATTAATTCGAAAGAAAAATGTTTTTAAAACTTTTTGATAACACAAATAAAAAATTTATGACTGACAGGGTTAAACACTTTGATAATAACACATATAATGGAAATGTTTTAATAATGGACAACAGACACAGCTTCCATCCAAATCATTTCCTGAGATATGCTTGGTAACAATATCATGACGTAACGTAACATTCGATGAAAGTTAATGGCTTATCTGTTAACACAGCACTTTTTCAAAATAAAATAATTATATAAACTAAATATTATTAAATATTAAAAAATAAATTCCACTAGCTTTAAAATTTAGAAAAAGAATTTTATGATTATGTCACAAGAATAAATATTATGCAGACGTTTTCCGAACCAAAGCGAATAAATATTTTCAAATGACGTCATAGCACATGTATAATTTTATAACGAAGAGGAAAAAAATACCCAAGACTATTTTTCATTTCTATCAAGAATTTTATGATAAAATAAAAAGGTTAATGACATTGTCAATATTCAAATTCATTCAGCCTGAAAGAGCCATGCCATCGCTATTGTTGGAAATCTTTATAATTATTACCATGCGTAATTGACGTAATACGTAATTGACGCCTTTTGTCAAAATGGTTTTAAACAATATTTTTTTCTCATTAATTCCTTTCATTAAATTCTTTTCTCATTAAATTCTTTTTTATTAATTCCTCATTCTTTTCATTTCAATAGATTCCAGGATTTGATCTGGTTCTTTATTTTTCTGCAACAGTAGCGAAAGCTGACATAAAGGCTTAAGGTGGGTTTTCACAGTATACTTAAATTTCACGCAACAGAACACCGGAAAATCAAAGGCCTGATCTCCTACCCTCTCAATATTCTAATTAATTGGCGTTCCAAGACGTGATGTTTTAGTCTGTTGGGAAGTCTATCTCAACTCAATATTTATATTAAATTCATTGACCAAACGTAAGCAAATGAAGTTTGGAATAATGAAATATAACGCAGATTATGTCATGATAAATAAACACCTAATAAAGAATGAAAATAAAAAAAAATGTGTAATAAATAAAACTGAAAGAAAATAATAATTATAAATAATCATAAATTTACTACGAGATTACTGATAAAAACTCTCAGCTCATCACGCTGCACAATTGATGTTTTAAAATAAGTAATATATCCTATAAAAACACTTTTTGCAAGTTCAGAATTAAATTTAGTGTGTTCAAAAAATTGTTTACAAGAAAAAAAGTTTTAGAAAATATAATACAGGAAAATTGGTACCAGCTTTAGTTGAATCGAAAGAATCTTCCATTTAGCAAATAATAAAGCAATTAACTTTAGAAAATTATAATTGTTTTGAGGATTACGATTTAATTCGAAACTATAGTCTCTATGAAAGGTGAACATGAAATTTGTAATCTTCAGGCAAGTCATTATATATATATACATAAAGAAATACATGAACACAAAAACCGAATATTGAAAGCTTGTTATATATAAGATACAAGTGAAGCCGTCTAAAGATTGAAAAATAGTTTAAAGGAACATCAAAAGATCTATAGATCAAAACATCTATAGATTCTGGTGTTTGTTAAATGATTTTCTATCTGACAGATTGTGCGTACTTCAGACTTTAAACAATTTCTTCCATCCTGCCTTTTTTTTTATTAAGACAGAGAGAGAAAGAGAAATCTGAATATGAGACACTTCAGGATTTTTACATTACGATTGCAAGATATACTGTTTTCTTTACACACAAACACACTGTGTGCGTGTGTGTATAGTGAAAGAAAGAGAGAAATATAGTGCCACCTGCGCCCCCGCTAATAAACGTTTAATTTTAATCTCTCATCCCGAGAGAAGATATATCTAACACATCCCGGCTCATTAGTTGGCCTACAGACTCTTACCCGTAGAGGAAATATTTTTCGCGCACCCTGCGCGTGTCCGAGTTTCGGAATTTCGGCTAGAAATGGAGTCCTTCCACGAATCTATAATTATTTATCTGTATTATTATTTATTTCATTTTTAATGTTTTTGAAAAAAAAAAAAAAATTTCTTTTAATTTTGAATATAAGTGTAGTAAAACTGGTTGTTTATAGCAATTGACTGTTAATTAAAAAAATTTTTAAAGAACATTAATGTTAAGGAACATTTTGTAAATGTTAGTGTTGTAATATAATGAAGCTACTGTGTCCTAGAAACATTAACATTTCTATCTACATAAAGAAGAAAAAAAAAAAAAAACACTTCCAACAAGTCATTTATAAAAAAGGCAGAAAACAAGATTTAGTAAAACTTGCTACATAATTTGTCGAGAAAGTTGAGGGATAATAATAGATTTACGGGAGCTGATCATGAAAACTTCAGTTTTTATTGTGGATATAGAATTTGTGATAGAAACGCACTAGAAATATTAGTAATGAAACTGAGAAACAAAATTGTGCAAAAGTTGCAAGGAAACACGGATAGTTAAAGAAAATGTAGAGGAACAAAAACGATAATCTCAAAATTCTAATATATCTCTCTTATCTTCGTCCAGTATTAGCTTATGCAAGCCCAGTTTGGGATTCTGTCGTACGTACGAATTTTGAAGTTATTCAAAGGCTTGAGAATGTTAACGAATTCCCCCTGGTACTTTCGTAATGACGATATTAGACGAGCTCTCTCGATTTCAAATTTAAGACAATTTGTTCACAAAATTTCTACTCAATTCTATAAGGACATGCGAAACATCAATAGCCCTGTTTTAAACATCCTACAAAATTACGATTATGATATTTCTTCCCGCAAACATAGCAAAAGACCTCGCACTGTTCTAAATATTTTAAATTAATTCCTTACAACTGCCGAGATGAAAAAAGTTCGCTTTTCTCCTAATTTGACCTTTGCTCATTCTATTTTATTACATGCAACGGATTTCATCAACATCTACATTTTTGAAATTTTTGTTATTTTTCATTTTATAATTTTATTAAATAAATAATTCTTTTTTAAAAAAAAGACTTTTAATTATCTATTTTTCTTATTAACTCAAAGGGCATGAGACTACCGCTATGTTTCAACAATTTACAAGGAAGGAGCTAGTGGCCGCTACGCGGCCAAGGATCTCCGTAATAATCTACAATAAGTACAAAAGGAACAAAAACGATTCCACGAATTTGAACTGGAGAAATTAGCTCATCCGAGACGAATTACAGCTCAACCTACTCTCCCGCTGCGAAACGTTTAGTTTATAGTCTGTCATCCGAGCTTTTATTTTTATTTTTGATTAATTTTTATAATTTTAACATATTTTTCTTTTTCAATCTTTTTAAATTTTTAATTCAATAGTTAATCTTAATAGCTCTGGCCAAATCTTAAATTTTAAGTACTTATAATACTATTTTAACTTACTTTTAATATTAAGAATCAAATTAAAAAATAAAAAATAAAAATAAACTTTTTTTCCCGACTTTGGTTGGGTTTTTGAAATGTGCATCCTGAATGATGGCGCAATCTACCGGCGAACCTGAAAACCACAATTGACGACTCATTTTGTATGTTTATTTGCTGTTGTCTGTGTTGTAGCCATGAAGTTTTGTAACTCTGATGTTCTTTATGTATCATTTTTTTTTATATTCGTTCATTTTAATTCCTTTTATTTTATTTTTATTTTAGTTTAAATTTTTTAATTTTAACTTTAACTTTTATTTTTTTTAGGCATCGCCAACGGACTCCTAATTGTACCGATAGCTTTAGCTTTTTAGATATCTTGCTTTAATTATTCTCAAGCAAGAGATGTTATTCTTAAATTTAATTGTTTTATTTTCTTTTATTTTTACTCCGTATTTGAAGCAAATTCATTTTACACTGCTAATGTTTTAACTGAATTAAGATGTAGAGATTTTCGTGGCTCTTAAAACCACTTTGGAACTCCGTAACCGGTACGCCCGTTGGCCGAAATATATTTATCGCATTCCGGTGCATTAGTTGACCTACAAACTCTCACCAGGAGATGAAGTATATTTCGCTCACATTATTAGAAGTTGAGTCCTTCCACAAATCTATAATTACTACACTACACTATTTCTTTAAGTGTGTTAAATAGTGTATGTCTCTAATTAAATGTGTGCCGTGTTTGTGAGTGTGTCAATAAAGCTGTGAGCTCTCAAACCTGTGCCTCAAGTATCTCGACCCAATCACACCCAGTTACACTCTGGTTGGCCAACTTGCACACTACATTAACAATTATATTTTTAGAAAAAAATAGGACAGAAGTTATGCACCAAATATATTTTTCATTCTTCAAAAACTTTTAAATAAATGATATATTAATAAGGATTTTTAAGAACTGATACGAAGCAATTAGGTATGCAATGATACACATCATTTTGACTTTTTTTAATATTAAAGCGTTGTTTTAAATTTTATTCGCAGGCAGTTTTCTTCATTAATTGAATAAACATTGTTATATAAAAGATGATTTGTAAGAATATCTAGAAAAAATTAATTTCTATAAATTTAATTTTCTTATATATTTAATGGAATTCATGTCTTAGAATAGCATAGTATTTCTGCTATTTTTGATTTAACGACCCATAATCGCCGATTTGAATAAAAAAACAAGTAATATAAAAAAAATCTATCATTTATCTGGCGCCATCTATTGGTAGATATATGCAACTTAAATCTAAAAATAACTAACATTAATTAATTACATTTAATTAATGACTTAACGTTCGAAAAAACTGTATTAACATCCAGTGTCATCCACTACAAGTTCAAAAAAAAAATGCATTTGAACTTGAGTGGATGAATAAAAAGTATTTTATGAACGATTGAAAATTTTAACAAGATATATATAGGGAGAGTGTGAGCTAATAGAAGGAATTGAAAAAATAATACGAAAAGACCTTGACTACGTAGCTAACCAAAGCAATATGGAGTATGCCTTAAAAGGCATTCCTGAAAATTACAAGTAAATACTTTAAAACTTACTTTTATTACTTTAAAATATAAAGGCATTTATGTGGTTAAAAAGATTTGCAGATAAACGGCTGGAAAGTAAATTGAGAAAAAGCAAGGTTTATAATTTAAATAGATCTGTTTTTTAGATTGTAATACTTTTTTTTATCATGCTTTTCATTCCTTACATTACGCGTATTGAAAATAATGTTGTGAAAGTATGTTAATGAATGCTTGAAAGTTGTTTTAAATTTTGATCCATCAATTATATATATAATCAATGGATCAAAACTTAAATTAATATAAATTTCAATTATTCTGATATATATATATATATACTACTGTGCCCAAAAAGTAAGACCAATTTAAAAAAAAAAAAAACTCTTTATTTATTCTTCCAAATTTATTTCATCGCCTTCAAAGTATTTCCCCCCCGGACACAATGCACTTATGACAACTTTTTTTCCAATCCTCAATGCATGCTGAAAAGTCATCGGCAGTAATAGCCTTCAAAGTGCGTGCCGATTCACGTCAAATCATAAAAGTCTTCATTCGATTCAAAACCAGGGGTGGTCTTTTGAGTTTAGTGAATAGCCAGAAGTCGTACGGTGTGAATACGGTGGTTGTGGAACGATATGGGTTACATCTTTGGCGAAAACATCACGAAGAATCAATGCAGTGCGAGCTGGCGCATTCAGTGTTTTCGGTACAAATCGATATTTGACGCGCTTGAGGCCCAAAATGGAATTGACAGACCCTTTTGAAATTCCAGCATCATCAGCAAGGTCTCTAATTCTAAATCGACGGTTTGCAAGCACCACATCTTTAATTTTTTGGAAGTGAGCTTCGTCGGTTGAGGTTGAGGGTCGATCAGAGGGCTCTTCGTCTTCAACGCGTTCTCTGCCTTCTTTGAACTGTTTATACCACTTGTAAACATTTATTTCCGATATAGGAATGCTCATCGAATGGCTTCTGCAACATTCTATAAGTTTCCGTAAACAAAATTGAATGCTAGTTCTTTGCTCAATTCATTCACACATTTCAAAAATCGCCGGAATCCGTTTTAGCGTCTCACAAAGCCAAGCGTAACACAAACACTAATGAATATTTTAACGTGCAATTTCACACAGATTTCAAGAAAAATGCCAGCAACCTAAAAAGAAAATTAAAGTTCCTTAAGCCCCGGAAATTTTAAATTGCAAATTGATCTTACTTTTTGGACACAGTATTATATATAAAGAATACAACATATGGCAAAAATCAATATTTGAGAATCATGTTTCTAATGATTATGGTAGTCAGGAAAGAAAATTCTGTTTAGAATCGCAGACAAAGATTTTATGAGAAAAAAATAATTCGATTCCGAATCAGAATGAAAAGTTCTATCAGAATTCTGTTTTTGTTGTTTTTTTCCCGAGGAGAAAATTCATATTAGAATTTTGAGTGATATGAAAATGAAGTTTTGATTTCTAATTAATATTCAACGTTCATAAAATGTTCTAAATATCGACTTTTCACATACCTTGATTAATTACAATTGTTTACAACAGAGATAATTATGTCTATCGCGTTATTTTACTTGCTTGAAATACAGGATGGGGAAAAATTCATGCATAATTTAAAACTTCATAATAAAAGAATAAATATTAATATGAAGTTCGCTTTGTACTAAAAGTTTAAGAGAATTTTAGAACATAAAAAAAAAATTAGTTCGAATAATTAGCAATAAAGATCTCTATCACTATTAAATCTTCTGAAAGTATGCAATTGAATATGATAATAAAGAACATAAAAAAAAAAATTAGTTCGAATAATTAGCAATAAAGATCTCTATCACTATTAAATCTTCTGAAAGTATGCAAATGAATATGATAATAAAGAACATAAAAAAAAAAAAATTAGTTCGAATAATTAGCAATAAAGATCTCTATCACTATTAAATCTTCTGAAAGTATGCAATTGAATATGATAATAAAGTACATAAAAAATTAGTTCGAATAATTAGCAATAAAGATCTCTATCATTATTAAATCTTCTGAAAGTATGCAATTGAATATGATAATAAAGAACATAAAAAAAATTAGTTCGAATAATTAGCAATAAAGATCTCTATCACTATTAAATCTTCTGAAAGTATGCAATTGAATATGATAATAAAGAACATAAAAAAAAAAATTAGTTCGAATAATTAGCAATAAAGATCTCTATCACTATTAAATCTTCTGAAAGTATGCAATTGAATATGATAATAAAGAACATAAAAAAAAATTAGTTCGAATAATTAGCAATAAATATCTCTATCACTATTAAATCTTCTGAAAGTATGCAATTGAATATGATAATAAAGAACATAAAAAAAAAAATTAGTTCGAATAATTAGCAATAAAGATCTCTATCACTATTAAATCTTCTGAAAGTATGCAATTGAATATGATAATAAAGAACATAAAAAAAAAATTAGTTCGAATAATTAGTAATAAAGATCTCTATCACTATTAAATCTTCTGAAAGTATGCAATTGAATATGATAATAAAGAACATAAAAAAAAAAAAAAATTAGTTCGAATAATTAGCAATAAAGATCTCTATCACTATTAAATCTTCTGAAAGTATGCAATTGAATATGATAATAAAGAACATAAAAAAAAAAAAAAATTAGTTCGAATAATTAGCAATAAAGATCTCTATCACTATTAAATCTTCTGAAAGTATGCAATTGAATATGATAATAAAGAACATAAAAAAAAAAAATTAGTTCGAATAATTCGCAATAAAGATCTCTATCACTATTAAATCTTCTGAAAGTATGCAATTGAATATGATAATAAAGAACATAAAAAAAAAAAAAATTAGTTCGAATAATTAGCAATAAAGGGCTCTATCACTATTAAATCTTCTGAAAGTATGCAATTGAATATGATAATAAAGAACATAAAAAAAAAAAAAGTTAGTTCGAATAATTAGCAATAAAGATCTCTATCACTATTAAATCTTCTGAAAGTATGCAATTGAATATGATAATAAAGAACATAAAAAAAAAATTAGTTCGAATAATTAGCAATAAAGATCTCTATCACTATTAAATCTTCTGAAAGTATGCAATTGAATATGATAATAAAGAACATAAAAAAAAAATTAGTTCGAATAATTAGCAATAAAGATCTCTATCACTATTAAATCTTCTGAAAGTATGCAATTGAATATGATAATAAAGAACATAAAAAAAAAATTAGTTCGAATAATTAGCAATAAAGGGCTCTATCACTATTAAATCTTCTGAAAGTATGCAATTGAATATGGTAATAAAGAACATAAAAAAAATTAGTTCGAATAATTAGCAATAAAGATCTCTATCACTATTAAATCTTCTGAAAGTATGCAATTGAATATGATAATAAAGAACATAAAAAAAAAATTTAGTTCGAATAATTAGCAGTAAAGATCTCTATCACTATTAAATCTTCCGAAAATATGCAATTGAATATGATAATAAAAATATAAATGATTATAACTACTAAAAAAAAAAAGCGATTATAACTATTCTTTCGAGTCCCATGTCAATCATCAATTTAATATGTGTATGACAAATTATTGAGCCTAATTTCGTAAATTGAAAAGCGATAAAGAAAGCTTTGCAATAATTCTAACCACAAAAGTTCTAAAGAAGAAATTGATCTTCGGTATATGAAAACGGAAGTCTGTAAATAACCAAGTTTATTAAAGATAAATTCAACATAATGTAAGGCACATGTTTACTGTCTCTTTAAAAATGTTAAGCTTACAAAAAAAACATTATAAACAAAACTTTATTGCAGTAACGATGAATGCATTGTAGTAGATTTGCTCAAAGTCTGATCACAAAAAAAGAAGAAAATGTTTTGTTTATTCTAATGCAGCTGACAGTCAGTTGTCTTTTATGCCATAACCAAGGACTGCACCGACGTTACTCACTTAGCACTACCCAGAAGGTGCGTGTAGCTTGAAGATAAACTATGTACGCGGAGTAACAAACAATATTCCCGTAACGCTCTACGATCCTGTTAGAGCGGGACTTACGGTTTAAAGTGGATTCCGAACCATTACAAACATCCATGGTACCGCCGGGACTCGAACCCGAAACCTGTGGTAACGTGAGCCAAAAGAAAATGTGAAGCGAAGCCCTTTGGCAGTTACAGGACGAATGAAGTTCATCAAGCGATTTGACTTAACAAGTGAGTTACGAAGAAAACTTCTTCTCTTGAAGGTTATACTTCCGTGAAAGTGATATAACCTCCGAAATGAAAAATTTAATTTTTGAAACAGTTGCGATAAACAGCACCCGTAAAGCTGCATGCCGTTTAAAATTACCCCCATCTTCGTTACACAATATTCTTTACTCAATTCCTACTATTAGCTCACACTCTCCCTGTATATATCTTGCTCAAATTTTCAATCGTTCATAAAATACTTTTTATTCGTCCACTCGAGTTCAAATACATTTTTTTTTGAACTTGTAGTGGAGGACACTGGATGTTGATACAGTTTTTGCAAATATTAATTCATTCATTAAATTTAATTAATCAATTCTAGTTTTTTTTTAGATTTAAATTGCATGTAAGTAACAACAGATGGCGCCAGATGTAAGAGGAAAAATTCAACTTTATTTGTAGAGGACTTTTCTGCAATAAGGTGAAAAAAAAATAGGAATTGATTTTTTTAAAAAAAATTATATTACTTGTTATGCCTGAAATTCCTTTTGTGGAGTTTGGCTCAAAACAAAAGTATTAAGAAAGAAAATTCTGGAGGGTTTTCCTATTTGGATAATTAAAACTATGTTAGGTGCTAATACTGGAATAAATGTTTCTATTCTGTGTCGTGTTTTTTGTCTGTCCACGGATGATGAAATGTTTAATATACAGTGTAAAACAAGTTATATACACTCAAGAGCCAAAACATTATGACCACCTGTCAATAACGAGTTGGCCCACCTTAGGCGCGCAACACAGCTTCAACCCGCCTTGGCATGGGTTAATACCACCACTTAATACCAGTTAAATACCACTTCCACCTGATCACGGGCCTTCCACGTCATCCAGGCGAGTTCATTGCAAAATGTAGGGGTGGTCATAATGTTTTGGCTCTTGAGTGTATATAAAAAAAAAATTAAAAAAATTAAATGTATTCCTACTTTTTTTTTCACTCTATTGCAGAAAGTCCTTTATAAATAATATTCATTCATTTTTTTAAGTTTGTCCGGCGCCATCTATTGGTAGGTACATTCAACTTAAATATAAAAAAAACTAAAATTAATTCATTAAATTTAATTACTGAATTAATACTTGAAAAAACTGTATTAACATCCAGTGTCATCCACTACAAATTTTAAAAAAATGTATTTGAACTTGAGTGGATGAATAAAAAGTATTTTATGAATGAATGAAAATTTCAACAAGATATGCACTCAAGAGCCAAAACATTATGACCCCTACATTTTGCAATGAACTCGCCTGGATGACGTGGAAGGCACGTGATCAGGTGGACGTGGTATTTAACTGGTATTAAGTGGTGGTATTAATCCATGCCAAGGCGGGTTGAAGCTGTGTTGCGCGCCAAAGGTGGGCCAACTCGTTATTGACAGGTGGTCATAATGTTTTGGCTCTTGTGTGTATATAGGGAGAGTGTGAGCTAATAGAAGGAATTGAATAAGGTCGACTTCTGCTGTCTTAGTAATGAATTTGATATATTATTTTCAGAAATACTTACATCTCTAGATATCTAATTTCAAATTTGATATATGATAGTCAGGGCCGGATTTTCCTATAGTCTAACTAGGCTTCAGCCTAGGGCCTTAAGATTAAGAGGGGCCTACATTCAAATTGTTAGCAAAATTAGAATTACACTATCTAAAATTATTAAACAATAAAATCAGTTCTTAAATAACATATTTATTAACATAAAATTTAATATGATATACAGTTTGATATTTTATTTTTTGTGATCTGGATTTTGTTTGAATAAAGTTCCATTTTTAGTTTAGTTTAAAGCTTAAAATTCATAATAATTCATACTTAAACTTTAAATGCGAATTATTATGAAATAAATTGATCTGAATTGAATTTGCTTTAATCTTCAATGTATTGAAGATATTTAATTTAATTTGATAGAAAATAGGATAATCTTTATTGTATATTTTATTTTCGCAGTCAAAGATTTTTATCATTTGAATTTTGTTTCTTTGTAAATGTTGTGTGTTATGTTTGATGAGTTAATGTTACAAGTACTATATAGGGTGCTGAGAATAAATGTCCAAATAAGTGTTCTCGACTTTTTTTTTTATTTATTATCTGTGCCATATTTTTTTATAAAGATTAGTACCCATCTCAACATGTTTAATTTAACACATTGATATATATCCCAGTAATGATGTATTTTATTATCTCTGTAATTTACAAGCTTAAAAATGGAAGGTGAAGGGACCTCATAAGTGAAATAGCTTAGGGCCCCTTTTTATCTAAATCCGGCCCTGATGATAGTGTGTTTAGATTTGGAAAATTTGATAAACGAATAGTTTTATGATAAATATGTTTATGTTTATGTTTTGATAAACGAATAGTTTTATGATAAATATGTTTATGTTTATGTTTTGATAAACGAATAGTTTTATGATAAATATGTTTATGTTTATATTTTGATAAACGAATAGTTCTTATCACAAACTAATGTCTTATTCTGTGTAGAAATATTCACTGATTATAAAGATATTTTAAATTTTATTCTCACTGCTAGATATAAAGATATCAGTATATGGGATGATTTCTAAAATATCTATAATTTAAATTAGGAGCAGAATAGGAATTTAAAACGAATATTTCATTCAGCAAGTAAGAATTAATCAGCACAAAAGTCCTTCCATACGACAAAAATGCAATATTCATTTTTTTTTTTGTCGTTCACCACTTTTAACGTTTTTTATCAGTCAAATTCTTTTAATTACTTTCACGAGCTCTTCTTATTCATATATTTAAATTTCTTTCACGGGTATTTTTATTTGTAATATTTTTAATTTTTTTCAAGAGTTATTCTTATTCTTTTATATAAATGTGTTTTATGAACAATTTTTATACATGATATTTCAGATTCAGAAAATGAAATGAATGAAGGAATTACAAAATGGTCTTTTTGAAAGTACTAAAAAGGAGTTTAGAATGCACCTCAATGCCAGGTGAAGCGTAATTTTTATGACTTATTACTAAGAATTCTAACAGATGGTTCATTCTTCAAACATAATCTTCCCTTAAAGCATGTTTTATTCATTGCAATGAAATAATAATTTGAAAAATAAAAACAAAAAGTTTAGCTTGCTACTGAAATAAAAAAAAAACTTTAAATATCAGTTTTCATAAGAGTTCTGCCAATTTTTTCCAATGACATAAAACCAATAACTGCCAAAAAATGTTATTTAATCACCATCCTTTCAACAACATCGACTTTTCGATGTTTTTATTATGAATAAATATATCGCTTGTTTTGTTTGTCAGTTTTATAAAATTATTTATTTAAAACAAGCGATATCCTTTTTCGAAATGCGCCGTATCCACGAAATCGACAGATTTATGTTTGCTTTCACTGGATTCGATTCAGACGATAAATTTTTTCATTTTTTGCCAAACGATTGAAATAATTTTAGAAAAAAAAATCTCTTACAAAATCGTCTGCAAACGAAATACAATTTTTAATTTTCTTTTTAATATCTATTTATTAAATTAAATTTTCTTTTTATTTATCAATCGTTTGGTAAACATTTCTGAAAGAATTAAGATTCCGTTGCGTGGCAACGTATGGATTAATGTATTCTAAAAATTTATTTTGTAGTAGAATAGTTTATTTTTCTAATATTCAATGGAATAAATGCAATGAGATGAAAACATATTCTATCGTTCCTTTAAAGATGTGATTTTTATTTGCTTCGGATATAATATTTTGCTTACTATTTTACTATAAATAGATGAAAAAAAATGAATACGTACAACAAAAAAACTATTTCGACTTTGGAATCTCGATAAAATTTAAGAATGTATATATTTTTCATCAAAATGAAGAAAAATTTTCGAAAATTAATTTGACTTTTCAGAATTGTATTTCACATAAAAAAAAATAAGAGTTCACAGATGTAAGCAAGGATATCAACTGTTTCAATTCAAAAGTAATGTTTGATTTATCGCTCTACGATCATCTTGTGCACACGAGGGCTAAACAGACCGGGAACTACAGTTTAAAGTGGATTCCGAGCCACTCACAAACATCCATGCCGTCGCTAGGATTCAAACCTGAAGCCTGTGATATATTTCTTATATATTAAGTCCAGAATATATTTCTTGCCACCAGGAATATATTTCTTAGAATACATAGAAAATTATTATCTAAAATTAACAAATGAGAAAAACAACGTCGAACCTGGAATTTTAATGAAGGTATGTTTTTTCTTCATGATTACTTTATGTAAAAATTAAAACAAATCTAAGACAATTGAAATTAGAATGGTTCATATCATAAAAAAAAATTTCGTTTCTTTATATCATTTTAATTATACTAGTTTATAATTATTGTAGCAATTACAAATGTTTGAAATCATTATAATTTTAAATAAAATGAATAGTATATATATTTAGTAGTATATAGAATAATTATAATAAATTTTTTTTAAAAACTTCAAGTAAATGCTTATCTGTTGCGTAATAGAATAATAAACTACGATTTTCAGGTGACATGCACAGGAAATACTGCAGGTATTGTTTAAATTGATAGAAAAAAATTGATTAAGTAATCATTATGTATGTTATGGCTTATTTTATGAAATCGAACAAACATTGTGGAACAAATCAGTCTTTATGGTATAAATTCTAAAAAGCACCTAATGATAAATACTGTTACAATTCCAAAAGAACAGAGAAAACTTATTTTAAAAAAAAAATTGCATATTAGTTATTTCCTAGGAACAGTAAACAAGCTAAGTACTGTAATGAGTGGTTTCTTGTTAAAAGAAATTAATTTGAAAAAAAGAAAATGCTATTTAAAGTGCCATATTTTGCAAATATATTTAACAATAGTATCCTCTAATTACATCTGAAGATGGACTGCTATTATTAAGTGCTAACTATGAACACAAACGCATGTTGTAAATTAGTTTCATTCCACTTTTGTATTTAAAACAAGTTTGAACATGCTATTTTAGGGGTGTGAGATGAGAAGGCGTCATAAAAAAAAAAAAATTGTTCTAATGTAGCTGGCAAACACTTAGACAATTGTCTTTGATGCCTTAAGGCAGACGCTGCACCGACGTTACTCACTTAGCACTACCCAGGAGGTGCGTATAGTAACACTTGAAGATAAGCTACGGACGCGGAGTAACACTACCTCCGCAACGCTTTACGATCATGATAGATCGGGACCTATAGTTTAAAGTGGATTCCGAACCACTACAAACACCCATGGCACCGCCGGGACTCGAACCCGAAACCTGTGGTACGGAGCGCCACTCGGCCTATTCAGGTTCATCATGAAAAATATATTCATGTAAAAACAATTTAAGAAAATATAGTGAAAGGAAAGAAAAAATTTATGTTTCTATAAAAATAATAATATTTTGAATATATTATATAATATATTAAAAGAAATAATATTTTGTAATTAAGGGAAAAAGAGTTAATAAATTAAAATTTTACATATTTTGATAAAATGTTTGCAACGTTAGTGAAAACGTAATCACATAAAATGCAATACGAAATAATCGATAAAAATACAATACTAATTATTTAAAGATAATATATTAAAGAATTCATTTTTTTTTAACTTTTACCCTTTCTTACAAGTCCACTTCTTTTTAAGCATTTTACAATAATTACAAATTTGTTCTTCAATAACTTTTTTTGAAAGTTATTTTCTAATGTTAATTCATCTTTAAATACAGACGATGTGCTCAACTGATTGTTAATTATTCGTTCATATAAAAAAAAAAACGAATTCTTCAAATGTTTAAGGTATATTTTATTTTTATTACTGTTTTAGGCTAATTTAATGGAGTAACAAAAATTTGTAGAGAAAGTATTTTTCAGCAATTTGAACACATTTTGTTTAAAATCAATTTAGTCTTGTAGAATTGTATTTCTACAGAAAATAGAACTGAAAATAGGAACTCGAGATAAATAGTGTTACAATTTGAAAAGAATAGAGGAACCTCGTTCTTTAAAAACATATACAAATAAAAATTATATTGCTTATTAAATTTTAATGAAGTTAAGATTATTCTTGAAACATATTACGTAAGATGCGAAAAAAAATTTAAAATTATTGAAATTAAAATGTTGTATTTCACGAAGAATATTTTCCTTATTTTATATAATTTGGGTTATATTATTGAGTAGATCATGCAGAAATAAATTTAATTATATTGTATTTTATGTTATATTTCATGTGATCCATCAGACAAAATCAATGCTCATGATAGAGAAGAAACACTTGAAGATTCACTTTTTTTCAAGCATCGCCATTCAAGCTCTATTCAATAACGAGATGTCTTCTTGTCAAAATTAGTAATTCGATTTTCAACCAATAAAAAATCGCATTTTATTTTTAAAAAGGTATGTTTATTTCATATCCCATTTTGTATAAATATTTAACAACTCCCCTTCAATTTATGAACAAACAAATGTCAGTGAGAAACTTAACATTTACTCATTGAGAAACTTACTCATGTACTATTGAGAAATTAACATGTACTAATTGAGAAATTTAACATTTGCAGTAAATAATTGTTCATTACAAAATTTTCATCAAAATATGTTGGTGTTAAAATTGCATCGCATAATGCGCTGAAAAAAAACTTTATTTTCCTAAAAATACTTCTAAAATAACAGAATATTATGTTAGTCCCGTCAAAAACAATTAAAAACTAAAATTTTACACATTTTAATTAAATGTTTACAAGGAGCTTTGAAAAAAATGTAATTACATAAAGTAATAACTTGATTCAAGTCAGTAACTGAAATATTCAAATGCAATTTATGCGGTAATGTATACATGCTTTAAAGTAAATTTTACTGACAATTTGTATTTGTTTAATAAAGAAACAATTGAAATTTAGTATAATTACTGGAATTTGTTTTCGATTTTGAAGAAAATATAACTAATTATTCAAGAAAAACTCATTCTAGATTAATTTTATAAAAATTTGTTAAAAATTGAATTTCGTAAAATAAGAAGAAATATGAGAAAATGTGTTCTTAATTATTCATTTTAAATTTATCAAAATAATTGAATGTCCTTTTTTAAATTTTATTCGGTTCCTACTATTTTTTACTTTTTTTCTGCAAGTTTGGACAGATTTTTAAATGTTTAAGAAAACTAAGGATTTTAATTTCTACTAATTTAATGAATTTTATTATTTTGTATTTAATTATTTTTTGTTATATTTGAAGGATTTATACGGCTATTTTTTATCGCTTAAGTAAAAAATTAAAAAAAAAATTCTTTAATATCTTATATTTTCTTTTGTAGTTTAATTTAATAGAGTATAAGAATATAACATAAAATGAGAAAATAGAATAATTTACAAAGTTACAATAAAGCATAAATACTATAATCAGTATTTCTATTTAGCAGAGTAAAGATACTATACGAACACAACATTTTCGTAATTTATAAAAAGGTCTGCAATCTAGATGTTGAAAAGGAAAAAGACAGACAACATTCGGATATCTCAAATGCATCTCTGCAACTAGGTGAAGTTGTGCTCTTCAAAACGCTATTGGAAGCAATCACATCCTGTAGCATCTTAAAAAAACCAAGGTTCATGCCTCATTTTCTCTTTAGAATATGATTTAATTCATAATAATTTTTTGTTTCAAAATCTTAATGTATACGTTACAATCTCATCTACAACACCAACAGCAATATATTCAGTACCAAATTTTTGATTATGATAGCTAATTAAAAAAACAACAACAACAACAAAAAAAACATTTATTGCTTTTTTGCAAGAAGACGTACTAAGAATTTTGACGAACAGCACTTGGTGACAGATTTTAATCAGGGTTTAAAATATGATGAGAGGTTTCCATATCTGATTTCTCCAATACTAGCAATATGAACATTAAATTAACATAAACGAACCCAAGTTCAAATATAACTGAAAAAGGAGAAACTAGTGTGAATCACATATTTCTTGTGAAAAATTGCAAAAAAGAAAAACTCAGATCTATAGGCAATTTTCCACAAAACAGAACTGCCAAGCTCATGATAATTCAACCTGTGAACATGAACTCAGAAGACCTCATCTTGAGGAAAGTATTCCAAAAGCAGCAATTAGGTCGAGTTCTTCGCTACCTACGGGAAAGATATCCACGACACTGGTAATTCAGAAGAAATGCGTCCTTCGACATCCAATGCATCTAAAAGCTGTGAGAAATAAGATTAGCTTTTACAAACGAAATCGTAAGTGTAGGCTGACAACCATCTTTTCTTGAACGCAGAGTGACACGAGACATAACACTGAGTTGCTCACAGTATGTAAAGATAACACATTGAAACTTGATAAGCGAGTGATTATCATGAAGATGCCAAAGGATTTAGAAGTGATTCCATTTAGTACTACATAAAACAATACAGAAAAAAAAAAACATATTTAAAAAAAAAAAAAAATTCTTATGTGGTAGAGTACAATTTTGGTTCGCAAAAATAATTCATTATTTAAAAAAATTTTGTGTATCTTAGAATGAAAAATTAAAACGTGTAAACATAAGTATCATTTATTAATGTTAAATACTACTGATAATTTAAAATGATTATTTTTATTTTTAAATATCTTTTTGAATGCCATTTTTACATACAATTATTGTGAGGCAATGCATAATTATCTGCCAAAATATTCTATTTAATTCACGTGTTTATTCTATTATCATTTCACACGTTTTTTTCAAGCTTTTACAAAGGCAGCTAAAAAGTTATGCATCTCAAAGTCAGTTGAAATGAAATATTAAGTGAAGGATTCTCTTTTTGCCATCTTTGTTTTAATTTCTCTTAACCATTATTGTTTGTCTTAAAATGGTTCATGGAAAATCTCTTGTTTGTATTAAATTTAAAAGCATTCATTACAAATAGCAAAGGAAATCAATTTAAATATTCAAATACAAATTATTTATGACTATTTACAAATATCATATCATAGACGGAAAATACTATTCTTAATCTTGGGAAGATTCAATATATTCTTTGAACTGAAGCAAGTTACATTTTTTTTTATTATTAAATTTCGAAAACTTGGATATCAAATCAGGAAAAAGATCTAAAACAATTTACAAAAATCTAAAAATGAAATGAATAATTAGATCAAAATAACAAAGATATAAATGAAAAATGTGAAAAAGGAGAGTACAAAAACACTGTCAAGAAAACTAAAATGTTTTTTCTGACTCTCTGATATTTAAATTCTGTTCCGTTTAATGAATTACTTAGTCTTCCATCATTCTTCATTACTATAATGCAAATGGTCCTTGGCTTTCTGCATTTACAGCAACTACTTCGTCAAGCTGCTGAGCTACGCATATGAAATTGAAACATCTGTATTCGTCAAAGGTTTTAACATATCTAGATTCCTGAAAATTTTCCCATTCTGGTAGATCATCCATTAAATCTTCATGCATGTTATATTAGGTCTTTTACATCCTTTGGAAACCCAAATTTTTATTGTTTATCGTTCAGAACAAGACGCTGTAACCGTTCAGAAGTGGTCTCCTGACGAACGCAGTATTATGAGCGCAGATGGCACAGTTCCAAAACCTCCGCCACCTCGGTGGTTGTCTGGGGTGCCTCGACGGTACTGCAAGTAGGCTACGGATGACCCGGATCCATGCACTTGGTGGTTGATGGTGACAGCCTTGTTTTAAGATAAACAATTAAAATAAGGGGTTGCAAAACTAATAATAATAAAAACTATAAATAATAACTTAATAGGAACTACATTGCAACTTCACAACGACATTGACGATATCATCATTACTAACAAAATAACATGAATTCTGGAATTCTCGACGCTTTTGATCAACGCATTAATTTAATGCTAGAACATACGAGACAGTGAATTAAGAAACTGCTTTTTTTTAAAACACATGAAGACATGTTGCAAATCAAAATGGAAAAAAAATGAAAAATTGTAAATTCTAGATTTTCTTAAAACTCGAAAAATTCCAGATTGCAAAAGAAAGGGGGGACTATATAGACGTGGGATAGAGGGTAGGAAAAATTTTAAACAGAACATAAAATTATCTCTCATTCAAAAATAACAATTTATACAAAAAACAATCATAAAAGCTTAAATAATTTTTTTATAAATCGAAGAAATGATAAAAAAAAAAAAAAAAAAAAAATTCAGCTTATGCTAAAAAATTTAATATTAACAACTGATTTTCCTGAAATAAAAAGATTTTCAGATGAAGACATCATATGTATTTTGTTTGGCCTATCTATTATTTTTTAACTCAATAATTAGATGATGTAAAAAATTGATAAAGCTACAAATAGAGTTAGAAACATTTTGAATATGAGAAAATTCAATTGCAAGTTGTATAAATTATAAATTTGGAATAAATATTAAATAATAAATATTTATCCTGCTTTGCATTCTTAACAAAATTGTAATTCATAGTGACTGTAAAATAAATTCAGTGAACTTTGAATGTATTCTTTTAATTTCTTTTCCATATATCAATTTATATATGTTCAATGATACCGATATTTAATTTAATTGGCTTTTTCATTAACTTATATTTTGTCAAAACTTAAGGACTGCACAGGACACCTTGAGAGAGTATATACATACACACTCCATAGATACATACATAAGGTAAACACTTTCTTAGTGAATAATCAATCATACATAGGTAAGCACAATTTATGTTTTATTAATTTGTATAATTTTATTTAAAAATTTGTACAACTCTGTTGTCAATAGAAGTATAAAATAATTTAAAACTTAGTGGAATTTACACACTTATGTAATTTTATTTATTCATAATGTGCTAGTATTGTTGGTGTAACTATATTTTATGAATTTCATTTAGAAGTGGAAAAAACAAAGTAAAAATGCCACCTCAATAATAAATTGAAAAAGTAATTTCTAATCACTCCATCAAACAAAGGTATTGTCTTTTGCAATATTTACAATGAAAAATTTTGTATTGCACTTGGAGGCAGAGCAGATATAAAACACTTGACCACCAGCAAACATTAAATGCATCAGCTTCCAGTTATAAAATAAAAAAAGTTTTTAAATTTCAAATTATTCTGAAGAAAAAAAAACATTTAACTGTAATGGAGGAAACATTTATGTTTCATACCAAGTTCAATTCACCTTCCGGTTCTAATTGGGAAAGTACAACTAAATTGAAAATGTTTTATAATGCTGAATTTTCATGCACTAAATAAATATGGAAGGCTATTATTAAATCATTATTAAAAAATTACTGTGGCAAAATACTTACAGAAGACTTGGAAACTATATTATTTCTAACAATTTTATCTGATGCATTAAATCATAACATAAATTGTATCCATTACTTGTAAGTTATTTTGCTGGCATAGCATTCAGGTAAAAGTTGTAAATTTAGAAACCATTTAAGGCAAAACTGCTAAGATTTTATCAAACCACCTATTTAGAGTAATAAATGAAAACTTGGAATTTAAAGTTGCTGTATTAACAGCTGATAATAAAAATTTTGGTGGACGAAGACACAAGATAGTGAATAATATGTATATAAAGATTATTTTGTGAAGAAGCGAGCATTGAATACAAAAATATTTAGGACATTCAAAAGTAAAACATTTGTTCAAAGTTGTTAAAAATTAAAAGAAGTTTGTTCCAACACATTCTATAGACAATATTTTACAATTATTTGAGCCTTTCCATTCATATTTTTTAATTTTACACAAATGCTTCAAAATCCTAGAATTGTTTTTCAATAATGGCATATCTGAGACATTAATGTATGTTGTACTTATTCAAGCATCTATTTTTCACAAAATGATTCAACATATGATATTTCAACTACAAAAACTGGCCTTGTTTTGAATAACTTTATTTTTCAATATAAATCTTGATTTAAAGAAAAAAAAATTCTTTAATTATAAAATTAAAATATGTTAAAACTTAAAAGTTTATCAAAGTGCAGAATTTTTGCCAAACTGTTTTCAATATATCTTACAATGATTTGAAATTAGAATCATGTGAAAAAAAAAAGTTTTCAATGGTGTTTTTTAACTTCAGTGCCAGTATATTAGGCAGTTATCAAATCCTGCATTGAGTTTTTATTTAAAGAAATGCCAGATATACAAATATATGTAATTGTCTCTTTGAAGAAATTAGAAGATTGAAAGCATTTTTAAATTCTGAAAAATTTATACAATGCGAAAATAAACAGATTAAAACTGTTGAAAGAAGGATGGAAACATTCAGCCTTTTAAAAAATGAGCATTTCATAAAAATGAATATTTATTAGATATTTCCAATATATTCCATATGAAAATTTATCTATTCTTATTCAATTGACATACTACTCACTGGAACTCATGCAGTGGTTTAAAAGGTTTCATGATTTTTAGAGAAATGTGAAATAAGATTTAATGTTGATACTCTAGCTGAAGCACTTGCCATAAAATTCAATATAAAAGATATTTCTTGTTCAAATATTTCCAATATATTGATGATACATTAACAAAAAATATTCCTTCAATGGCAAACTACTCATTTAAATAATAATAATAGGCATGCAAGTATAATTACAATATAAAATGCTTTTATATTAT